>CM077034.1:227241966-227443459 GCA_039090855.1 Macrothele yani | reverse complement strand
TTAGGACCTGAGAAATTATATGATACATTCTCAATTACTTTGGTTGAAATGTTATTATTCCAGTGTGAATATTTAATTACTTTGAAAGGAAAATTAACTCTTTTATCAAAGAGGCTAATAGATGGGTTACCTCTGTTGAGCTTAATGCTTAAGTCTAGGAACTCAAGTTCCTGATTACTGTGGTTGGTTTTACATAAGTTAAGAGAGCTAGGATGAGATATTATCAAAATCACTCTCTATAACTTCGGAATTATTGATACACAGCAGATCATCAATATATCTAAAAGTGTAAAGGTAGTTATTATCTGAGCTAAGGAATTGGGGTGATTTTTAATGAGAATTTATATTCCTTAAAGAACACGAGAACCTAGAATTAGCGATATTCGTGGACGTACGATGTTCCCATTGGAATACCGTTCACTTGCTTATGAGAAGTATTATTATATAAGATATGGTTATTTTTTATGCAGCAATTGAGATAAGAGTTCCAAAGTTCCTACATCAACAAATAGGTTAAGTTTAAAATTCTTGCATACAGCTCTTTAAAGGTAGTGATTATATCTGATAGAGGCAGATTAGTATATAGGTTTTCAAAATCATAACTATTAATATCTAGGGGACACACTTTGAGTATAGTAGAAATTACTTCTGCATTATTATTAATTATCCAAAAATCTCTGTACATCAAGTTAGAACAGTTTCTAATGTGTTTCAAAACCTTCTTTAAGACATCTTCAAAAGCAAGATCTATTTTCTTTTTTATGACTCCTTACTCCACCCCTAGCTATGAACCTGAACTTCACAGGATCCTTATGAAAAACTTAACCGTTCACCAAAAAGAAATGGAAATTCAGAGCCCATATCTTCTAGTTTTACCGGAATTTTAAGTTTCTTGAGAAGAATGCTGCTTAAACCGATTTTCTAACTGCTTGGTAGCGGAATAACTTACCAAGGCTCGTATGTTGCTCTATTGAGTTCCATAGTTAACAATTCAAAATAGAGACTTCTTACAGATAATTGCAAAATTATTGCTAGCTTTGTATCCGTAGTGGTAAAAATAAATTGGTCTTGTTATGGTTTGGAGAGTGACCTTTTAGCTTCTCCAGAGAAAAAAGAGATTTCTGTCGAAACAAAAGTCCAGACCTGCCAACTCACCGGTGAAGCTATTGATTATATTATATTTCCATTCTGCGAAGGCCTCAATAGGCTGATTGTACGTTAAACTGGTTTTTACGATGTACTTATTTACATCTTGAGTGAAGCTCTCAAGAATCCTTTCTTTGGAAATTGTGAAGGAAGGTCTGAAATTAGAGCCCATACTCTAATAGAATTCCTAAGCTTTTCATTTTTCAACAAAACTCAAGTTTCCGGTGATAATATGGTTGTAATTCTTATCATAGTGAACTGTTTCTTTATGTTCATCACAAGAACAAGTAGTAATTACAGGAATGTAGCTCGAAGAGTTAAGTTTGTATGTTTTTAACTATCCAATGACCCTAAGGTCTTAACGTATTTAAAACTTACAATAGACTGGTGCCTGTGGATGGGAAAAAAAATTGCATTATTGTAGAACAGCTTCCTTACATTGAGATTATCGTAGGCTTTATTTAGGAACCTGATGGTAACGCAAAATTACTGGAAAATTCTTTAAGAGAAATTTTTTATCTTTAAGAATATGTTTAAGAATGTCTCTCAGAACCAAAGCTTAAAAACATGCTTATCAACATGGTCAGCAGCTTCATTCCAGAATTTGAAAAAACATTTAAGGACAGAGTGCTTGAAGGACTTGAGAATTTTTGTAAGTATTTTTAACAAAATTGGTACTTGATTTTAAAGCTTTCCAGAGTTTTTAGCAGAGTTAGCAAAATCAACTTTGCTTGATGTGCGAAATAGCCTCTGTCCTCTATTACCTCTGAGAGCCAGCTCTTATTATTAACAAGAAAAGAAGAGTTCACGAATTGAAAATTTATGCTGATTATGCTTATTGTCAGATAGAGTGGAATTAAGGCCATAGGAGATAAAGAGACTGATGCTGCAAAATTTCAAGGGATTCAGTTTCTAGCCGAGCATAGAGGGTCAGGGAGTAATATGTAGTACCTCTATTTTCACTTTACCCATCAAAACCATGAGTATGGAAATGCTCCTAATTCAAAGGTAGAGTACTGGTTGGCGTTTGTGGAGGGTTCACTCCTGAATTAGAACTTGTTTACTAGAGACCTGTGACCATTAATCCTAAGATGAAGAGGATTTTTACTTTGGCCAATATAGCTAAGGAATTTGCAGGAACTTAAGTACAGGTGAAGGCTTATAGATGGTATTGTAGGCTTTTTTGCAAAACTTGTTGGAGCAATTATCCTCAACAGAAGAATACAGGTTAGGATCTGCAGATTTACATGTCAAACAACGTTTGTCATTTCATAACTTTAGATTACCTTTGCCAGCTTGAGTTCATACACTATGGGAAAGGGTGCTAGCCTAACCGAGCCCAGGAGGACTTAAAATATATCTGAGCTGACCTCAGTCAATCCTTTCATCGTCCTTAGAACTCCACTTGGGCCAAAACATACAAATTCTGAGCAAACCAACTAGGAAAAACTTTTTAGAAATAAGCAGTCCAAGAAAAGACCAAACTCGAGTATAAACTACACTCCAAAAAGCTGCATCCAAAACATACTAAAAAGAAAAATTAGAAAATGAAAAAAAACCCCAAGTAAAAAAATAGTAATAAAAAATAGTAATAATAAAAAATAATAAAACATTTCAACTAGAATTTGCGCATGAGCTGCTAAATAATAAATTGAAATTAGTTACTTAAGAGCAAAACTGAAGACTAAGGAAAAAAATTTTAGAATTTAAAATGAAAGGGATTTTTGCCAAAAATAACCTGAAAATCAAAACGCGCAACAGCCCAGCAGTTTTGAAAATTCAGAAGATTCACATACTATAAAGATACCTAAGCAAAAAAATACAGATACTAATTTGTGACTCACACCTAGTACAACATAGAGAAAAGGTTATGTATCTACCTGTGTGAGTAAAAGGAGAAAAGAAAAAAAAAATAAAATAAAACAACTGAATGTAGAAAGGTGTCGAGAATACTGAGCCTTGGCTTTATCAAGGACCAGCAAAAACTCTGCATTTTCTCACTTCCACAAAGACCTAGTTAGGAAATGGGTTTCTGCAAGGCCATAGATGCAAGTAATATTCCCACACTAAAATAGTTTCAAAAATATATATATATAAGTCATGTCCTCCGTAGAGTAGCATGACCTAGCACTAGTTAACAATTTCGCTTGCATCACATCTAACCTTCATGGCCCGACCCATGCATCTTCATCTGTTACTATTAAACAGAGGAGAGAAGAAGATTAAAGAGAACTCTCAGAGAGCTGTGAGAGTGACATAATAAATAGAAATGATTTTCAGCTATAACGAAAATTCCAAGTTCGTTTGAGAAGAGAATTTAAACCATGAAAAACAAATTTTACATTGCAATTAAACAAAGGAAATGTTAATTTATAACGAACAGATTTTTGAAAGAAAACTTGAGTCTAAAACCCCCTACTCTACAACTTATGACAGCACGAAAACGAGAATAAATTAAAAGATAATAATTAACTAAAAAAGAAAACTTTGTGAAAGTTATATACCTTAAACAGTTAGTTGCAATATGTACAAAGTATTTCAGCAGTGCTTTAAGTGCATAATTAATTATGGTTATTAAGAACTTAACTACTTTGAAAAAACAGCGCATAGACAGACGCATAGAAAAGGAACAAGCTTAGCCATCTATCTTGTTCCTAGGTACCACAAAAGACGCTCAAAGTTACAAAGAAAAGTAAAGAGTTAAAACCCGCATAAATGTTAACAGACAAACAGTAATGCTTAAAAGCTGAAAAGCTAAAAAACGACAGAGAAAAGGTACATGAAGTACAAACATTAGAACTTATAAAACCTAGAACCCAAAAACAAGGAAGAGAGAGCTTTTACACTCTTGAGGTTGCCACGCAAAAACTTTTCTCCTCACAAGAGGAGAACATGGCTGACACTCTTCTCGCCACTCCCTAGATGCTGGGGAGCAAGTGAGGGTGGGGCTGATGGCACTCCTCATACAGCAAGAAACCAATGCGCGGAGATTTTAACCAGAGAAAAAAATATATAAACTTAAGACTGTGGATCTGTATGATCAGAATGAGCAGAATTAACTCTCCAGAATACATGGAGAAATATTATAAAATACACGAGCAGTTTATTTAATAATCTTTGCATGTATTAAATCACCTTAGTGAGCTTCTATAGATTAACCAGAATCTTATTAATTTTAATGTTGGTTTTACTATTTTTGAAGCTATACAGCTATCCTAGTGATGAATAACTAGTTTTCTTTTTTATTTGTTTTTTATTTTTTTCTTTTATAAACAGATTTTTTTAAGCTTTTTTTTGTGATTTTGTTTATATTATTTAATTTTTTTGTTTTAATAGGACAGGCGTCATATCCATAGCACTAAGGTTCCTTTAGAAGTAGTTAATAGGCACATCCTCTAGCCAACTTCCCTTACGGCTTTGATTGGTCAGAATCATATTATTAACTGTGTAGAAAATTAAAGCAGATCTGCCAACCTTACTCTATTATTCAGAATAATTTTTCTTAAAGTTCTTTTGATGAAAGAAAGAAGGAATTTCGTTCTCTAGAAAACTTTCTAATAGTATATTAATGTGGTAATTGAAGTCCAAATTGTTGCTGCAAATTCTTGAAATTCTCTTAGGACCTGAGAAATTAGTACATTCTCAGTTACTTTGGTTGAAATGTTATTATTCCAGTGTAGAATATTCTAATTACTTTAGAAAGGAAAATTAACTCTTTTTATCAAAGAGGCTAATAGATGGGTTACCTCTGTTGAGCTTAATGCTTAAGTCTAGGAACTCAAGTTCCTGATTACTGTGGTTGGTTTTACATAAGTTAAGAGAGCTAGGATAGATATGTATCAAAATCACTCTCTATAACTTCGGAATTATTGATACACAGCTTAAGATCATCAATATATCTAAAAGTGTAAAGGTAGTTATCTACGAGCAGGTGGGGTGATTTTTAATGAATTTATATTCCTTAAGAAATTGAACAGGAATAGATTAGCGATATTCGTGGACGTCGATGTTCCCATTGGAATACCGTTCACTTGCTTATAGAGAGTATTATTATATAAGATATGGTTATTTTTTATGCAGCAATTGAGATAAAGAGTTCCAAGTTCCTACATCAACAAATAGGTTAAGTTTAAATTCTGCATACAGCTCTTTAAAGGTAGTGATTATATCTGATAGAGGCAGATTAGTATATAGGTTTTCAAAATCATAACTATTAATATCTAGGGGACACACTTTGAGTATAGTAGAAATTACTTCTGCATGTTATTATTAATTATCCAAAAATCTCTGTACATCAAGTTAGAACAGTTTCTAATGTGTTTCAAAACCCTTCTTTGGAAGAACTGACATCTTCAAAAGCAAGATCTACTTTTCTTTTTATGACTCCTTACTCCACCTAGCTATGAACCTGAACTTCACAGGATCCTGCACATGAAACTTAACCGTTGCAAAAAGAAATGGAAATTCAGGCCCATATCTTCTAGTTTGCGGAATTTTAAGTTTCTTGAAGAATGCCTTAAACCGATTTTCTAACTGCTTGGTAGAATAACTTACGGGCTCGTATGTTACTCTATTATTGAGTTCAACATAGTTAACAATTCAAAATAGAACTTCTTACAGATAATTGCAAAATTATTGCTAGCTTTATCCGTAGTGGTAAAAAATAAATTGGTCTTGTAGTTTGGAGAGTGACCTTTTTAGCTTCTCCAGAGAAAAAGAGATTTCTGTCGAAACAAAAGTCCAGACCTGCCAACTCACCGGTGAAGCTATTGATTATATTATATTTCCATTCTGCGAAGGCCTCAATAGGCTGATTGTACGTTAAACTGGTTTTTACGATGTACTTATTTACATCTTGAGTGAAGCTCTCAAGAATCCTTTCTTTGGAAATTGTGAAGGAAGGTCTGAAATTAGAGCCCATACTCCTAATAAATTCCTAAGCTTTTCATTTTCAACAAAACTCAAAGTTTCCGGTGAAATGCAATATGGTTGTAATTCTTATCATAGTGAACTGTTTCTTTATGTTCATCACAAGAACAAGTAGTAATTACAGGAATGTAGCTCGAAGAGTTAAGTTTGTAAGTTTTTAACTATTGACCCTAAGGTCTTAACGTATTTACAAAACTTACAATAGACTGGTGCCTGTGGATGGGAAAAAAAATTGCATTATTGTAGAAGCAGCTTCCTTACATTACAGAGATTATCGTAGGCTTTGTTTAGGAACCTGATGGTAACAAAATTACTGGGAAAATTCTTTAAGAGAAATTTTACATCTTTAAGAATATGTTTAAGAATGTCCAGAACCAAAGCAAAAACATGCTTATCAACATGGTCAGCAGCTTCATTCCAGAATTTGAAAAAAAAGACATTTAAGGACAGAGTGCTTGAAGGACTTGAGAATTTTGTAAGTATTTTTAACAAAATTAGTGCCAGTTTTAAAGCTTTCCAGAGTTTTTTAGCAAGTTAGCAAAATCAACTTTGCTTCGATGTGCGAAATAACCTCTGTCCTCTATTACCTCTAGAGCAGCTCTTATTATTAACAAGAAAAGAAGAGTTCACGAATTGAAAATTTATGCTGATTATGCTTATTGTCCAGATAGAGGAGTGGAATTAAGGCCATAGGGATAAAGAGACTGATGCTGCAAAATTTCATAAGGGATTCAGTTTTCTAATGAGCATAGAGGTCAGGGATAATATGTAGTACCTCCTATTTTCACTTTGTCAAAACCATGAGTATGGAAATGCTCTAATTCAAAGGTAGAGTACTGGTTGGCGTTTGTGGAGGGGTTCACTCCTGAATTAGAGAGAACTTGTTCTCACTAGAGACCTGTGACCATTAATCCTAAGATGAAGAGGATTTTTACTTTGGCCAATGTAGCTAAGGTTGCAGACAGTACAGGTGAGCTTATAGATGGTGATTGTAGGCTTTGCAAAACTTGTTGGAGCAATTATCCTCAACAGAAGAATACAGGTTAGGATCTGCAGATTTACATGTCAAACAACGTTTGTCATTCTCCATAACTTTAGATTACCTTTGCCAGCGAGGTTCATACACTATGGGAAAGGGTGCTAGCCTAACCGAGCGGGAGGACTTTAAAATATCTGAGCTGACCTCCAATCCTTACTTCATACGTCCTTAGAACTCCACTTGGGCCAAAACATACAAATTCTGAGCAAAACCAAACTAGGAAAAACTTTTTAGAAAATAAGCAGTCCAAGAAAAGACCAAACTCGAGTATAAAACTACACTCCAAAAAGCTGCATCCAAAAACATACTAAAAAGAAAAATTAGAAAATGAAAAAAACCCCAAGTAAAAAAATAGTAATAAAAAATAATAATAATAAAAAATAATAAAACATTTCAACTAGAATTTGCGCATGAGCTGCTAAATAATAAATTGAAATTAGTTACTTAAGAGCAAAACTGAAGACTAAGGAAAAAATTTTAGAATTTAAAATGAAGGGTGCAAAATAACCTGAAAATCAAAACGCGCAACGCAGCAGTTTTGAAAATTCCAGAATTCACATACTATAAAGATACCTAAGCAAAAAAAAATACAGATATAATTTTGACTCACACCTAGTACAACATAGAAAAGGTTATGTATCTACCTGTGTGAGTAAAAAGGAGAAAAGAAAAAAAAATAAAATAAAACAACTGAATGTAGAAGGTGTCGAGAATACTGAGCCTTAAAGCTTTATCAAGGACCAGCAAAAAAACTCTGCATTTTCTCACTTCACACAAAGACCTAGTTGGAAATGGGTTTCTGCAAGGCCATAGATGCAAGTAATATTCCCACCTAAAACTAGTTTCAAAAATATATATATATAAGCTTCATGTCCTCCGTAGAGTAGCATGACCTAGCACTAGTTAACAATTTCGCTTGCATCCCATTAACCTTCATGGCCCGACCCATGCTAACTTCATCTGTTACTATTAAACAGAGAGAAGAAGATTAAAAAAAAGAGAACTCAAGCTGTGAGAGTGACATAATAAATAGAAATGATTTTCAGCTATAACGAAATTCCAAGTTCGTTTTTGAGAGAGAAATTTGAAACCCTGAAAAACAAATTTTACATTGCAATTAAAAAAAGGAAATGTTAATTTATAACGAACAGATTTTTGAAAGAAAACTTGAGTCTAAAACCCCCTACTCTACAACTTATGACTTCAGCACACAAAAACATGAGAATAAATTAAAGATAATAATTAACTAAAAGAAAACTTTGTGAAAGTTATATACCTTAAACAGTTAGTTGCAATATGTACAAAGTATGTTCTTAGCAGTGCTTTAAGTGCATAATTAATTAGTTATTAAGAACTTAACTACTTTGGAAAAAACAGCGCACTGGACAGCGCATAGAAAAGGAACAAGCTTAGCCATCTTCTGTTCCTAGGTACTGCACAATTTTAAAGACGCTCAAAGTTACAAAGAAAAGTAAGAGTTAAAACCCGCATAAATGTTAACAGACAAACCAATGCTTAAACAGTAGCAAAAATAGAAAAGCTAAAAAACGACAGAGAAAAGTTTGTACATGAAGTACAAACATTGAGACTTACTAAAACCTAGAACCCAAAAACAAGGAAAGAGAGCTTACCTCTTGAGTTGCGCAAAAACTTTTCTCCTCACAAGAGGAGAACATGGCTGACCTCTTCACGCCACTCCCTGAGATGCTGGGGGCAAGAACGAGGGTGGGGCTGATGGCCTCCTCATACAGCAAGAAACCAATGCGCATGGGAGATTTTAACCTAGAGAAAAAAATATATAAACTTAAGACTGTGGATCTGTACTGATCAGAATGAGCATGAAGTTAACTCTCCAGAATACATGAGAAATATTATAAAATACACAGAGCAGTTTATTGTAATAATCTTTGCATGTATATTGAAATACACCTTAGTGAAGCTTCTATAGATTAACCAAGAATCTTAGCTTAATTTTAATGTTGGTTTTACTATTATTTTTAGTATAGCTATCCTAGTGATGAATAACTAGTTTTCTTTTTTTATTTGTTTTTATTTTCTTTTATAAACAGATTTTTTAAGCTTTTTTTGTGATTTTGTTTTTATATTATTTAATTTTTTTGTTTTAATAGGACCGTCATATCCATAGCACTAAGGTTCCTTTAGGTAGTTAATAGGCATCCTTCTAGCCAACTTCCTTACGGCTTTGATTGGTCTGAGAATCATATTATTAACTGTGTAGAAAATTAAAGCAGATCTGCCAACCTTACTCTATTATTCAGAATAATTTTTCTTAAAGTTCTTTTTGATGAAAGAAGAAGGAATTTCGTTCTCTTAGAAAACTTTCTAATAGTATATTAATGTGGTAATTGAAGTCCAAATTGTTGCTGCAAATTCTTGAAATTCTTAGGACCTGAGAAATTAGTACATTCTCAATTACTTTGGTTTGAAATGTTATTATTCCAGTGTAGATATTTAATTACTTTGAAAGGAAAATTAACTCTTTTATCAAAGAGGCTAATAGATGGGTTACCTCTGTTGAGCTTAATGCTTAAGTCTAGGAACTCAGAAGTTCCTGATTACTGTAGTTGGTTTTACATAAGTTAAGAGAGCTAGGATAGATATTATCAAAATCACTCTCTATAACTTCAGGAATTATTGATACACAGCAGATCATCAATATATCTAAAAGTGTAAAGGAGTAGTTATCTGAGCAGGTGGGAGTGATTTTTAATGAATTTATATTCCTTAAAGAACAGGAATAGATTAGCGATATTCGTGGACGTCGATGTTCCCATTGGAATACCTGTTCACTTGCTTATAGAGAGTATTATTATATAAGATATGGTTATTTTTTATGCAGCAATTGAGATAAGAGTTCCAAGTTCCTACATCAACAAATAGGTTAAGTTTTAAATTCTGCACTTACAGCTCTTTAAAAGGTAGTGATTATATCTTGATAGAGGCAGATTAGTATATAGGCTTTTCAAAATCATAACTATTAATATCTAGAGAGGACACACTTTGAGTATAGTAGAAATTACTTCTGCATTATTATTAATTATCCAAAAATCTCTGTACATCAAGTTTAAGAACAGTTTCTAATGTGTTTCCAAAACCTTCTTTAAGACATCTTCAAAAAGCAAGAGATCCTATTTTCTTTTTATGACTCCTTACTCCACTAGCTATGAACCTGAACTTCACAGGATCCTTATGAAACTTTTAACCGTTGCAAAAAGAAATGGAAATTCAGGCCCATATCTTCTAGTTTGCGGAATTTTAAGGTTTTTTTCTTGAGAGAATGCGCTTAAACCGATTTTCTAACTGCTTGGTAAGAATAACTTACGGAGCTCGTATGTTACTCTATTATTGAGTTCACATAGTTAACAATTCAAAATAGAACTTCCTTACAGATAATTGCAAAATTATTGCTAGCTTTATCCGTAGTGGTAAAAATAAATTGGTCTTGTAGTTTGGAGAGTGACCTTTTAGCTTCTCCAGAGAAAAAGAAGATTTCTGTCGAAAAACAAAAGTCCAGACTACATGCCAACTCACCGGTGAAGCTATTGATTATATTATATTTCCATTCTGCGAAGGCCTCAGCATAAGGCTAGATTGTACGTTAAACTGGTTTTTACGATGTACTTATTTACATCTTGAAGTGAAGCTCTCAAGAATCCTTTCTTTGGAAATTGTGAAGGAAGGTCTGAAATTAGAGCCATACTCTAATAAATTCCTAAGCTTTTCATTTTCAACAAAACTCAAAGTTTCCGAGTGATAATATGGTTGTAATTCTTATCATAGTGAACTGTTTCTTTGTATGTTCATCACAAGAACAAGTAGTAATTACAGGAATGTAGCTCGAAGAGTTAAGTTTGTAGTTTTTAACTATTGACCCTAAGGTCTTAACGTATTTAAAACTTACAATAGACTGGTGCCTGTGGATGGGAAAAAAAATTGCATTATTGTAGAACAGCTTCCTTACATTGAGATTATCGTAGGCTTTATTTAGGAACCTGATGGTAACAAAATTACTGGAAAATTCTTTAAGAGAAATTTTATCTTTAAGAATATGTTTAAGAATGTCCAGAACCAAAGCAAAAACATGCTTATCAACATGGTCAGCAGCTTCATTCCAGAATTTGAAAAAACATTTAAGGACAGAGTGCTTGAAGGACTTGAGAATTTTGTAAGTATTTTTAACAAAATTAGTGCCAGTTTTAAAGCTTTCCAGAGTTTTTAGCAAGTTAGCAAAATCAACTTTGCTTGATGTGCGAAATAACCTCTGTCCTCTATTACCTCTAGAGCAGCTCTTATTATTAACAAGAAAGAAGAGTTCACGAATTGAAAATTTATGCTGATTATGCTTATTGTCAGATAGAGTGGAATTAAGGCCATAGGGATAAAGAGACTGATGCTGCAAAATTTCAAGGGATTCAGTTTCTAGCCGAGCATAGAGGTCAGGGATAATATGTAGTACCTCTATTTTCACTTTGTCAAAACCATGAGTATGGAAATGCTCTAATTCAAAGGTAGAGTACTGGTTGGCGTTTGTGGAGGGGTTCACTCCTGAATTAGAGAACTTGTTTACTAGAGACCTGTGACCATTAATCCTAAGATGAAGAGGATTTTTACTTTGGCCAATGTAGCTAAGGTTGCAGACAGTACAGGTGAGCTTATAGATGGTATTGTAGGCTTTGCAAAACTTGTTGGAGCAATTATCCTCAACAGAAGAATACAGGTTAGGATCTGCAGATTTACATGTCAAACAACGTTTGTCATTTCATAACTTTAGATTACCTTTGCCAGCGAGTTCATACACTATGGGAAAGGGTGCTAGCCTAACCGAGCGGGAGGACTTAAAATATCTGAGCTGACCTCCAATCCTTTCATCGTCCTTAGAACTCCACTTGGGCCAAAACATACAAATTCTGAGCAAACCAACTAGGAAAAACTTTTTAGAAATAAGCAGTCCAAGAAAAGACCAAACTCGAGTATAAACTACACTCCAAAAAGCTGCATCCAAAACATACTAAAAAGAAAAATTAGAAAATGAAAAAAACCCCAAGTAAAAAAATAGTAATAAAAAATAATAATAATAAAAAATAATAAAACATTTCAACTAGAATTTGCGCATGAGCTGCTAAATAATAAATTGAAATTAGTTACTTAAGAGCAAAACTGAAGACTAAGGAAAAAATTTTAGAATTTAAAATGAAGGGTGCAAAATAACCTGAAAATCAAAACGCGCAACGCAGCAGTTTTGAAAATTCAGAATTCACATACTATAAAGATACCTAAGCAAAAAAATACAGATATAATTTTGACTCACACCTAGTACAACATAGAAAAGGTTATGTATCTACCTGTGTGAGTAAAAGGAGAAAAGAAAAAAAAAATAAAATAAAACAACTGAATGTAGAAGGTGTCGAGAATACTGAGCCTTGGCTTTATCAAGGACCAGCAAAAACTCTGCATTTTCTCACTTCCACAAAGACCTAGTTGGAAATGGGTTTCTGCAAGGCCATAGATGCAAGTAATATTCCCACCTAAAATAGTTTCAAAAATATATATATATAAGTCATGTCCTCCGTAGAGTAGCATGACCTAGCACTAGTTAACAATTTCGCTTTGCATCCATTAACCTTCATGGCCCGACCCATGCTCTTCATCTGTTACTATTAAACAGAGAGAAGAAGATTAAAGAGAACTCAAGCTGTGAGAGTGACATAATAAATAGAAATGATTTTCAGCTATAACGAAATTCCAAGTTCGGTTTGAGAGAGAATTTAAACCTGAAAAACAAATTTTACATTGCAATTAAAAAAAGGAAATGTTAATTTATAACGAACAGATTTTTGAAAGAAAACTTGAGTCTAAAACCCCCTACTCTACAACTTATGACAGCACGAAAACGAGAATAAATTAAAGATAATAATTAACTAAAGAAAACTTTGTGAAAGTTATATACCTTAAACAGTTAGTTGCAATATGTACAAAGTATTTCAGCAGTGCTTTAAGTGCATAATTAATTAGTTATTAAGAACTTAACTACTTTGAAAAAACAGCGCATAGACAGCGCATAGAAAAGGAACAAGCTTAGCCATCTTCTGTTCCTAGGTACCACAAAAGACGCTCAAAGTTACAAAGAAAAGTAAGAGTTAAAACCCGCATAAATGTTAACAGACAAACCAATGCTTAAAAGCTGAAAAGCTAAAAAACGACAGAGAAAAGGTACATGAAGTACAAACATTGAACTTATAAAACCTAGAACCCAAAAACAAGGAAGAGAGCTTACCTCTTGAGTTGCAAAAACTTTTCTCCTCACAAGAGGAGAACATGGCTGACCTCTTCCGCCACTCCCTAGATGCTGGGGGGCAGTGAGGGTGGGGCTGATGGCCTCCTCATACAGCAAGAAACCAATGCGCGGAGATTTTAACCAGAGAAAAAAATATATAAACTTAAGACTGTGGATCTGTATGATCAGAATGAGCAGAATTAACTCTCCAGAATACATGAGAAATATTATAAAATACACGAGCAGTTTATTTAATAATCTTTGCATGTATTAAATCACCTTAGTGAGCTTCTATAGATTAACCAGAATCTTATTAATTTTAATGTTGGTTTTACTATTTTTAGTATAGCTATCCTAGTGATGAATAACTAGTTTTCTTTTTTATTTGTTTTTATTTTCTTTTATAAACAGATTTTTAAGCTTTTTTTGTGATTTTGTTTATATTATTTAATTTTTTGTTTTAATAGGACCGTCATATCCATAGCACTAAGGTTCCTTTAGGTAGTTAATAGGCATCCTCTAGCCAACTTCCTTACGGCTTTGATTGGTCAGAATCATATTATTAACTGTGTAGAAAATTAAAGCAGATCTGCCAACCTTACTCTATTATTCAGAATAATTTTTCTTAAAGTTCTTTTGATGAAAGAAGAAGGAATTTCGTTCTCTAGAAAACTTTCTAATAGTATATTAATGTGGTAATTGAAGTCCAAATTGTTGCTGCAAATTCTTGAAATTCTTAGGACCTGAGAAATTAGTACATTCTCAATTACTTTGGTTGAAATGTTATTATTCCAGTGTAGATATTTAATTACTTTGAAAGGAAAATTAACTCTTTTATCAAAGAGGCTAATAGATGGGTTACCTCTGTTGAGCTTAATGCTTAAGTCTAGGAACTCAAGTTCCTGATTACTGTGGTTGGTTTTACATAAGTTAAGAGAGCTAGGATAGATATTATCAAAATCACTCTTCGGAATTATTGATACACAGCAGATCATCAATATATCTAAAAGTGTAAAGGTAGTTATCTGAGCAGGTGGGGTGATTTTTAATGAATTTATATTCCTTAAAGAACAGGAATAGATTAGCGATATTCGTGGACGTCGATGTTCCCATTGGAATACCGTTCACTTGCTTATAGAGAGTATTATTATATAAGATATGGTTATTTTTTATGCAGCAATTGAGATAAGAGTTCCAAGTTCCTACATCAACAAATAGGTTAAGTTTAAATTCTGCATACAGCTCTTTAAAGGTAGTGATTATATCTGATAGAGGCAGATTAGTATATAGGTTTTCAAAATCATAACTATTAATATCTAGGGGACACACTTTGAGTATAGTAGAAATTACTTCTGCATTATTATTAATTATCCAAAAATCTCTGTACATCAAGTTAGAACAGTTTCTAATGTGTTTCAAAACCTTCTTTAAGACATCTTCAAAAGCAAGATCTATTTTCTTTTTATGACTCCTTACTCCACTAGCTATGAACCTGAACTTCACAGGATCCTTATGAAACTTAACCGTTGCAAAAAGAAATGGAAATTCAGGCCCATATCTTCTAGTTTGCGGAATTTTTAAGTTTCTTGAAGAATGCCTTAAACCGATTTTCTAACTGCTTGGTAGAATAACTTACGGGCTCGTATGTTACTCTATTATTGAGTTCCATAGTTAACAATTCAAAATAGAACTTCTTACAGATAATTGCAAAATTATTGCTAGCTTTATCCGTAGTGGTAAAAATAAATTGGTCTTGTAGTTTGGAGAGTGACCTTTTAGCTTCTCCAGAGAAAAAGAGATTTCTGTCGAAACAAAAGTCCAGACCTGCCAACTCACCGGTGAAGCTATTGATTATATTATATTTCCATTCTGCGAAGGCCTCAATAGGCTGATTGTACGTTAAACTGGTTTTTACGATGTACTTATTTACATCTTGAGTGAAGCTCTCAAGAATCACTTTCTTTGGAAATTGTGAAGGAAGGTCTGAAATTAGAGCCATACTCTAATAAATTCCTAAGCTTTTTCATTTTCAACAAAACTCAAGTTTCCGGTGATAATATGGTTGTAATTCTTATCATAGTGAACTGTTTCTTTATGTTCATCACAAGAACAAGTAGTAATTACAGGAATGTAGCTCGAAGAGTTAAGTTTGTAGTTTTTAACTATTGACCCTAAGGTCTTAACGTATTTAAAACTTACAATAGACTGGTGCCTGTGGATGGGAAAAAAATTGCATTATTGTAGAACAGCTTCCTTACATTGAGATTATCGTAGGCTTTATTTAGGAACCTGATGGTAACAAAATTACTGGAAAATTCTTTAAGAGAAATTTTATCTTTAAGAATATGTTTAAGAATGTCCAGAACCAAAGCAAAAACATGCTTATCAACATGGTCAGCAGCTTCATTCCAGAATTTGAAAAAACATTTAAGGACAGAGTGCTTGAAGGACTTGAGAATTTTGTAAGTATTTTTAACAAAATTAGTGCCAGTTTTAAAGCTTTCCAGAGTTTTTAGCAAGTTAGCAAAATCAACTTTGCTTGATGTGCGAAATAACCTCTGTCCTCTATTACCTCTAGAGCAGCTCTTATTATTAACAAGAAAGAAAGAGTTCACGAATTGAAAATTTATGCTGATTATGCTTATTGTCAGATAGAGTGGAATTAAGGCCATAGGGATAAAGAGACTGATGCTGCAAAATTTCAAGGGATTCAGTTTCTAGCCGAGCATAGAGGTCAGGGATAATATGTAGTACCTCTATTTTCACTTTGTCAAAACCATGAGTATGGAAATGCTCTAATTCAAAGGTAGAGTACTGGTTGGCGTTTGTGGAGGGGTTCACTCCTGAATTAGAGAACTTGTTTACTAGAGACCTGTGACCATTAATCCTAAGATGAAGAGGATTTTTACTTTGGCCAATGTAGCTAAGGTTGCAGACAGTACAGGTGAGCTTATAGATGGTATTGTACGCTTTGCAAAACTTGTTGGAGCAATTATCCTCAACAGAAGAATACAGGTTAGGATCTGCAGATTTACATGTCAAACAACGTTTGTCATTTCATAACTTTAGATTACCTTTGCCAGCGAGTTCATACACTATGGGAAAGGGTGCTAGCCTAACCGAGCCGGGAGGACTTAAAATATCTGAGCTGACCTCCAATCCTTTCATCGTCCTTAGAACTCCACTTGGGCCAAAACATACAAATTCTGAGCAAACCAACTAGGAAAAACTTTTTAGAAATAAGCAGTCCAAGAAAAGACCAAACTCGAGTATAAACTACACTCCAAAAAGCTGCATCCAAAACATACTAAAAAGAAAAATTAGAAAATGAAAAAAACCCCAAGTAAAAAAATAGTAATAAAAAATAATAATAATAAAAAATAATAAAACATTTCAACTAGAATTTGCGCATGAGCTGCTAAATAATAAATTGAAATTAGTTACTTAAGAGCAAAACTGAAGACTAAGGAAAAAATTTTAGAATTTAAAATGAAGGGTGCAAAATAACCTGAAAATCAAAACGCGCAACGCAGCAGTTTTGAAAATTCAGAATTCACATACTATAAAGATACCTAAGCAAAAAAATACAGATATAATTTTGACTCACACCTAGTACAACATAGAAAAGGTTATGTATCTACCTGTGTGAGTAAAAGGAGAAAAGAAAAAAAAATAAAATAAAACAACTGAATGTAGAAGGTGTCGAGAATACTGAGCCTTGGCTTTATCAAGGACCAGCAAAAACTCTGCATTTTCTCACTTCCACAAAGACCTAGTTGGAAATGGGTTTCTGCAAGGCCATAGATGCAAGTAATATTCCCACCTAAAATAGTTTCAAAAATATATATATATAAGTCATGTCCTCCGTAGAGTAGCATGACCTAGCACTAGTTAACAATTTCGCTTGCATCCATTAACCTTCATGGCCCGACCCATGCTCTTCATCTGTTACTATTAAACAGAGAGAAGAAGATTAAAGAGAACTCAAGCTGTGAGAGTGACATAATAAATAGAAATGATTTTCAGCTATAACGAAATTCCAAGTTCGTTTGAGAGAGAATTTAAACCTGAAAAACAAATTTTACATTGCAATTAAAAAAGGAAATGTTAATTTATAACGAACAGATTTTTGAAAGAAAACTTGAGTCTAAAACCCCCTACTCTACAACTTATGACAGCACGAAAACGAGAATAAATTAAAGATAATAATTAACTAAAGAAAACTTTGTGAAAGTTATATACCTTAAACAGTTAGTTGCAATATGTACAAAGTATTTCAGCAGTGCTTTAAGTGCATAATTAATTAGTTATTAAGAACTTAACTACTTTGAAAAAACAGCGCATAGACAGCGCATAGAAAAGGAACAAGCTTAGCCATCTTCTGTTCCTAGGTACCACAAAAGACGCTCAAAGTTACAAAGAAAAGTAAGAGTTAAAACCCGCATAAATGTTAACAGACAAACCAATGCTTAAAAGCTGAAAAGCTAAAAAACGACAGAGAAAAGGTACATGAAGTACAAACATTGAACTTATAAAACCTAGAACCCAAAAACAAGGAAGAGAGCTTACCTCTTGAGTTGCAAAAACTTTTCTCCTCACAAAGAGGAGAACATGGCTGACCTCTTCCGCCACTCCCTAGATGCTGGGGCAGTGAGGGTGGGGCTGATGGCCTCCTCATACAGCAAGAAACCAATGCGCGGAGATTTTAACCAGAGAAAAAAATATATAAACTTAAGACTGTGGATCTGTATGATCAGAATGAGCAGAATTAACTCTCCAGAATACATGAGAAATATTATAAAATACACGAGCAGTTTATTTAATAATCTTTGCATGTATTAAATCACCTTAGTGAGCTTCTATAGATTAACCAGAATCTTATTAATTTTAATGTTGGTTTTACTATTTTTAGTATAGCTATCCTAGTGATGAATAACTAGTTTTCTTTTTTTATTTGTTTTTATTTTCTTTTATAAACAGATTTTTAAGCTTTTTTTGTGATTTTGTTTATATTATTTAATTTTTTTGTTTTAATAGGACCGTCATATCCATAGCACTAAGGTTCCTTTAGGTAGTTAATAGGCATCCTCTAGCCAACTTCCTTACGGCTTTGATTGGTCAGAATCATATTATTAACTGTGTAGAAAATTAAAGCAGATCTGCCAACCTTACTCTATTATTCAGAATAATTTTTCTTAAAGTTCTTTTGATGAAAGAAGGAATTTCATTCTCTAGAAAACTTTCTAATAGTATATTAATGTGGTAATTGAAGTCCAAATTGTTGCTGCAAATTCTTGAAATTCTTAGGACCTGAGGAAATTAGTACATTCTCAATTACTTTGGTTGAAATGTTATTATTCCAGTGTAGATATTTAATTACTTTGAAAGGAAAATTAACTCTTTTATCAAAGAGGCTAATAGATGGGTTACCTCTGTTGAGCTTAATGCTTAAGTCTAGGAACTCAAGTTCCTGATTACTGTGGTTGGTTTTACATAAGTTAAGAGAGCTAGGATAGATATTATCAAAATCACTCTCTATAACTTCGGAATTATTGATACACAGCAGATCATCAATATATCTAAAAGTGTAAAGGTAGTTATCTGAGCAGGTGGGGTGATTTTTAATGAATTTATATTCCTTAAAGAACAGGAATAGATTAGCGATATTCGTGGACGTCGATGTTCCCATTGGAATACCGTTCACTTGCTTATAGAGAGTATTATTATATAAGATATGGTTATTTTTTATGCAGCAATTGAGATAAGAGTTCCAAGTTCCTACATCAACAAATAGGTTAAGTTTAAATTCTGCATACAGCTCTTTAAAGGTAGTGATTATATCTGATAGAGGCAGATTAGTATATAGGTTTTCAAAATCATAACTATTAATATCTAGGGGACACACTTTGAGTATAGTAGAAATTACTTCTGCATTATTATTAATTATCCAAAAATCTCTGTACATCAAGTTAGAACAGTTTCTAATGTGTTTCAAAACCTTCTTTAAGACATCTTCAAAAGCAAGATCTATTTTCTTTTTATGACTCCTTACTCCACTAGCTATGAACCTGAACTTCACAGGATCCTTATGAAACTTAACCGTTGCAAAAAGAAATGGAAATTCAGGCCCATATCTTCTAGTTTGCGGAATTTTAAGTTTCTTGAAGAATGCCTTAAACCGATTTTCTAACTGCTTGGTAGAATAACTTACGGGCTCGTATGTTACTCTATTATTGAGTTCCATAGTTAACAATTCAAAATAGAACTTCTTACAGATAATTGCAAAATTATTGCTAGCTTTATCCGTAGTGGTAAAAATAAATTGGTCTTGTAGTTTGGAGAGTGACCTTTTAGCTTCTCCAGAGAAAAAGAGATTTCTGTCGAAACAAAAGTCCAGACCTGCCAACTCACCGGTGAAGCTATTGATTATATTATATTTCCATTCTGCGAAGGCCTCAATAGGCTGATTGTACGTTAAACTGGTTTTTACGATGTACTTATTTACATCTTGAGTGAAGCTCTCAAGAATCCTTTCTTTGGAAATTGTGAAGGAAGGTCTGAAATTAGAGCCATACTCTAATAAATTCCTAAGCTTTTCATTTTCAACAAAACTCAAGTTTCCGGTGATAATATGGTTGTAATTCTTATCATAGTGAACTGTTTCTTTATGTTCATCACAAGAACAAGTAGTAATTACAGGAATGTAGCTCGAAGAGTTAAGTTTGTAGTTTTTAACTATTGACCCTAAGGTCTTAACGTATTTAAAACTTACAATAGACTGGTGCCTGTGGATGGGAAAAAAAATTGCATTATTGTAGAACAGCTTCCTTACATTGAGATTATCGTAGGCTTTATTTAGGAACCTGATGGTAACAAAATTACTGGAAAATTCTTTAAGAGAAATTTTATCTTTAAGAATATGTTTAAGAATGTCCAGAACCAAAGCAAAAACATGCTTATCAACATGGTCAGCAGCTTCATTCCAGAATTTGAAAAAACATTTAAGGACAGAGTGCTTGAAGGACTTGAGAATTTTGTAAGTATTTTTAACAAAATTAGTGCCAGTTTTAAAGCTTTCCAGAGTTTTTAGCAAGTTAGCAAAATCAACTTTGCTTGATGTGCGAAATAACCTCTGTCCTCTATTACCTCTAGAGCAGCTCTTATTATTAACAAGAAAGAAGAGTTCACGAATTGAAAATTTATGCTGATTATGCTTATTGTCAGATAGAGTGGAATTAAGGCCATAGGGATAAAGAGACTGATGCTGCAAAATTTCAAGGGATTCAGTTTCTAGCCGAGCATAGAGGTCAGGGATAATATGTAGTACCTCTATTTTCACTTTGTCAAAACCATGAGTATGGAAATGCTCTAATTCAAAGGTAGAGTACTGGTTGGCGTTTGTGGAGGGGTTCACTCCCTGAATTAGAGAACTTGTTTACTAGAGACCTGTGACCATTAATCCTAAGATGAAGAGGATTTTTACTTTGGCCAATGTAGCTAAGGTTGCAGACAGTACAGGTGAGCTTATAGATGGTATTGTAGGCTTTGCAAAACTTGTTGGAGCAATTATCCTCAACAGAAGAATACAGGTTAGGATCTGCAGATTTACATGTCAAACAACGTTTGTCATTTCATAACTTTAGATTACCTTTGCCAGCGAGTTCATACACTATGGGAAAGGGTGCTAGCCTAACCGAGCGGGAGGACTTAAAATATCTGAGCTGACCTCCAATCCTTTCATCGTCCTTAGAACTCCACTTGGGCCAAAACATACAAATTCTGAGCAAACCAACTAGGAAAAACTTTTAGAAATAAGCAGTCCAAGAAAAGACCAAACTCGAGTATAAACTACACTCCAAAAAGCTGCATCCAAAACATACTAAAAAGAAAAAATTAGAAAATGAAAAAAACCCCAAGTAAAAAAATAGTAATAAAAAATAATAATAATAAAAAATAATAAAACATTTCAACTAGAATTTGCGCATGAGCTGCTAAATAATAAATTGAAATTAGTTACTTAAGAGCAAAACTGAAGACTAAGGAAAAAATTTTAGAATTTAAAATGAAGGGTGCAAAATAACCTGAAAATCAAAACGCGCCTTTACTTCTCACACTTTTCGCTGGGTATACTCATTGGATCTTTGCCTTAGGATTCAAACATCAATTTTTACAGTTCTTTATACTGAAATTTTCGCCCATACTCTGGGCATCTTCAGGAGCGTGGCGACTTTACCACCGATGTTCGTGGTTAACTTCGCGCTAATGGAGTCCGATACTCCTTGTTGCCATTCGTCGGAAATACTTTACTGGATATATTTCGTTATCAAGCCCGGCTGGCACCATCTATGTTGCGTTAAGAACACTTTTTTTTTTTTCGTATTTTTTTTTTTTAATTTTCTTCTCCTATCCTGGTTTTCTTGTCTTTTTTTGCCGGTTTTTCTTTTGTTGTTGTTTTTCTTGTCTTATTAGTTCTTTCCACAGGCCCGATAATGTGCTAGGGTCGTTCTGGTTACATACCCTTGCTTTATTTTTGTAGAATAATATTGCTTCTTCCCTCCTCATTTGCCTTTCCGATTTTTTATTCTTTTTTAGCATTTTAATTTCATCGAACTTTGGGAATGTCCTGTTTTCCAAGCAGAATTGCACTAAAGCAGTTTTGGCTTCTTTTTTTTTGCCAGTTAGATATGTGTTGTTTAAGTCTTTTTTTTTTTTTAATCTGTTTTTCGTACTTCCAATGTACGATATTGGGGGTATGTGTGCTATTGGAATTTCGTAGGTTCCTGATTCTTCTAGCATTTTTTCCTCTGTTTTTTTTTTGTTGACAGTCATGAGTATACCCAGCTAAAAGTGTGAGAAGTAAAGCCAGTCATCGCATACAACGGACTTTAGGACAATAACGTCAACAAAGACCGGAAAACACGTGCGTGAAATGTTCCGTCGCTAGAAAGAAATGCCAAGGTAAGCATTATCCGCTAGTTTTTTGTACAAGTTACTTCCAGCTGAGTTCAGAGAAAACTGCAGTTGTGGCATTATGCTGGGAAAGCTTACAGCAGTGTTCACAAAACTTTTCTCTCTTGGTACGGCATGAAAAAAAAACTGCTTTGGGTAGGGGGCAGCCCCACAGCAGGAGCCGCCCCTGCTTGAACTACAGGGCAGGATGCACAATTACCCAAGTGGCAGTCAATTGATGCTGGGTTGCATACTTTACCAGGATATCTTTTGTAGTTTCTTATTTCACCATTAGTAATTGATGATAACTTGGCATTTTCAGTCTAAGTTTTATGTTCTTATGTACGGTACACATACAAACTGCATGTGTACCACTCTGACCAGCTATAACACAATTCTTTGGGCGCAGCTTAGCAAATTTTGAAAAACCCACATGTACATTTGGAAACTTTTCTTTAAAAAATATGTACACCTCCTTTAAATTATTATTAAGCATTTGGAGACATGATTTTTTTTGGCTAGTACTGTCCTTCAAGGAAACAGTCTTTCATACCAGGCATAGGTCTGCTGACCTCATCACTTTCATAAAATATTTTTATAGTTTCAGCCAGGGCGCGATTTCGCCGATTAGCAACTAGCAAATAGCTAGTGAAAAATCAAATTTGCTAGTGAAAAAAATCGCAGTAGCAAATATTGCTAGTAAGAGTAATTTCTCTATTTAAAGTAACCCAAAATCATTATTAATCCACGAAGTTTACATAACAGTTTCTATTATCGCTTGTTAAAACAGCGACGATCAGCGATTCTCTTTCGCCACTTAATACCCATCCTCCCCATCAGGGCGCGATTTCACCGATTAGCAACTAGCAAATAGCTAGTGAAAAATCAAATTTGCTAGTGAAAAAAATCGCAGTAGCAAATATTGCTAGTAAGGTAATTTCTTTATTTAAAGTAACCCAAAATCATTATTAATCCACGAAGTTTACATAACAGTTTCTATTATCGCTTGTTAAACCAGCGACGATCAGCGATTCTCTTTCGCCACTTAATACCCATCCTCCCCATCAGGGCGCGATTTCACCGATTAGCAACTAGCAAATAGCTAGTGAAAAATCAAATTTGCTAGTGAAAAAATCGCAGTAGCAAATATTGCTAGTGAGGTAATTTCTTTATTTAAAGTAACCAAAAATCATTATTAATCCACGAAGTTTACATAACAGTTTCTATTATCACTTGTTAAAACAGCGACGATCAGCGATTCTCTTTCGCCAATTTCCTTTCGACACTTAATACCCATCCTCCCCATATCTTTCATCCCTTCCAAACTGTCGTAGAAGCGCATTGAAACACCTCTCCATCGTGCCCTCATTGGTCTATTACAGAAACTGAACGTGACGTCGGCAATGGTTGCTGTGGCAACCCAGAGCTCTGGGATGGATCGGTTGTTTGACCACCTGCTCTGCCACCCTCCCTTCTTTTGCCCCACGAACTTTGTCCTCAACTCCTGTCGTACCCTAAGCCAAGCGATCGCCTTTATTGCGTGGCATAGATAGATGCTTTTTTACGAAACGTGTTCGTGGAGGGGGTAAACGATTACGGAAGAAACTTTTGCTTCGTTTGACTTCTGGTTTTGGAAATTTTCCTTGTGTTTTCAAGCTGAAATACAAATATTTATCCAGTAAAATGTTAATGAGCAATAATACTTGACAGAGGCAACATCGTGAGAAAAAAAAAATTATGATTACGGAAAAATCCGAATTCCGTCGACCTTTCGTTTTCAAGTTTCGTAAAGATGGAATTCCAATAATAACGAAAAAAGCCGGAATTCCTTGAATTCGCGGAAGAATCTCATACCTGAAGATTACAGAAAAAATTTGCAGCAGCCAACTTCCGTTTTTGCAAATTGTTCTAAACAGTTTCAAGCTAAAATGCAAACATTTATGCAATAAAATGATATTTAACAAGAAAAGCGGACACAAAGACTACATTGGGAGAAAAATTTGCGATTACGGCAAAATTTTCTTACTCGGTTTCACTACTGTGTTCGAAAGTTTTGAAGCACGAAATTTCGTCTCCAGATGGAAAATGACAACCCACCCCCCCCCTCTCCCAAATATCGATCTTCAAAATGATCCAACTGATGACAAAAAAAAAAAAAGTGGGATTCCGCGAATCCCTGTAAGAATCTCGTGTATATCATAAAAATAATAGCAAAAAAAAATTTGAAACAAAATGAAAATTTGTAGAATCCGTAGTTCTGATAGTGAGTTCCATAGTCAGACAACTAATTCCGTAGAAGTAGAAACTACGGCATTGTGTGGCAGTTGGCAGATATGAAGTGTGTAGAAGTTTAGCAGAAATTTGTGCGATACTTCCACTTAGTACTGCATGTTGTGAGGTGGGATTGAAATACTGTAGAAGGGCCACAAGAAGAGATTTTTAATCCACGGTCAGCAGTTATAAAGTGGTATGATGACAAAGTCAGACACCCTGAGTGTAAACCATATGGGAAGAAATCTGAATTAGAATGTCAGTGAAATATATTCATGTGGTATGAGAATTTGTTAGAAATTAATAATAAAGATAGTCAGTAAACTTACCTATGATTCTATTCATTATTCAAAAAGGTAAGTCAAAATATTTATACACATATTTAAATTTCTGCGTTACTTTATTAGAAAATAAGGTACGATGTGATTTAGTTTTACTTGCTAGTCATGCAAATGTTTTGCTAGCAAACTATTTGGTCACTAGCAAAATTTGCTAGTGAGCAAAAAAGATGAAATCTTGCCCTGGTTTCAGCTGTTTTTACAAGTAGAGTTTTTCCAGGTTTCTAATCTGGAGTAGATAGAATTCCTTTTTGTTTCAAAAGTTTCTTTGACTGTCTCACCATATAACTTGGTGCATTAAATTCCCGCACAATCTTCTTAATACTCCATGATTCAGGCAAAATGAGCTTTTCCTTTCTGTTTGTCAAAGTTTGGAATTTTGTTTTCAGGTGACTTATAATAGTTTCATCTTGGGACTTTTTTTTTTTTTTTTTTTTGGTTGGAGGTTTAACGACCACCGTGAGCAACTCAACGGGCTATAAGCAGTCGCCCGTCCCTAATTTAGGGTCACTGGTTCCAGGGAAGGGAGAGAGCCAGTGCCGTAAGACAAACACAACATCCATTGATTGATTGGAGGTTTAACGACCACCGTGAGCAACTCAATAGGCTATAAGCAGTCGCCCGTCCCTAATTTAGGGTCACTGGTTACAGGGAAGGGAGAGAGCCAGTGCCGTAAGACAAACACAACATCCATTGATTGATTGGAGGTTTAACGACCACCGTGAGCAACTCAATGGGCTATAAGCAGTCGCCCGTCCCTAATTTAGGGTCACTGGTTCCAGGGAAGGGAGAGAGCCAGTGCCGTAAGACAAACGCAACATCCATGCCTCACCGGGATTCGAACCCGGACCCCGTTCGGACGAATGATCAGAGGCCATCGCACTTAGACCACTGCGCCACCGGGGCGGCCATCTTGGGACTCAACTTCACTGTCGGAAGACTGCTTTGACAAGAAGTCATCTTTTGTAACCTCTTATAGCAGTATTGATTCAGATTCTTTTAACTTTTTCAGTAGAATATCGTTTATATTCTGCCTTTTCCTGGTCGATGGGGGACTCTCCTACGTCTTGGAGGGATGTATTAAATGTTTTTAAAGCTTCTAAAGGAAATAATACAGCAGGAACACGATCACAATAGGTACTGCAATCGTAATCTACATCCTGGCTAGTACTTGGAAAACTTGTAATGTAATTTCATCTTTTGTAACCTCCATTTTCATCTTGCTCAGTTTTTTCCTACAGCTGTCACAAACTTTTGCTATCATTTGTGTTTCAGGAAAAAGGTAACACATACATGCTGTCACCGGTCTTAATCCCTTCCTTATATTGGAGTGGTTTCATTTTTTGAATGGATTAAAACAATTTAAGGACCATTTCTTAGCCATTTTAGAGAAATTTTGTTGAAAAACTTACTAACAAAAAAAAACTGTCTCACACTATCACTTCACATTCAAAATCATTTGCACTACATTCACATTTATCAACAATAAATAAAGACAAGGGGACAAACTCTGCTGGGAGACTGAGCCAAGTGCAGTAATGTGGAGAGGAGGGGAATGCATCTGTTGCATGATCCAACATGTTCATGCCCGAAAGATCTTGGTCATTTTTTTTCTTGTAACACTTCAAGTACGTCAATTATATTGTTGTTGGCTTTCTGAAGTTGAACTGACTCTTTGTCTATGACTTTCCTTCCTCCGGGGATGAAACATTGTACTATCTTTTTTTTATTATTATTATTTACTGGACAACACACGCAGGTTTCTTTCTGTCATATGAAACGTAACCATAGCTCGTCATCACGATAAAAACCTCACACATACACGCACTATACCACTCATTCATACATTCAGTTAAAAACACTATGTACATATTTACACTATATACATTCCCAGGCAGTTAAACCATTTGTCAACTGTGATTAAAAAAGTGCTCAATCCGTTTCAAACTCCGTGTTAACCCTATTGCATGTGCCAACCTCATTCAGCCCGTCATACACAACCCTCTACCATTTGTCAACTGTGATTAAAAAAGTGCTCAATCCGTTTCAAACTCCGTGTTAACCCTATTGCATGTGCCAACCTCATTCAGCCCGTCATACACAACCCTCTACCATTTGTCAACTGTGATTAAAAAAGTGCTCAATCCGTTTCAAACTCCGTGTTAACCCTATTGCATGTGCCAACCTCATTCAGCCGTCACACACAACCCTCTATCGTTTGTCAACTGTGATTAAAAAAGTGCTCAATCCGTTTCAAACTCCGTGTTAACCCTATTGCATGTGCCAACCTCATTCCAACCGACGAAGTTAACACGGAGTTTGAAACGGATTGAGCACTTTTTTAATCACAGTTGACAAATGGTAGAGGGTTGTGTATGAAGGGCTGAATGAGGTTGGCACATGCAATAGGGTTAACACGGAGTTTGAAACGGATTGAGCACTTTTTTAATCACAGTTGACAAATGGTAGAGGGTTGTGTATGACGGGCTGGCACTTTTTAATCACAGTTGACAAATGGTAGAGGGTTGTGTATGACGGGCTGGCACTTTTTTAATCACAGTTGACAAATGGTAGAGGGTTGTGTATAACGAGCTGAATGAGGTTGGCACATGCAATAGGGTTAACACGGAGTTTGAAACGGATTGAGCACTTTTTTAATCACAGTTGACAAGTGGTAGAGGGTTGTGTATGACGGACTGAATGAGGTTGGCACATGCAATAGGGTTAACACGGAGTTTGAAACGGATTGAGCACTTTTTTAATCACAGTTGACAAATGGTAGAGGGTTGTGTATGACGGACTGAATGAGGTTGGCACATGCAATAGGGTTAACACGGAGTTTGAAACGGATTGAGCACTTTTTTAATCACAGTTGACAAATGGTAGAGGGTTGTGTGTGACGGGCTGGAATGAGGTTGGCACATGCAATTGGGTTAACACGGAGTTTGAAACGGATTGAGCACTTTTTTAATCACAGTTGACAAATGGTAGAGGGTTGTGTATGAAGGGCTGAATGAGGTTGGCACATGCGATAGGGTTAACACGGAGTTTGAAACGGATTGAGCACTTTTTTAATCACAGTTGACAAACGGTAGAGGGTTGTGTATGACGGGCTGAATGAGGATGGCACATGCAATAGGGTTAACACGGAGTTTGAAACGGATTGAGCACTTTTTTAATCACAGTTGACAAATGGTAGAGGGTTGTGTATGACGGGCTGAATGAGGTTGGCACATGCAATAGGGTTGACACGGAGTTTGAAACGGATTGAGCACTTTTTTAATCACAGTTGACAAATGGTAGAGGGTTGTGTGTGACGGGCTGAATGAGGTTGGCACATGCAATAGGGTTATCACTGAGTTTGAAACGGATTGAGCACTTTTTTAATCACAGTTGACAAATGGTTTAACTGCCTGGGAATGTAGATAGTGTAAATATGTACATAGTGTTTTTAACTGAATGTATGAATGAGTGGCATAGTGCGTGTATGTGTGAGGTTTTTATCGTGATGACGAGCTATGGTTATGTTTCATATGGCAGAAAGAAACCTACTTGTGTTGCCCAGTAAATAAAAAAAAAAAAAATAGTACGATGTTTCATCCCCGGAAGAAGGAAAATCATAGGCAAGGAGTCAGTTCAACCTCAGAAAGCCAACAATATAATTGACGTGCTTGAAGTGTTACAAGATACAAAAAAAATGACCAGGATCTTTCGGGTAAGTGAATGGTTGTTTTTATAGTATATCATTAATGAATTGCACGTAAATATACACTTTGCTGGTGATTGGTACCTAAAAAGGGCAAATATTATAATGTTCATGCCTGTTTCAGCTTGCATTTTTCAAGCTATGAGTTTCAATTACATCACCTAAAATTGAACAAACTGTCAGAACAGAACAGAAAGGGAAAAGTAATACACACTGAAAGCAATATTCATAAATATTGTTCAAAAATTATGCTCTGAAATTTCTTTTTTTTTTGTTAGGTACTTGACAAATCAGAATCCCATTATTTTCTCTTGATCATGCATATATGTATTACCTCTCATATCTTATGATCCCCAAAAAATATTTTGTGGATAGTTACAGATAAGTATAAACTAATTTTGAGATTTTTTTCAAAATAAAAAAAAATCCATTTTTGAGGAAATCGATTTTGAAATTTTCAGTTGGATTTTGATTTTTTTTTTTTACTATAAATCCTATTGTGTTGTATATCATATAAAAGCCCATTAAAGGGGCTTTAAAATAAGACCACTTCCAACTCCATATCTCAATTGGTGGCTGATTTACAGATAAAGTATCACTAGTAGGCCATATTTTAATAAAATTTTGAAAATTTAGGCTGAAATATCTTTTTCCCCAGTGAGCTTAAAAATAAAAAAAAAAATGCATTTTTTTCATAACTGCATAGGATCATTAAGTATGCCAAGTTTTATCAAAATCTAAGTTGGTGAGGTAGAAAAATATTATAAATTGGGATGATTTGACACAGAACGACCCAGTTACCCGTCCCTAATTTAGGGTCACTGGTTCCAGGGAAGGGAGAGAGCCAGTGCCGTAAGACAAGCACAACACCCATGCCTCACCGGGATTCGAACGCAGACCCCTTTCGGACGAATGATCAGAGGCCATCGCTTAGACCACTGCGCCACCTCACCTTTGTTTGGCCTGCTGCTAGATTAGTTGCAGGGTTCAAAGCTGACGATCATCCTTTGCATGTGCGCATATCTATCTATCATTTCAGTTTTAGTGTAGCAGCAAAGCACTTAACATACCGAAGCAGAATGGCTTTCAATTTAATACAGTATCTTGGTTAAAGAATGGGAAGGTAGAAAAAAAAAATCATAAAGATCTTGAAATGGCACTTTCTGTTAAAAAGAAAGAAAAAGAAAAAAAAAGGTAAAAATATGTTCAGAATTTAATTTATTGATTTATTTGTGCAGTGGTCTAATAATCCAGAAACTGGAATTTAATTAATGTTGGAAATTAAGCTGAAACTGAAAGAGACCACAAACCCTTCAATCAAGGGCCTTTATTAATTATTACAAATGTTGAACATTAATTTCTTTAATATTATATACATTAATTTTTTAATATCAAAAACAAAAAACAATCATGTGGAATGGCATGTATTGTTTTCGAAACCTCTTATTTATACTATGTGGATCTACATTGGACAACTTCGACAACTGTGCTGAATTGACTATAATTACTGTTTCACATGTGTGAAACAGTAATTATAGTCGATTCAGTGATATCCGATTGCTGTGTTAATTATCATGACGTATTTGCCACATATTATTATTTTATTTTTTTTTATTGGAGGTTTAACGACCACCGTGAGCAACTCAATGGGCTATAAGCAGTCGCCCGTCCCTAATTTAGGGTCACTGGTTCCAGGGAAGGGAGAGAACCAGTGCCGTAAGACAAACTCAACATCCATGCCTCACCGGGATTTTTTTTTTTTTTTTTTTTTGATTGGAGGTGTAACGACCACCGTGAGCAACTCAATGGGCTATAAGCAGTCGCCCGTCCCTAACTTAGGGCCACTGACTCCATGGAAGGGAGAGGGCCAGTGCCATAAGACAAACACAACATCCATGCCTCACCGGGATTCAAACCCGGACTCTTTTTTTTTTTTTTTTTGGATTGGAGGTTTAACGACCACCGTGAGCAACTCAATGGGCTATAAGCAGTCGCCCGTCCCTAATTTAGGGTCACTGGTTCCAGGGAAGGGAGAGAACCAGTGCCGTAAGACAAACTCAACATCCATGCCTCACCGGGATTTTTTTTTTTTTTTTTTTGATTGGAGGTGTAACGACCACCGTGAGCAACTCAATGGGCTATAAGCAGTTGCCCGTCCCTAACTTAGGGCCACTGACTCCATGGAAGGGAGAGGGCCAGTGCCATAAGACAAACACAACATCCATGCCTCACCGGGATTCAAACCCGGACTCTTTTTTTTTTTTTTTTTGATTGGAGGTTTAACGACCACCGTGAGCAACTCAATGGGCTATAAGCAGTCGCCTGTCCCTAATTTAGGGTCACTGGTTCCAGGGAAGGGAGAGAGCCAGTGCCGTAAGACAAACACAACATCCATGCCTGACCGGGATTCGAACCCGGAACCATTACGGACGAATGATCAGAGGCCAACGCCTTAGACCACTGCGCCACCGGGGCGGCGCCACATATTATGAGAATATTTCTTCCACTCTGTATTTCATTACAAAGCAAAAATTTCCCATTACAAAAAAATTAGCTTAGCTTCTTTCTATGGGCACTATTTCGCAATTACAGCGCTGTAATCTTGTTATGCGTAATGAAAAGTTTTGTAGTATGTACTAATTTTTTACCAAAAAATACGTTACGATTTTTCTTTGCCAACTTGAATTTCCTGATAACGACTTCGACTGTATTTGTAGCATCAAAACAAACGAAACTTCCTTTTTCATTATACCCAGAATTTAATAACATTTGGCTCGGAAAATGCTTCGGGGAAGGGATAATTTCCGAGCTCTCCCCCCCCCATGTATGCTTGAAAGAAACACTGCACGGCATACATCTATCTATTATTAACTATTTTGTTGACATATAGTTAATAATTTCTGAAACCACGTAATATTTTCGACAAATGTTGAATTAATATAATACATCTATCTCGTTCCACCTGACTCATGCTCTCAAATCCCAGAAAAGCTAATTTATCTCTCTTATAAATATTATCTCTGGCATTTCTTTTGAGAAGCAAACGTAAATAAAATATTTTTTTATAAATCGCTATTTCGGGGGGAGGGCGGATTTGTCCTGATAAGAATTTATGAATTTATGCCACAACTCGGAATCAATTTAGTGTGTCTACAATATACTGCTCTCTGAATCATCAATGGAATTTTAGTCTTTTTCCTCTCTTGCACCTTGTTTTTACCGAACTGTGTTCTAATCAAATTTCACATTGGAAGAAATTGCGCTTTTTACATCATATTCTCACGGCTGCTAGCAATTGTAACTTTTTACATAAAACTATTACCTGACCGAGCTGTGGACCTAAGGGTGGTCCAGGTGTAGCTTTACCGGCCGGAACATCCATTCTCACCAGCGGATTATGTATAACCTTTGTAGCGGCTTTCTTAATGCCCTTCAATGTACCAGCAACTTTAGACATCTTTTTTCTACTAGGTTACAAAACTATATAAAATTTCACTGAACAGATTTGTTGAAGTCCCAGCACATGTTGAAAACTTTCAAGTTACATTATCGATAGCATAGATCGATTTTGCGCGCCTTCGAAAGCATTGCAATGATGATGACTTGATTGCAATGCTATCGAAGGCGCGCAGAAAGCGATGTATACTATCGATAATCTGGGTTGAAGTTTCCAAGGAGGTTAGAAGTAGAAGGAGCTAGCGTGACCAAGGAGGTTAGAATAAATGGAGTAAGGATGACGTCATAAACTTGAATACTTTGAGCAGACGAATTTAATGCTCAAACGTCTGACCAGCATGGCCGCAGAGACTGTGATTGGCCGCGACTCGTCTCAAACGTCTCACCAACGTTGCGGCAGAGGCTGTGATTGGCTGTGACATCATGATCCTGACATTTCGGTGGCTTCATTTTGGTTACACGAGGGGAATGGCTGGCCCTTACTCCATCTATTCTAACCTCCTTGGGCGTGACGCCACTTTTTATCAGCTGACTGCACCAATGCGCCCAACCTGAGAATCTCCTGTATATCTCTATGGGGAAATCGCGATTTTGAACGGGTTTTTTTGGACCCTTACTCTACCCATACAGGCATGAACAAAATTAAGGCTGAAATATTCATTCCCATAATAACAAATTTCTAGAAAGAACAGGAAAATATGTGTTGGTATTTCTTTAAAAAATATAACAAAATAGTGATTTTTTGAGCGGAAGTGCATAGTGCGCATGGTTACTTAGGCACTGCCCATGTGCAAGATAACCATGTTTAAAATATAACCAAAAAGCCTAATGTGAAGAAATAAGAAGTCCGAAGTATTTCTTCTTTCCATCTTTGATTTGCATGCGTTAAGCAAAACTGCTTAAGCCACAGCAAGTGACATCACGTTCCCTAACTCTCGCAGCGCAGACTCCCACCACCTCACAGAGAGCGACAAAAACAGCTAATCTGTTTGGCTTCACTCAATACGGGTCCCTTCACCACCTCTTCTTCTAACATCCTTGGAAGTTTCCGATCGCTATTGGATAATAGTTAATGCAAATGTCTTTGGTTTAATACATGATTGTAATGGTAATAAAGCTCATATAAGTATTTAGCGAAACTATAGTGAACCATAAAATAAAATGTAATTAGAAATAAACGTTGCTTTTCTCTATCTTAATATTGCAAGGATTGCGGTAAAAAAAAATTGCAACAATATTGCAATATTTCGTAAAGGACATAAAGCCTTTATTTGCTTCCTGGCGTAACGACCACCGTGAGCAACACAATGAGCTATAAGCAGTATAGACAAAGGTCCAGGTACGTCCTAGCCAGATGCAATTGAAACTTTATATATACCAGCAATTACTTCCTTCAACAAATATGTATAATAAAGCTAATGATCTTCCGAAGACTGGCCGCCAAGTAGTTCCAGAAGTCGTCTCCGTGCGCCTGGCTCTAATGAGATACGGGTGTGTGTTGATCTGCAACTATAGCTCTACCATACACGGTGAGCTGACCACAAAAAACCCTAGCTTCTACAGTGTCCAATTCCATTTTATTTATTCTGCTTTGCTAGAAATATAGCAAATTTTCAGATTTGCGGTATAAGGCCCAAAGAACTCTACCTTGCCCCCCCCCTTCCGTCCTCAGGGAGTAAAGTGCTTTTCGTTTCCTTTTAGTGGTTTGAGTGACTGCCTAAAAGTTCCATCAGACGGGTGAGGTCATCCTAATATTATACATCCGTGCTTCGGCCCACCAGTGAGATATCACGAGGTCACTTGTTTTCGATTTTCTTTTATTTCATTTTCTTTTTATTCAAAGTTTAACGACCACCGTGAGCAACTTAATTGGCTGTAAGCAGTCGCCCTCCCTAATTTACGGCCATTGGTTCCAGGGAAGGGAGAGCGCCAATGCCTAAAAACAGACACAACATCTCTACCTCACCAGAATTCGAACCTGGACAAATTCGGACGAATGATCAGAAGCCAACGCGGCTGTTCTTCCGCAAACGGGGGCACTCCTAACAGCTGAGACAGCAGAGCGCTAGAACAGCTCCGCGAGCAATCTATTGTTTTAGATCTGGCAACGCATATGTTCAAAAAGTAGGTACTGTACACCAAATTACATTCAAAATAGTATAACTATACTAAAAATCCGAAAATTCTTGGCGTAGAATAAAGATAAAATTTTCCAAGCTTTCGCACATCAACCAGATGGCTTTCTCAAGGAAGGTAGACAGCTAACTGCAAACTGGATAATAGGTTTCAACCAAGGAGGTTATATTACTGGAGACACCACTTCTATCCACGCAGCATTGGCCGCCATAAGTCACCGTCCGTGCTACAAATGACGTCATGAGCAGGCACCACGCAGCCGCAGAAGAGAAGCTGCTTTGAAACCAATGGAACACAGGTTTCTAAGCGTGTAAACAGATAAAATGAACAATTCAATAATCTTTATCAATGATACACAAGCTTACTGTTTTATCAACGACATTATTTAGTTCGTTTTGCCTGTTTGTGACGTCACACCACAGATTAGCTGTGACCTATGGCGGCAGAGCCACTGGTGTCTCCAGTGATATAACTACAGTACCTAGAAGAATTAGTGTGTCGTGCTCGCAAAAAAACTTGCTGCCCGCAATCATGAAAGCGATAGATGGCGCTGCCATCGGATGTCACGTCGCTTTTCAGGGAGGAAGGACGACGAAAACGCCCATCTTTCTATGACACACACCAAGCTCGTCAGTATTATGTGTACTGCTTGAACGATATTTTATAAGCAGATAACTTAAGTATATACGAACTAATCGACACACCTCTTTCACCCCCCCAAAAAAAAGAACGAACGGGGTGCTTAAGATTCATTAATAAAGGTATCGTAGTTTAAGTTGAGCTTTGCATTGTGCTAACGTCAACATTAATGTTAGATATTTCGGAAGTTTTAGAGTCATACATGGGTTACATTATGCAAAAAACACTGGAGACGAATAGGCAGTTTACAATCACCGAAACATCAACTTACAGTATAAAGTAAAAATTAAAAAAAAAAAAAGAAAACGTTTTGCCCCTCAAAATCTTACCGGAGAAAAAAGGGGGGAATATTTTCTCAATCAGACATCAGCTTTATAATTTGCATTCGAATAATCCAATTAGGTCTTGAAATTCAGTAACCTAAAATCTTATTATTTAATAATGTACTTCATTTTTCAGCATTGGTAAGAACATGGGAAGCCTTTTAATGAGTTGAAAATAGAATACAACAAATGCGATTGCTGTTTTTAAAATTGGTCTATTTTCTAATAATATACCAACTTTAATCCATTTATAAAAATCATTGCTAAAAAAACTTTGCCTGTGATATGATAAACAAAACGAATCATACTGGACAGAAGTAAGTATACAAAAACTGAATGTATATGATGACATTCTTTTTAAAGAAAAATAATTATAATATTTTTCGTTACTTTTCTTCACCTTATAATAATTATGTGATTAAATTTGCTATTCAAATGGGTTTGCAGTGAAGAGAGGGAAATTCTTTTGCACCTTAAGTAAAAAGTTTAGTAAGGTAAAAATTAAGAAGTGGGTTTTCATGGAGTCTGTCTAAATGGGATAATTCTATGCAGTTCTTGTAAACTATTTTTTACCCTTAAAAATAAGGAAATTATTAATGTAGCATACACACCAGGCGTAACGTGAGAAAGGCACAGTAGGTCATGTGCCCCTTCTCCCCTTCACTTAAAAATTGGGAAAACTAATTAGTCGTTCACCTTTTCAATGTCTTTTTAAACTTGGGAAAATAGTAGTAATGGCGCCAGGCTTGAGTAATGGTTTGTCTCGGCATGTTAGAACTTCCTTACCTTGAATAGTGGAACGATAATGCATCTCCATGAATTTAGATTCAAAGTGCAAGGCACATACAACACAACTTTCATCAAGTTTCTTATCAGCTCTGGGAATTGCCTTATCCCATTTGCTCAACATATCAGGAATTTTGGGGACAGCAAAGAGTGATATTTTATTTTTGCAGGATTTATAGCCAGTGTTACATCCTGGCTCAAAACAGCTGCTTTGCCTTTTCCGTTTTCTATGTTTATTATTATTTGCTAATGCAGAATTTCCCAGTCCTTTCATAGATGACATTATTTCCCTATGATCTTATAACTGTTGCAGTCGATTTCAGTACTGCACTTAAGTTTAACCATACAGTAGGTTTAACGCGTGACAGCCAATACTTGATCAACTTCTACATCTTCACGAATAAAAAGTTACTAATTTCGGAAATAAATTTCGTTATAAATAATCCACAGTGTAATAAAACTAGAACACTAACACCCAAATAAGCCTATTGCGTTTTAGTGATCAACTGTTGAATTACCTAGTGTATTACTGTTATGATCGAGCTACAACGAATTAGCAGAGATACTGCCAAAAAGATTTCCCTCCACTAACCTTTGTTTTATGAAAATTTGAAGTTTCGTAAGGCAGCAAATCCTTGGCAAACAAACTTCCCACCATTGAATAGCATGAAGCCGATGAAGCTTCCTAACGTAACTTCCGATGCCAGCGCCCTCTGCCATTTCATGCCGATTGGTCACAAAACCGTGAGGGACATCTTAGGGAGCACGCCACACTAATTCTTCTAGGCACTGTAATATAACCTCCTTGGTTACAACACTTTGAACGCGGTGACCTGACTAGATAATAAATGATTAGGAGCAAACGTGATATTTTAAAGAAACGAGGTCACATTGGTTGGGCAACATCAAGGAGGTTATATGGGCATAAAACGTTCTATTATCCAGTTTGCAGTTAGCTGTCTACTTTCTTTGAGAAAGCCATCTCGTTGATGTGCGAAAGCTTGGAAAATTTTATCTTTATTCTACGGCAACAATTTTCGGATTTTTAAAATAGTTATGCTATTTTGAACGCATATGGTTTTTTTTCGATTGGAGGTTTAACGACCACCGTGAGCAACTCAATGGGCTATCAGCAGTCGCCCGTCCCTAATTTAGGGTCACTGGTTCCAGGGAAGGGAGAGAACCAGTGCCTTAAGACAAACAAAACATCCATGCCTCACCGGGATTCGAACCCGGACCCCGTTCGCACGAATGATCAGAGGCCATCGCTTAGACCACTGCGCCACCGGGGCGGCTATGTTGTTGTTAACATCCGAATGCAAATATTACAGGAATTGACAATTGATTATCTCTGCATTATGTTCTTATTTTTTAATTGATCATGATGATTTTGGTTTCATCAAAAAACTATTTCATGTACTAAATGAAAACAATAACTGAGATGTTGAAAAAAAAAAAGAGAGGTCTAACCACTATATACGTTGGGAGATTGAAAAAAAGTTATACCTTCGTATTTACAACAAGTATTTTAATTCGTGCTGAGAAATATATAGCAAAAGACAATTTAAGAAGAAAAGCTTCGATATTTATTGAAATTCGTAAATCCTTATTATTTCAAGGATTTCTTCGAAAACGTCTTTGCCGCCCCGGTGGCGCAGTGGTCTAAGGCGTTGGCCTCTGATCATTCGGCCGAAGGGGTCCGGGTTCGAATCCCGGTGAGGCATGGATGTTGTGTTTGTCTTACGGCACTGGCTCTCTCCTTCCCTGGAACCAGTGACCCTAAATTAGGGACGGGCGACTGCTTATAGCCCATTGAGTTGCTCACGGTGGTCGTTAAACCTCTAATCAAAAAAAAAAAAAAAAAAAGAAAACGTCTTTGTGCCGCCCCGGTGGCGCAGTTGTCTAAGGCGATGGCCTCTGATCATTTGTCCGTAAGGGGTCCGGTTTCAAATCCCGGTTAGGCATGGATGTTGTGTTTGTCTTACGGCACTGGCTCTCTCCCTTCCATGGAACCAGTGACCCTAAATTAGGGACGGGCGACTGCTTATAGCCCATTGAGTTGCTCACGGTGGTCGTTAAACCTAAAAAAAAAAAAAAACGTATAAGAATCCCATCAAACGATCTGCTAAACTGTCTTTGTGAACACCTTGTTTCATTATATTACTTTTTAAATGTCTCCAAAAACACTCAATATTTTGAGTGTGGGCTCCAATGTCTGGGTCGACAAAACTTTCACTATGGTTAACAGTCAGATATGCATAGTTCTCATCTTTATCCAGACAATCATTATGCTTTCCACTTATCAGTTATTATAGTTGTTCCCGGTGCTACATATTTGTTGACAATTGGAAACAATTCTTTCGATAATCTTTTATTTTCAGGACATAATTCAAGCCACACTTGTTTAGATTCCTTTTCTATTATACCAATCACCCATGATCCTTCAACGACTCGTCCAACATGAAATTTTCTCTTTCCCAGCTTTGTCTCATCTATATCTACAGTTGTTCCAAAGCCCCCAAGTTGTCCATTATATTCATTTTTTGTTAGCATGTGTTCCGTTATAATCTCTTGGCAGTAAGTATACCAATCCGATATAGTTTCAGAAGATGTAGAAACATTATCTTCTATATTTGTCTCAAGAATTGCTGTCTTATAATTATGACTCCTGCAATATGTTAGCAACATAACTTTCTGGGGGTTAAACTTTTGCTTTGGAGAACCACGGACTCTTCGAACGAGAAACCTTAAAATTTCTTGACCCATCTAAATGAGTCTTGCTACACCTAAAAACTCCTAGACCATAAACGTTTGTTAGCCGCATTTGATGACGTACCTTCGGAACATAATTTTTCTGTGTGTAGCAAACCAAAACTTTCACACCATGATATACATGTTTTCCTATGTCGTACAACGTCGTTAACGAGACGAAACAAGTTCCATTGAGGCATTATTAAATACAACATACCAATTCAAGGACAACTTCATGCATTCGGAAGTTAACAACAGCATATGCGCTGCCAGATCTAAAACAGTTGATTGCTCACGGAGCTGTTCTAGCACTTCGCTATCATAGCTGTGAGAAATGAGGAGTGCGCAAGGAGGATAGAATAAGGGGAGGGAGCATAACAAGCATGCCCCATGTAAAGCTCTGAAACTGACGCTCTGAGCGGTAGCCATCTTCTGTTACCCTTCTGACAGTGTTCCCATCGAATTACGTACCTAACAACGTACGCAGGTTAACACTTTTAAAGCCTTCTTGCGAAAAGAAAAATGTCATGTACATTAAGGATATATTCTATAATATCACCACTATTTTCTTTTTCGTTCAAAGTACTGCTAGTTCACGTTTTACCGCTGTGTGCGACAAAAAACCCTTTAACTCCATCACACCGGAAGTACGTACATCCTGCTTAAAGTAATGCATGAAGCCGTTCACACACTCTAAAGTGAAGAATAAAACGTTGATTTATTTCATGTGATCCAGAAAATATTTCTGAAAACAGAAAACGGCAGCCCCGTTGGCGCAGTGGTCTAAGGCGATGGCCTCTGATCATTCGTCCGAATGGGGTCCGGGTTCAAATCCTGGTAAGGCTTGGATGTTGTGTTTGTCTTACGGCACTAGCTCTCTCCCTTCCCTGGAACCAGTGACCCTAAATTAGGGACGGGCGAGTGCTTATAACCCATTGGTTGCTCACGGTGGTCGTTAAACCTCCAATCAATGTATGGATGTTGTCTTTGTCTTACGGCACTGGCTCTCTCCCTTCCCTGGAACCAGTGACCCTAAATTAGGGACGGGCGACTGCTTATAGCCCATTGAGTTGCTCACGGTGGTCGTTAAACCTCCAACCCCCCCAAATAATTGGAAGCACGTTTTAAGATGATGAAGACATTTCTCTAGAGTATTTTTATTTGCGCCGCCCCGGTGCCGCGTTGGTCTAAACGATGCCTTCTGATCATTCGTCCGAGATGGATCTGGGTTCGAATCCCGGTGAGGCTTACGGCGCTGGCTCTCTCCCTGCCTTGGAACCAGTGACCCTAAATCAGGGATATTCGACTGCTTATAGCCCAATGAGTAGCTCACGGTGGTCGTTAAATTTCCAATCGAAAAAAATAAATTTTTATTTGTATCTTTAATATTTTAGGCCACTTCCATTAAGAAATCCTGGATGCGTCACTGCTTCTCATTCAGCTAAAAGAAAGGAGAAAAGGAAGCCACTTCCTACACGGGAAGGCACTTTTTTTTCGGTTACGTGTGTTAGACTAAAGCAAAAGCGGGTATATGACCGGGGTCGTCGAGGACACGTCAGTCACTTCTCGATGGCCCCGACATGACTTACTTTGCCTACGACGACTAATATCTCTAATGTTATATGGCCTTATACTTCCTAGACGGCCTTCACTCAAGTAAGGTGCAGTGGAGAGAACATGTTGCCTACAAATACCAGGTTCATAAGGTGAATGAGAAATTTAAACGTGTCTTTCTTTTCCTTTTTTTTTTAAAATCCGGAATGCTTCTTTTCAGTTCGTTTCGATCAGTAGGTGTTGATATTTATGTTGCATATGCGGGTAATTTCCCATTTTATGCTGCTTTCTTCTTTTTCGGAATATTAAATTGGATTGCAGCTATTGTGGACAACTAATGAACTGATGTTTTTCTTTGGGTTTTATTTTTGTTTAGTTCTTGTGTATTATTTTTTTTTTTTTTTAGGGTACGACCCGTACGAAATGGCAACATTGATCGTTCACGGTGACGTTTTTTGTTGTTATTCTGCTTTTGCTAAGTAGAGCAAGTGAATCTAAGTGACTGGGGATTATCATTCATTTAGAACAATTGTGTGAATTTCTGTAGGTACGTACTGTAACTTTGTCATTCAATACTTTTATAATGACATCCCGGTATTTTTATTAAGTGTGCGAATTTAATAGCCATGTGGGACCAGTATTTGTGTACGTTATATCTCTTGTTACTATAAATAGTACTGAACATTTCGTCACACTAATTTCATGTTCATGGCAGTGCAAGTTTGTAGTGTGTACTTGTGTGGAGATCCAAATTGATAAATTTGATTCAATTTTTTAGTAAGTTGACGGGAAACGACCCAACGGTATGCAACCGGATATAAAATAACCAACGTGAAGATCAAGCGAAATTTGCAGCTTGAAGGAAAATACATACATAGGAATTAATAAGCTGTTTTCTGAGTTTTAGACGTTAACACCCAAAGAACGATTACCTGTAAAAATTAAAATTTCGAGTTATGTTAAATTTTATTTACTGTTGTATTAAGAATCTCCACTTTTAGCGGTATAACAGCTGCGCGTACACCCAAGAATCATATGGAGACAGATGGAACGCGTTCCTCTCAATTTTTCTTAAATAATTACTGTCTTTAGTTTGTCACCCATCATACTATGCTTCCTAGTTTTCTCCCTAGATTTTTTTACAGCTGGATGGTACTTTTTAACGACCCCTTCCACAATAGAGAAAAAAACAACAACAGGATGTTGTTGTGCTTCTCATTATTATATTTATGAAACATATTTTAGCGGCTTACGATGATAAACAACATTAGAAATTTGTACATAAATGTAAAAAAAAATGAGTTCTTACTAATAAATCATATTCAACACAGATCTCAGCCAGTTTTCATCAATATTTATGGTGTATGTGGGAATAAGTTTTCTACTCTTACTATTGGGTTGTCGGAAAAAGTCATGACGTATTTTGGCACCCGATGGCGGTTAGGCGGTTTTGGAAGTACTAGAGGCATGCAGAGCTCTGTTATCGCTATGACATTCAACATGTGCCAGTTCTAGCTGCAGTCTAAAAGGAATAGTGAGCGATTTGGTTGATTTGTGGAGATTTCACATCAAGTTGAAGATGGAAGACCAAACTGTGCATTTTCGCCATATTTTACTGTTTTACTTCCGTAAAGGGAAGAACGTGCGTCAAGCTTGTGAAAAGTTGCGTAAAGTGTACGGTGATAATGCTCTACAAGAACGTCAGTGCCAGCGGTGGTTCGCAAAATTCCGTGCTGGTGATTTTGACGTCAACGATGCTCCTTGGTTGGGGAGGCCCACCGAGGTTGATGCCGACCAAATCAAGGCATTGATCGAGTCAAACCCACGTTACACGACACGAGAGATTTCAGACACATTGCACATCCATCATTCAAGCGTTCACGACCACCTGAAGAAGCTGGGATACGTAAGCAAGCTCGATGTGTGGGTTCCTCATGAACTCAAAGAAGCTCAATTGACAGCGAGTACAAACATCTGCGATATGCTCATTAAACGTGAGGAAAAAGGATCATTTTTTGAAGCAACTGGTGACCAACAGTGGATTGTGTACAACAATGTGCTGCGCAAACGGTCTTGGTCCCGACGTGCTGCTTCGCCTCAAACGACATCCAAAGCAGATATTCATCAGCAGAAGGTTCTGGTCTCATGGTGGTAGGATTTTAAAGGTGTCTTGTTTTTTGAGCTCCTTCCACAAAACCAAACAATCAATTCGAATGTGTACTGTCGGCAATTGGACAGTTTGAACGAATCCATCATCCAGAAACATCCAGAGCTCGTTCATCGTAAAGGTGTTGTGTTCCATAACGACAACGCCAGACCACACACAAGTTTCATCACCCGCCAAAGATGATTGTAGCTTGGGTGGGATGTGTTGCCACACCCAACATACTCGCCTGACCTTGCGCCGTCTGACTTCCACTTGTTTCGCTCTCTTCAACAGTCCTTGCGTGGTATAACGTTCAATTCAGATGAGGCTGTAAATCAGCACCTTGTACAGTTTTTCGCCACGAAAGACAGGTCCTTCTATGAACGAGGCATCTCACTGAAAGATGGCAAAAGGTTATCGAACAAAACGGGCATTATATCATTGATTGATCTTTGTTCTTTCTATCAATAAACAACCTTTGCAAAACGTGGCTAAAATTCGCCATGACTTTTCCGACAACCCAAATATTATGTGCATTGTGAACATGTTCATTAAAGGAAATTTAGCTGGGCAGCAGAGAAAATTAGCAGGGTGGTCTGCGTAGTAAAAATGCTCTGGGGGAGAATACTACTTCCCCAAATTTGTCAGTTTCAAAAGTTCAGTATTTCTAGAAATTAAATTGAAATATGGCATAATTAACTTCTACATTTTTGTGGTACCAGTTTTATCAAAACTAAAATAAATATCTGTTTATTGGCATAAAGAATGAAACATAGCTGCCCTTTTGGCACTGTGGTCTAAGGGATGGTGTTTCTAATCATTCGCCCGGGTTCGAATCCCAGTGAGGCATGGATATTGTGTTTGTCTTATGGCCCTGGCTCTCTCCCTTCCCTGGAATCAGTGGCCCTAAATTAGGGACTGGCAAACTGTTATTAGCCCACTGAGTTGCTCATGGGGGGTTTTAGTATTCTACTTGAAAAGTGTTCTTAATCAGAACCCCCATGCTAACGTATTTTTTATGACTCGTAATACAATATGCTTTACAAATTTTGAAGATGACAATCCGATTTTTTGCGTAAATGTGACAAGGATGGTAAGTCAGATAATATCCGAAAACTTGAAAATTTTCATCGTCCTGGAGCGGGACTCGAACCCGCGTCTCCCAGAAAACGCCTAGGTATGCTAACCACTACACCACCCAGAACAACCAAGTTTCAAGTTTCCGATCAATTTGAATATAACCATCACAGGATTCGCTAGTCGAAGCAACCGGCATTCATGTTTAGCGAATCTGGAGGTTAAGAATCTTATCCCGTGTTTGCCCGGAGAAGCAGATAAATCATGAAAGAAATACGGGATTACGCCATATAATACAAATTTTGAAGATGACAATCCGATTTTTGGCGTAAATGTGACAAGGATGGTAAGTCAGATAATATCCGAAAACTTGAAAATTTGCATTGTCCTGGAGCGGGACTCGAACCCGCGTCTCCCAGAAAACGCCCCGGGTATGCTAACCATTACACCACCCAGAACGACCAAGTTTCAAGTTTCCGATCAATTTGAATATAACCATCACAGGATTCGCTAGTCGAACCAACCGGCATTCATGTTTAGCGAATCTGGAGGTTAAGAATCCTATCCCGTGATTGGCAGATAAATCATGGGAAAGAAATACGGGATTGCGCCATATAATACAAATTTTGAAGATAACAGTCCGATTTTTGGCGTAAATGTGACAAGGATGGTAAGTCAGATAATATCCGAAAACTTGAAAATTTTCATCGTCCTGGAGCGGGACTCGAACCCGCGTCTCCCAGAAAACGCCCGGGTATGTTAACCACTACACCACCCAGAAAGACCAAGTTTCAAGTTTCCGATCAATTTGAATATAACCATCACAGGATTCGCTAGTCGAAGCAACCGGCATTCATGTTTAGCGAATCTGGAGGTTAAGAATCTTATCCCGTGTTTGCCCGGAGAAGCAGATAAATCATGAAAGAAATACGGGATTACGCCATATAATACAAATTTTGAAGATGACAATCCGATTTTTGGTGTAAATGTGACAAGGATGGTAAGTCAGATAATATCCAAAAACTTGAAAATTTCCTGGAGCGGGACTCGAACCTGCGTCTCCCAGAAAAAGCCCGGGTATGCTAACCACTACACCACCCAGAACGACCAAGTTTCAAGGTTAGCATACCCGGGCGTTTTCTGGGGACGCGGGTTCGAGTCCCGCTCCAGGACGATGAAAAATTTCAAGTTTTCGGATATTATCTGACTTACCATCCTTGTCACATTTACGCCAAAAATCGAATTGTCATCTTCAAAATTTGTATTATATGGCGTAATTCCGTGTTTCTTTAATGACAGTATGCTTTAGTTCTATAAAATTGTGGATGTTGCCTAATTAATTCATTTTAGTACTTTGTGTACATATATTACATCCTTGTATTCTCTGTTTCAGTAATTGGATTTAACCAATCATGGATGATGAATCTGATAAAGAAATGCCTGATTGTGATGAGAATGCATCTGATGATGAAGAGGAGGGAGAATCAGTCCTCAGGTGAGAGTAGTGAGGGAGAAAGTGATGATGATGATGATACTGAAAATGGAACAGAAGCCATAAGTGATGAAGATGATGAAGAAAATAATGACAATGATGAAGAAACTGATGTTAGTGATGATGGTGAAACTGAATCTGTCGGTGCAACCGGTGGTGGCGATGATGAAGGTAATGATAAAATTTAAATACATGTACATTATACTTTCCAGTCACTGATTGAGAGAATAAATTACATAGTGTTGATTTTACTTTCCTTGGTGTTTGATGATGTTCAGGTGATTTGCATAAAAAAAAAATGGGCAAATCACCTGAAAAAGTAAGGAATATCAATTTTGCACATTGTAATAACTTATTTTGGGTATTTATACTCTTATTTGTATCCTATTAAATTTTAGGGCATTTCATGTGAAATAATATTATTTATGGGCTTTTTTCAGTTACCTGCATCTATTCCCCACTTCCGCAGAAAATAGAGCACGGAATCATAATATTCTGTGAATAAATAATCGTGGGTTGATTTCGGAAGAAATATTCTATGCCAATTTTAACAATTTTTTGAAACATGCTAAACTTTCATCAAAATTAAAGTAATTTTATGCGTTATCCCATTCAACAAAAATTTCATTGGGGACCGATTTCTAATTAAATTGCAGTCTGATTTTAACGATTTTAAATAGTAACTTGTACAATATTCTAGAGGATAATACTTACCTTGGTATTCCTTGCTAGCGATACGAACATTTCACGTACGTGTTTTCCTGTCTTTGTTGATGTTATTGTCCTAAAGTCCGTTGTATGAGATGAATAGCTTTGCTTCACACTCTTTTCGCTGGGTGTACTCATTGGATCTTTGCCTTAGGATTCAAACACACCGATTTTTACCGTTCTTTATACTCGAAATTTTCGCCCATCCTCTGGGCATCCTCAGGAGCGTGGCGACTTTACCACCGATGTTCGTGGTTAACTTCGCGCTAATGGAGTCCGATACTCCTTGTTGCCATTCGTCGGATATACTTTCTTGGATATATTTCGTTATCAAGCCCGGCTGGCGCCATCTATGTTTCATTAAAACAACATTTTTTTCTTTGAATAAAGCTCATGTTGAGAATTGGCTTCCCAGTTTCTTAATTCAATTACTAATCTAAAACAACTATTATTGGAATTTTACTAGGAAATTTTTTCATTTAAATTGCAAATTTTCGGAGAAAACTGTTCTCCTTCTTCAGGCTGCCTTGTTGTTGTCACTTATTCCTGTCACTATCGCGGTTACGGTTAACCTTGACGGTTTAGGTGATTTTCCATCAAATCCTGCCAGATGTTAGGCAGGGAAAATCCTTTGCAGTCATTGATGATGGAATTTTGATTTTTCTTAATTTCTATTCCTTCTTTCAGCTTTCTTTTTTGAAAACTGCTTTGGAAACTGATGACTTTAAGGGAATTCCAATCCATGCTGTGCCCAGTTTCTCTAACATGCCTATCTAATCCAGTCTTTTTGGAGCAATTTTTTATAGCTGCTTTATGCTCTGCTATACGAGTTTCTAGTCTGCGACCTGTTTCACCATGTAAGATAGTCCACAACTACATTTTACTTCATAGACTACTCCTTGCATTTTTAAAATATCTTCTTCTCTTTGAACTATTTTAGGAAAATTTTTTAACTTCGTTCTCTAAACTTGGAGCTAGCCTAATATTGTACTTCTTCTTACTAATTCTCTTTAACAAGCGCATGTGTCTTGTTGTTGTCACTTTTTACTTGTCACTATCACGGTTACGGTTAACCTTGACGGTTTAGGTGATTTTTCATCAAATCCTGCCAGATGTTAGGCAGGGAAAATCCTTTGCAGTCATTGATGATGGAATTTTGATTTTTCTCAATCTCTATTCCTTCTTTTCAGCTTTTCTTTTTGGAAATTGCTTTGGAAACTGATTACTTTAAGGGAATTCCAATCCATGATGTGCCCAGTTTCTCTAACATGCCTATCTAATCCAGTCTTGTTGGAGCAATTTTTTTTATAGCTGCTTTATGCTCTGCTATACGAGTTTCTAGTCTGCGACCTGTTGCACCTATGTAAGATAGTTCACAACTACATTTTACTTCATAGACTACTCCTTGCATTTTTAAAATATCTTCTTCTCTTTGAACTATTTTAGGGAAAATTTTTTAACTTCGTTCTCTAAACTTGGAGCTAGCCTAATATTGTACTTCTTCTTACTAATTCTCTTTAACAAGCGCATGTGTCTTGTTGTTGTCACTTTTTACTTGTCACTATCACGGTTACGGTTAACCTTGACGGTTTAGGTGATTTTTCATCAAATCCTGCCAGATGTTAGGCAGGGAAAATCCTTTGCAGTCATTGATGATGGAATTTTGATTTTTCTCAATCTCTATTCCTTCTTTCAGCTTTCTTTTTTGGAAATTGCTTTGGAAACTGATTACTTTAAGGGAATTCCAATCCATGATGTGCCCAGTTTCTCTAACATGCCTATCTAATCCAGTCTTGTTGGAGCAATTTTTTTATAGCTGCTTTATGCTCTGCTATACGAGTTTCTTAGTCTGCGACCTGTTGCACCTATGTAAGATAGTTCACAACTACATTTTACTTCATAGACTACTCCTTGCATTTTTAAAATATCTTCTTCTCTTTGAACTATTTTAGGGAAAATTTTTTTAACTTCGTTCTCTAAACTTGGAGCTAGCCTAATATTGTACTTCTTCTTACTAATTCTCTTTAACAAGCGCATGTGTCTTGTTGTTGTCACTTTTTACTTGTCACTATCACGGTTACGGTTAACCTTGACGGTTTAGGTGATTTTTCATCAAATCCTGCCAGATGTTAGGCAGGGAAAATCCTTTGCAGTCATTGATGATGGAATTTTGATTTTTCTCAATCTCTATTCCTTCTTTCAGCTTTCTTTTTTTGGAAATTGCTTTGGAAACTGATTACTTTAAGGGAATTCCAATCCATGATGTGCCCAGTTTCTCTAACATGCCTATCTAATCCAGTCTTGTTGGAGCAATTTTTTTATAGCTGCTTTATGCTCTGCTATACGAGTTTCTAGTCTGCGACCTGTTGCACCTATGTAAGATAGTTCACAACTACATTTTACTTCATAGACTACTCCTTGCATTTTTAAAATATCTTCTTCTCTTTGAACTATTTTAGGGAAAATTTTTTAACTTCGTTCTCTAAACTTGGAGCTAGCCTAATATTGTACTTCTTCTTACTAATTCTCTTTAACAAGCGCATGTGTCTTGTTGTTGTCACTTTTACTTGTCACTATCACGGTTACGGTTAACCTTGACGGTTTAGGTGATTTTTCATCAAATCCTGCCAGATGTTAGGCAGGGAAAATCCTTTGCAGTCATTGATGATGGAATTTTGATTTTTTCTCAATCTCTATTCCTTCTTTCAGCTTTCTTTTTTGGAAATTGCTTTGGAAACTGATGACTTTAAGGGAATTCCAATCCATGCTGTGCCCAGTTTCTCTAACATGCCTATCTAATCCAGTCTTTTTGGAGCAATTTTTTATAGCTGCTTTATGCTCTGCTATACGAGTTTCTAGTCTGCGACCTGTTTCACCATGTAAGATAGTCCACAACTACATTTTACTTCATAGACTACTCCTTGCATTTTTAAAAATATCTTCTTCTCTTTGAACTATTTTAGGGAAAATTTTTTTAACTTCGTTCTCTAAACTTGGAGCTAGCCTAATATTGTACTTCTTCTTACTAATTCTCTTTAACAAGCGCATGTGTCTTGTTGTTGTCACTTTTTACTTGTCACTATCACGGTTACGGTTAACCTTGACGGTTTAGGTGATTTTTCATCAAATCCTGCCAGATGTTAGGCAGGGAAAATCCTTTGCAGTCATTGATGATGGAATTTTGATTTTTCTCAATCTCTATTCCTTCTTTCAGCTTTCTTTTTGGAAATTGCTTTGGAAACTGATTACTTTAAGGGAATTCCAATCCATGATGTGCCCAGTTTCTCTAACATGCCTATCTAATCCAGTCTTGTTGGAGCAATTTTTTTATAGCTGCTTTATGCTCTGCTATACGAGTTTCTAGTCTGCGACCTGTTGCACCTATGTAAGATAGTTCACAACTACATTTTACTTCATAGACTACTCCTTGCATTTTTAAAATATCTTCTTCTCTTTGAACTATTTTAGGGAAAATTTTTTTAACTTCGTTCTCTAAACTTGGAGCTAGCCTAATATTGTACTTCTTCTTACTAATTCTCTTTAACAAGCGCATGTGTCTTGTTGTTGTCACTTTTTACTTGTCACTATCACGGTTACGGTTAACCTTGACGGTTTAGGTGATTTTTCATCAAATCCTGCCAGATGTTAGGCAGGGAAAATCCTTTGCAGTCATTGATGATGGAATTTTGATTTTTCTCAATCTCTATTCCTTCTTTCAGCTTTCTTTTTTGGAAATTGCTTTGGAAACTGATTACTTTAAGGGAATTCCAATCCATGATGTGCCCAGTTTCTCTAACATGCCTATCTAATCCAGTCTTGTTGGAGCAATTTTTTTATAGCTGCTTTATGCTCTGCTATACGAGTTTCTAGTCTGCGACCTGTTGCACCTATGTAAGATAGTTCACAACTACATTTTACTTCATAGACTACTCCTTGCATTTTTAAAATATCTTCTTCTCTTTGAACTATTTTAGGGAAAATTTTTTTAACTTCGTTCTCTAAACTTGGAGCTAGCCTAATATTGTACTTCTTCTTACTAATTCTCTTTAACAAGCGCATGTGTCTTGTTGTTGTCACTTTTTACTTGTCACTATCACGGTTACGGTTAACCTTGACGGTTTAGGTGATTTTTCATCAAATCCTGCCAGATGTTAGGCAGGGAAAATCCTTTGCAGTCATTGATGATGGAATTTTTGATTTTTCTCAATCTCTATTCCTTCTTTCAGCTTTCTTTTTTGGAAATTGCTTTGGAAACTGATTACTTTAAGGGAATTCCAATCCATGATGTGCCCAGTTTCTCTAACATGCCTATCTAATCCAGTCTTGTTGGAGCAATTTTTTTATAGCTGCTTTATGCTCTGCTATACGAGTTTCTTAGTCTGCGACCTGTTGCACCTATGTAAGATAGTTCACAACTACATTTTACTTCATAGACTACTCCTTGCATTTTTAAAATATCTTCTTCTCTTTGAACTATTTTAGGGAAAATTTTTTTAACTTCGTTCTCTAAACTTGGAGCTAGCCTAATATTGTACTTCTTCTTACTAATTCTCTTTAACAAGCGCATGTGTCTTGTTGTTGTCACTTTTTACTTGTCACTATCACGGTTACGGTTAACCTTGACGGTTTAGGTGATTTTTCATCAAATCCTGCCAGATGTTAGGCAGGGAAAATCCTTTGCAGTCATTGATGATGGAATTTTGATTTTTCTCAATCTCTATTCCTTCTTTCAGCTTTCTTTTTTGGAAATTGCTTTGGAAACTGATTACTTTAAGGGAATTCCAATCCATGATGTGCCCAGTTTCTCTAACATGCCTATCTAATCCAGTCTTGTTGGAGCAATTTTTTTATAGCTGCTTTATGCTCTGCTATACGAGTTTCTAGTCTGCGACCTGTTGCACCTATGTAAGATAGTTCACAACTACATTTTACTTCATAGACTACTCCTTGCATTTTTAAAATATCTTCTTCTCTTTGAACTATTTTAGGAAAATTTTTTAACTTCGTTCTCTAAACTTGGAGCTAGCCTAATATTGTACTTCTTCTTACTAATTCTCTTTAACAAGCGCATGTGTCTTGTTGTTGTCACTTTTTACTTGTCACTATCACGGTTACGGTTAACCTTGACGGTTTAGGTGATTTTTCATCAAATCCTGCCAGATGTTAGGCAGGGAAAATCCTTTGCAGTCATTGATGATGGAATTTTTGATTTTTCTCAATCTCTATTCCTTCTTTCAGCTTTCTTTTTTGGAAATTGCTTTGGAAACTGATGACTTTAAGGGAATTCCAATCCATGCTGTGCCCAGTTTCTCTAACATGCCTATCTAATCCAGTCTTGTTGGAGCAATTTTTTTTATAGCTGCTTTATGCTCTGCTATAAGAGTTTCTAGTCTGCGACCTGTTTCCACCATGTAAGATAGTCCACAACTACATTTTACTTCATAGACTACTCCTTGCATTTTTAAAATATCTTCTTCTCTTTGAACTATTTTAGGGAAATTTTTTTTAACTTTGTTCTCTAAACTTGGAGGACAGCCTGAAGAAGAAGAGTTTTCTCAGAAAATTTGCAATTTAAAATGAAAAAATTCCTAGTTAAATTCCCATAATAGTTGTTTTGGATTAGTAATTAAACATTTTTTTTTTAATTTTTTTTAATTTTTTGTTTTTTCCTATCCTGGTTTTTTCTTGCCTTTTTTGTCGGTTTTTCTTTTGTTGTTCTTTTTCTTGTCTTATTAGTTCTTTCCACAGGCCAGATAATGTGCTAGGGTCGTTCTGGTTACATACCATTGCTTTGGCAAGGAATGCCAAGGTAAGCATTATCCTCTAGAATATTGTACAAGTTACTTTGAAATATCGCACATAAAATAGAATAGTATAATGATTAGAGCTATCTAATAGTCAGAATTAGGACTGCTAATAGGAATTGATTTGAAATAGGGTAGATCCCCAGGCATTGCTTAACAACAAACTGGAATTTCATCGAAATTGGAGCATTTTTTACGTGAGTTATCGTGAAGACGGACAGAGCCAGAGCATAAATGCTTCTTCCGCCGCCCCAGTGGCGCAGTGGTCTAAGGCGCTGGCCTCTGATCATTCACCCGTAAGGGGTCCGGGTTCGAATCCCGGTCAGGCATGGATGTTGTGTTTGTTATACGGCACTGGCTCTCTCCCTTCCCTGGAACCAGTGACCCTAAATTAGGGACGGGCGACTGCTTATAGCCCATTGAGTTGCTCACGGTGGTCGTTAAACCTCCAATCAATCAATGGATGTTGTGTTTGTCTTACGGCACTGGATCTCTCCCCTTCCCTGGAACCAGTGACCCTAAATTAGGGACGGGCGACTGCTTATAGCCCATTGAGTTGCTCACGGTGGTCGTTAAACCTCCAATCAATCAATGGATGTTGTGTTTGTCTTACGGCACTGGCTCTCTCCCTTCCCTGGAAGCAGTGACCCTAAATTAGGGACGGGCGACTGCTTATAGCCCATTGAGTTGCTCACGGTGGTCGTTAAACCTCCAATCAATCAATGGATGTTGTGTTTGTCTTACGGCACTGGATCTCTCCCTTCCCTGGAACCAGTGACCCTAAATTAGGGACGGGCGATCTGCTTATAGCCCATTGAGTTGCTCACGGTGGTTGTTAAACCTACAATCAATCAATGGATGTTGTGTTTGTCTTACGGCACTGGCTCTCTCCCTTCCCTGGAACCAGTGACCCTGAATTAGGGACGGGCGACTGCTTATAGCCCATTGAGTTGCTCACGGTGGTCGTTAAACCTCCAATCAATCAATGGATGTTGTGTTTGTCTTACGGCACTTGATCTCTCCCTTCCCTGGAACCAGTGACCCTAAATTAAGGACGGGCGACTGATTATAGCCCATTGAGTTGCTCACGGTGGTCGTTAAACCTCCAATCAATCAATGGATGTTGTGTTTGTCTTACGGCACTGGATCTCTCCCTTCCCTGGAACCAGTGACCCTAAATTAGGGACGGGCGACTGCTTATAGCCCATTGAGTTGCTCACGGTGGTTGTTAAACCTCCAATCAATCAATGGATGTTGTGTTTGTCTTACGGCACTGGCTCTCTCCCTTCCCTGGAACCAGTGACCCTAAATTAGGGACGGGCGACTGCTTATAGCCCATTGAGTTGCTCACGGTGGTCGTTAAACCTCCAATCAATCAATGGATGTTGTGTTTGTCTTACGGCACTGGCTCTCTCCCTTCCCTGGAACCAGTGACCCTGAATTAGGGACGGGCGACTGCTTATAGCCCATTGAGTTGCTCACGGTGGTCGTTAAACCTCCAATCAAAAAAAAAAAAAAATGCTTCTTCCACCTATGCAGACGTGCCAACTCTTTGGATTTAGGTGGGAGACACCGGATTTCAGCCCTTCCTCTAGCCCTCCGGATGAATGTCAAATTCTCCCGATTTTCGCCGCTAATTAGTCGTTACAACGGTCGAAATTCCATCAACCACCACTTTCTTTGGATGAACGCATGAAGAAAAAGATTTCGAACTGTCCGTGAAATCTTTCTCTTTCTTCTTCGATGCAAGACAGCGTTGCAGTCATTGGTTTTGTACTTTTTTTCCTCTCCTCATATCGGCAAAATGAAAGCCGCCCCCGATGGCGCAGTGGTCTAAATAAACGCTGGCCAGAGTTTGCTGAAAAAATAATTTGAAGGAGTATTTTTACTCCTTTGGAAATATTTAGGGAGTAATTTTTAAAAGTGAGGAGTATTTTAGAAAAATTAACGAGTGAAATAAAAAAAAAAGTTGCGGAAACACCGAAATTATAAAAAAAAAAACCCTATTTTTTTCACATTAAAAAATATTTCACTACTACTGAATGCATTTGGATGTTTTGCTTCTTTTTTTTGTTAAATATATATATATATATAATACATAAATAATGTAAACACTACAAGCGCATGGAAAGTAATCCCTGGAAATTCTTTGCACCATTTTGGTAAAGAACAAGAATGAATTTCCAACTTTGACGTCAATGTAACACAACGCATTCTTCATTTTCTAATGAAGTGTCCATGTTTGTTGGCTGCTTTCCTCTGCTAGTTTTTTGCAGATTTCATTGTTTCCTTCCTCTGCATTTTGTTTCTTTTCTACACCATTGGACTGAGTCTAGCCGGAAAAAAAAAAAAAAAGACGTTAAGGTATGCTGTTTCGACAAATCATTCGATACTACGGGCAAGATTTCGTCTTTTTGCTCACTAGCAAATTTTGCTAGTGACCAAATAGTTTGCTAGCAAAACATTTGCATGACTAGCAAGTAAAACTAAATCACATCGTAACTTATTTTCTAATAAAGTTACACAGAAATTTAAATATGTGTATAAATATTTTGACTTACCTTTTTGAATAATGAATAGAATCTTAGATAAGTTTAATGACTATCTTTATTATTAATTTCTAACAAATTCTCATACCACATGAATATATTTCACTGACATTCTAATTCAGATTTCTTCCCATATGGTTTACGCTCAGGGTGTCTGACTTTGTCATCATACCACTTTATAACTGCTGACCGTGGATTAAAAATCTCTTCTTGTGGCCCTTCTACAGTATTTCAATTGTCATCCGAGCATTTAAAGTTTCAACAGACAAATTTGTTCCTCCAATATTCTTTTTAAAAAACTGAATCCCACCTCACAACATGCAGTACTAAGTGGAAGTATCGCACAAATTTCTGCTAAACTTCTACACAATTCATATCTGCCAACTACCACACAATGCCGTAGTTTCTACGGAATTAGTTGTCTGACTACGGAACTCACTATCAAAACTACGGATTCTACAAATTTTCATTTTGTTTCAAATTTTTTCTTTTGCTATTATTTTTATGATATACACGAGATTCTTACAGGGATTCGCGGGAATCCCGCTTCATTTTTTATTTTTTTTTTGCCATCAGTTAGATCATTCTGAAGATCGATATTTGGGAGAGAGGGGGGGGGGGGGAAGACTTTTTTACGTTTCGTAAAAAAGTCTTCCATCTGGAGACGAAATTTCGTGCTTCAAAACTTTCGAACACAGTAATGAAACGGATTAAGAAAATTTTGCCGTAATCGCAAATTGTTCTCCCAATGTTGTCTTTGTGTCCGCTTTTCTTGTTAAATATCATTTTATTGCATAAATGTTTGCATTTTAGCTTGAAACTGTGGAGAACAATTTGCAAAAACGGAAGTTGGCTGCTGCAAAATTTTTCTGTAATCTTCAGGCATGAGATTCTTCTGCGAATTCAAGGAATTCCGGCTTTTTTCGTTATTATTGGAATTCCGTCTTTACGAAACTAGAAAACGAAAGGTCGACGGAATTCGGATTTTTTCCGTAATCATAATTTTTTTTTTTCTCACGATGTTGCCTCTGTCAAGTATTATTGCTCATTAACATTTTACTGGATAAATATTTGTATTTCAGCTTGAAAATACAAGGAAAATTTCCAAAACCAGAAGTCAGACGAAGCAAAAGTTTCTTCCGTAATCGTTTACCCCCTCCACGAACACGTTTCGTAAAAAAGCGTCTATCTATGCCACGCAATAAAGGCGATCGCTTGGCTTAGGGTACGACAGGAGTTGAGGACAAAGTTCGTGGGGCAAAAGAAGGGAGGGTGGCAGAGCAGATGGTCAAACAACCGATCCATCCGAGCTCTGGGTTGCCACAGCAACCATTGCCGACGTCACGTTCAGTTTCTGTAATAGACCAAAGAGGGCACGATGGAGAAGAGTTTCAATGCGCTTCTACGACAGTTTGGAAGGGATGAAAGATATGGGGAGGATGGGTATTAAGTGTCGAAAGGAAATTGGCGAAAGAGAATCGCTGATCGTCGCTGTTTTAACAAGTGATAATTGAAACTGTTATGTAAACTTCGTGGATTAATAATGATTTTTGGTTACTTTAAATAAAGAAATTACCTTACTAGCAATATTTGCTACTGCGATTTTTTTCACTAGCAAATTTGATTTTCCACTAGCTATTTGCTAGTTGCTAATCGGTGAAATCGCGCCCTGATATCATTATATCCTAGTAATCCCAGTAATACACAATTTAACTACAATACTAAAGATTGTCAAGGAAAAATTTTCTAAACAAAGCAATCTTAATCAATCACGTCAACTATAAATAAAATGTAAGCAGTAAGCTTTGTTTTGAAAACCCAACTTTTTTCAGATAATTATATAGAAATTATTATATTATCTACTTCCTATTACGCCTATAAATAATAATATTTTGCATGACAATGCCCTAAAATTTAATAGGATACAAATAATAGTATAAATCCTCGTAGCAGAATCCTGGCGACGTACGTCGCAGACGTATTTCGGTCCTGCAGACAAAAGCGATATTTCCAGAACCTTATCAAATCCTCTCTTGCATATTATCGATCATAGACGCAGGTTTTCCATCTTTCAAAACTTTCCGAAAACAGAAGTTAGACAAAGTGAAGATTTCTCCCGTTATGCTAATTTTTTTTTTTTTTTATCGCAACATTTATTCTGTTCAGTATGATTGTTAAATATTTTATTGCACAGATGCTAGTACACTGCTGGACAATTGCTAAGGACGGATCATAAACGGCTATATAGCGCATAAAAAAGTAAGTGTGGTTGGATGCCAAGTGAAATAAAATAATGTCAGAATGCCAGGACATTACAAGAAAGACAATTTATTGTGCTCTGAAATCCAGAAGGCTTTGGAACGTGTTCAAGGGACAAACAGGCCATTTTGTGCAGAATACGTAAACGTGAAAAAAATGCAATTACCGTCCGCAGGCGTTCCGGCGTAAGATGTCAATACGGGATATGGCCACCATGGAGGGCGATGCAAGATTCCACACGTCGTGTCATGCTTTGCACAACATTATCAAGCAGCTGTTGGGGTAATTTATCCCATTTCTCTGTCAGTGCACGGATGAGGGTGTCCTTGTTTATTGGAGGGCATTGGCGACCAGCAAGACTCCTCCCCAAAGCATCCCACACATTTTCAATGGGATTCAGATCTGGAGAACGTGCAGGCGATACGAGGCGTTGAATATCCTCGCTCTCAAGACACTCCTGGACAGCGACTGTTCGATGACATGTTGCGTTGTCGTCCATGAAAATGAATCTATCACCGACAGCACCACGGAACATGCGAACATGAGGTAGCAGAACATCATTAATGTATCGTTGGCCAGTCATAGTCCCAGTTGGAAGCACATAGAGGGACGTACGGCCATTGATCATGATGCCAGCCCATACCATGACACTACATGTCGGATATCGGTCCCTTTCCTGTATTGTTTGCTGGACAATGTGCAGTACCACTATCACGCCAGATCAGTTGTCGTCGACAATCAGACGATAGACTGTATCTACTCTCATCTGAGAAGAGGACAGCAGACCAGTCGTTATCAGTCCAATTGCGATGCTGATGGCACCATTGCAAACTGGCGGTACGGTGACATCTGGACAATGGGATGCACACAACAGGACGGCGGGCGTATAGTCCTCCTTCATGCAAACGTCTGGACAATGAGATGCACACAACAGAACGGCGGGCGTATAGTCCTCCTTCATGCAAACGTCTGGCGACAGTTTTTCGGGAGATCCGCTTGCCAGTAGCAGCCATAAACTGATTTGCTACCTCACTAGCTGTGCTGCGCCGGTGTCTTTTTGTTGATAGCACTATGTACTGATCTTCTGCAGGTGTACTGCGAACACGACCTCCCCCGTGACGTTTGCTACACTCTCCATTTGTTTGAAATGATTTCCAAAGCCTTGAAACAACACTGTCGCTGACGTCGAACTCCCTGGCAACATCTGTTATTTTTCGCCCTTCTTCAATCTTGCCAATAATACGGCCATGCGTAAAATCATCTTGGTGATGTCGGGAAGACATACTGAAAATTGCAAGTTCGTCAATTGATTCTTTCCCTTTCAACTTTGCGTTTGAACAACAACGGTCAATACGCGTCAAATCCTTTATATCTCTTATCAGCGCTATGACGTCACGAACAAGTTCGGCAATCCAAAATTTGCATACGCGACAACACGTCTTGCTGTATCCCGCACTTATGCTAATTTCCACATTTTCCTGCCTTCCATTTTATGGTTGCTATTGTTGCTATTGGCGTCCGTCCTTAGCAATTGTCCGGCAGTGTATTTCCGTTTGGAAACGCGTACAATTTGCGAAAGTGGAAGTTAGATGCGGCCCTTAAATTCCTTTTTTCTAGCGATGTTTTTCTCTGCCTCGTATGGTTAAGTATCATTTTATTACATAAATATTTGTATTTATGATTTAAAATGGAGGAAAATTTTCTGAACACGAAAGTTGGAGGCAGCAAAAATTTCTCCCATGATCGTAAAACGGAGGCAAAGAATTTACGAAAACGGAATCTAAAGGCGGCGAAGATCTCTCCCGTAATCGTTTTTTACGCTTTCCAACCGTTTTCCCGTCTGTCCTCTGCCTGTCGGCAAGATAACTCACGTAAAAATGGTTCGATTTCGATGAAATTTTAGTATGTGGTAGGGGACCACCAGGGGACGAACCCTATTGAAAATGAGTGAAGTGGGGTCAAAGGTCACGCCATAAGAGCAGGATCCATTAAATTGCCCTTCCGCGTCATAACTTGCGTAAATAGGGTTCGATTTCGATGAAATTTTAGTATGTGGTAGGGGACCACCAGGGGACGAACCCTATTGAAAATGGGTGAAGTGGGGTCAAAGTTCACGCCATAAGAGCAGGATCCATTAAATTGCCCTTCCGCGTCATAACTTGCGTAAATAGGGTTCGATTTCGATGAAATTTTAGTATGTGGTAGGGGACCACCAGGGGGCGAACCCTATTGAAAATGGGTGAAGTGGGGTCAAAGTTCACGCCATAAGAGCAGGATCCATTAAATTGCCCTTCCGCGTCATAACTTGCGTAAATAGGGTTTGATTTCGATGAAATTTTAGTATGTGGTAGGGGACCACCAGAGACGAACCCTATTGAAAATGGGTGAAGTGAGGTCAAAGGTCACGCCCTAAAAGCAGGATCCATTCAATTGCCCTTATGCGTCATAACTTGCGTAAATATGATTCGATTTCGATGAAATTTCACTATGTGGTAGGGTACCACCAGAGACGAACCCTATTGAAAATGGGTGAAGTGAGGTCAAAGGTCACGCCATAAGAGCGGGATCCATTTCATTGCCTTTATGCGTCATAACATGCGTAAATATGGTTCGATTTGGATGAAATTTCAGTATGTGGTAGGAAACTACCTGAGCACGAACCCTATTGAAAATTGGCAAATTTGGGTCAAAGGTCAGGCAGGGCATAAGAGCGGGATTTATTCCATTGCCCTTATGCGTCATAACTTGCGTAAAATTGGTTTGATTTCGATGAAATTTTGGTATGTGGTAAGGAACCACCTGGGAATGAAACCTATTGAAAATGGATGGAATGGGGTCAAAGGTCAGGACATAAAAGCGGGATCCATTTCATTGCCTTTATGCGTCATAACATGCGTAAATATGGTTCGATTTCGATGAAATTTTAGTATTTGGTAAGGAACCACCTGGGGACCAACCCTATTGAAAATGGGCGAAATGGGGTCAAAGGTCAGGGCATAAAGGTGGAATCCATTCCATTGCCTTTATGCGTCATAACATGCGTAAATACGGTTTGATTTCGATGAAATTTTATTATTTGGTAAGGAACCACCTGGGAACGAACCCTATTGAAAATGGGCGAAATGGGGTCAAAGGTCAGGGCATAAGGTGGAATCCATTCCATTGCCCTTATGCGTCATAACTTGCGTAAAATTGGTTTGATTTCGATGAAATTTTGGTATGTGGTAAGGAACCACCTGGGAACGAAACCTATTGAAAATGGATGGAATGGGGTCAAAGGTCAGGACATAAAAGCGGGATCCATACCATTGCTCTTATGCGTCATAACTTGCGTAAAAATGGTTCAATGTCGATGAAATTTTAGTATGTGGTAGGGAACCACATGGGGACGAACCCTATTGAAAATGGGCGAAATGGGGTCAAAGGTCAGGGCATAAAGGTGGAATCCATTCCATTGCCTTTATGCGTCATAACATGCGTAAATCTGGTTCGATTTGGATGAAATTTCAGTATGTGGTAGGAAACTACCTGAGCACGAACCCTATTGAAAATGGGCGAAATGGGGTCAAAGGTCAGGGCATAAAGGTGGAATCCATTCCATTGCCCTTATGCGTCATAACTTGCGTAAAATTGGTTTGATTTCGATGAAATTTTGGTATGTGGTAAGGAACCACCTGGGAACGAAACCTATTGAAAATGGATGGAATGGGGTCAAAGGTCAGGACATAAAAGCGGGATCCATTTCATTGCCTTTATGCGTCATAACATGCGTAAATATGGTTCGATTTCGATGAAATTTTAGTATTTGGTAAGGAACCACCTGGGGACCAACCCTATTGAAAATGGGCGAAATGGGGTCAAAGGTCAGGGCATAAAGGTGGAATCCATTCCATTGCCCTTATGCGTCATAACTTGCGTAAAATTGGTTTGATTTCGATGAAATTTTGGTATGTGGTAAGGAACCACCTGGGAACAAAACCTATTGAAAATGGGTGGAATGGGGTCAAAGGTCAGGACATAAAAGCGGGATCCATTTCATTGCCTTTATGCGTCATAACATGCGTAAATACGGTTTGATTTCGATGAAATTTTATTATTTGGTAAGGAACCACCTGGGGACGAACCCTATTGAAAATGGGCGAAATGGGGTCAAGGTCAGGGCATAAAGGTGGAATCCATTCCATTGCCTTTATGCGTCATAACATGCGTAAATACGGTTTGATTTCGATGAAATTTTATTATTTGGTAAGGAACCACCTGGGAACGAACCCTATTGAAAATGGGCGAAATGGGGTCAAAGGTCAGGCAGGGCATAACAGCGGGATATATTCCATTGCCCTTATGCGTCATAACTTGCGTAAAAATGGTTCAATGTCGATGAAATTTTAGTATGTGGTAAGGAACCACATGGGGACGAACCCTATTGAAAATGGGCGAAATGGGGTCAAAGGTCAGGGCATAAAAGTGGAATCCATTCCATTGCCTTTATGTGTCATAACATGAGTAAATATGGTTCGATTTTGATGAAATTTTAGTATGTCGTAGGGAACCACCTGGGCACAAACCCTATTGAAAATGGGCGAAATGGGGTCAAAGGTCAGGCGGGATTTGTTCCATTGCCCTTATGCGTCATAACTTGCGTAAAAATGGTTCGATTTCGATGAAATTTTAGTATGTGGTAGGGAGCCACTGGAGACGAACCCTATTGAAAATGGGCGAAATGGGGTCAAAGGTCAGGACACTGGAGTGGGATCCATTCCATTGCTTTTGTGCATCATAACTTACCAAAAAATGTTCCGATTACGACAAAACGGTATCATGTTGTTCCGGAGGTATAGTGAACCGGTTCTGTTGAATATCAACGAAATGGGGTCAAAGGTCATTGCACAAAAGCAAGATTTATTACACAGCCATTATTCTCATAACTTGCGTAAAACTGCTTCTATTGCGACAAAACTTTAGTATGTTATTCTTGAGGTGTACTGAACCGGTTCTGTTGAATATCATCGAAATGGGTTCAAAGGTCAGGACACAGGAGCGAGATTTATTCCACAGCCATTATCCTCATGACTTGAGTAATAATTTCTGGTATGTTGGAAAGCATATCATAATCAATGCATTGCATGATTTTACTAACTTGTTATTTTCTATGGTGTTTCCCCCTCCATACTGTCTTATTGCTTGAACATCATTTAGTAACACAGATGTTTGTATTTCAGATTTATAATGGAGGAACATTTTCTGGAAACGGAAGTAGGGCGGAGCTACGATTTCTCCCGTAAACGTAATGTTTTTTGTAGCGATGTGCCCGGTGTCCTGTATATTTGTTAAATATAATTTTATTCCATAAATTTTTGGGTTTCAGCTTGAAAAAAAAAGGGGCGATTTCTTTTCGTTCTAGTTAGGTTCCTTCTCTTTGTTTATTAGTTAGAAGAAATATAAAGTGGTTATCCCTCTCTTTCCCTCCCTCCGTCCCTCCCCTCTCTCTCTTCTCTCTCTCTCTCTCTTAATTTCTTTAACTTCTTCCATTGCAAATTTGTCTTGTTTCCGACATCCGGTTGTTATTTTGACCAGTGACCACCTGCAGATTACTTTGTGGCACCATGATATCTGTCGCAAACAGATCAGAAACTTTCTACTGTGTGGGTATAAATACCCAAAATAAGTTGTTACAATGTGCAAAATTGATATTCCGTAATTTGCTATTTTTTATGATCTTCAATATTTTATGGCAGCTATACAGATCAAAAACACGACGTTTTTAAATTGTCTAACTAGATGTACCTTATTTAATTGTATAGTTTCATTTTGAATACGTAATTCCTTCATAAGTTAAAAAAATTAAAAGTCAGTGAAATGTTCAACGTTGCGCTGAAAACGCATGTCAAATTTTCTGGTACTGAATAAAATATTAAATGCAATGTTAATACACTGCTGGACAATTGCTAAGGACGTATCATAAACGGCTATATAGCGCATAAAAAAGTAAGTGTGGTTGGATGCCAAGTGAAATAAAACGATGTCAGAATGCCAGGACATTACAAGAAAGACAATTTATTGTGCTCTGAAATCCAGAAGGCTTTGGAACGTGTTCAAGGGACAAACAGGCCATTTTGTGCAGAATACGTAAACGTGAAAAAAATGCAATTACCGTCCGCAGGCGTTCCGGCGTAAGATGTCAATACGGGATATGGCCACCATGGAGGGCGATGCAAGATTCCACACGTCGTGTCATGCTTTGCACAACATTATCAAGCAGCTGTTGGGTTAATTTATCCCATTCCTCTGTCAGTGCGCAGATGAGGGTGTCCTTGTTTATTGGAGAGCATTGGCAACCAGCAAGACTCCTCCCAAAGCATTCCACACATTTTCAATGGGATTCAGATCTGGAGAACGTGCTGGCCATACGAGGCGTTGAATATCCTCGCTCTCAAGACACTCCTGGACAGCGACTGTTCGATGACATGTTAAATCTATCTAAAATGAATCTATCACCGACAGCACCACGGAACATGCGAACATGAGGTAGCAGAACATAATTAATGTATCGTTGGCCAGTCATAGTCCCAGTTGGAAGCACATAGAGGGACGTACGGCCATTGATCATGATGCCAGCCCATACCATGACACTACATGTCGAATATCGGTCCCTTTCCTGTATGTTTGCTGGACAATATGCAGTACCACTATCACGCCAGATCAGTTGTCGTCGACAATCAGACGATAGACTGTATCTACTCTCATCTGAGAAGAGGACAGCAGACCAGTTGTTATCAATCCAATTGCGATGTTGATGGCACCATTGCAAACGGGCGGTACGGTGACGTCTGCACAAATGGGATGCACACAACAGGACGGCGGGCGTATAGTCCTCCTTCATGCAAACGTCTGGCGACAGTTTTTCGGGAGATCCGTTTGCCAGTAGCAGCCATAAACTGATTTGCTACCTCACTAGCTGTGCTGCACCGGTGTCTTTTTGTTGATAGCACTATGTACCGATCTTCTGCAGGTGTCGTACTGCGAACACGACCTCCCCCGTGACGTTTGCTACACTCTCTCTCCATTTGTTTGAAATGATTTCCAAAGCCTTGAAACAACACTGTGGCTGACGTCGAACTCCCTGGCAACATCTGTTATTTTTCGCCCTTCTTCAATCTTGCCAATAATACGGCCACGCGTAAAATCATGTAGGTGATGTCGGGAAGACATACTGAAAATTGCAAGTTCGTCAATTGATTCTTTCCCTTTCAACTTTGCGTTTGAACAACAACGGTCAATACGCGTCAAATCCTTTATATCTCTTATCAGCGCTATGACGTCACGAACAAGTTCGGCAATCCAAAATTTGCATACGCACAACACGTCTTACTGTATCCCGCACTTATGCTAATTTCCACATTTTCCTGCCTTCCATTTTATGGTTGCTATTGTCATCCGTCCTTAGCAATTGTCCGGCAGTGTAGATGTACATGAGGTTTTTAAGCGGATTCGTGGAATTCCACTTTTTTTTTTTTTTTGTCATCATTTAGATCATTCTCAAGATCGATGCAAAACTGAAGAGAATTTGGGGGAGGGGGCGTTTTCCGCCAAAGGGATGGTATTTCATGTTTCAAAACTTTCAAAAACGGTACTTAAATGGAGCAAATATTTTTGGCGTAACGTAATTTTTTTCTCCCGATATGTAGCCTTTGTGTTCTGTATCATTTTATTGCATAAATGTTTCTATTTCAGCTTGAAACTCTAGGCAACAGCAATTTGCAAAAACAGAAGTTAATTTTTTTTTCTCCCGATGTTACTTCTGTTCTGTCCGGTATTATTGTTAAATAGCATTTTACTGCATAAATATTAGTATGTACCAGCGTTGGCACTGATGCATCTGTATAATGATAGCAGTGGCATAGCCCTGTGCCTATGAATGATAGCACCCAGCGCTCTAGCCAATTTATGATAAAGTTCCACTATATCTTTTAGTATCTGCAATTGTGTCAGTGTTATTTCTGTCATCATTTTGGTAACAGAGTTCCTGTGGTTTGAATTTCACATATCCAGGCCACCCCTGTGTCAAAACAATGTATATAAATACTGTTATGATAGGTAACTTTCTGTGTGCATTTGAATGTAATTAACATGGTGGTTTTATTTTGTAGATGATGACAACATGTCCTTAGAAGATCCAGACATGTCTTGCCCTATATGTCTCAATGGATTTGTCGGCCAAGATCTGGGATCTCCTGAGAACTGCAATCACACTTTTTGCTTGGAGTGTATTGTCGAGTGGTCCAAGGTATTGTTTTGTATTGATCTATATCTGCTAATATTAAGAATGAAATTGTGAATACTGAAATGCCAAATCAGAATATACTAAAAGCCAGGTTTTTTGTTTGTTCCATGGTTCTCCTGAGAACTGCAGTCATACTTTTTACTTGGAGTGTATTGTCGAGTGGTCCAAGGTATTGTTTTGCATTGATCTACATCTGCTAATATTAAGAATGAAATTGTGAATACTGAAATGCCAAATCAGAATATACTAAAAGCCAGGTTTTTTGTTTGTTCCATGGTTCTCCTGAGAACTGCAGTCATACTTTTTACTTGGAGTGTATTGTCGAGTGGTCCAAGGTATTGTTTTGCATTGATCTACATCTGCTAATATTAAGAATGAAATTGTGAATACTGAAATGCCAAATCAGAATATACTGAAAGCCAGGTTTTTTGTTTGTTCCATGGTTCTCTTGAGAACTGCAGTCATACTTTTTACTTGGAGTGTATTGTTGAGTGGTGCAAGGTATTGTTTCGTATTGATCTACATCTGCTAATATTAAGAATGAAATTGTGAATACTGAAATGCCAAATCAGAATATACTAAAAGCCAGGTTTTTTGTTTGTTCCATGGTTCTCCTGAGAACTGCAGTCATACTTTTTACTTGGAGTGTATTGTCGAGTGGTCCAAGGTATTGTTTTGCATTGATCTACATCTGCTAATATTAAGAATGAAATTGTGAATACTGAAATGCCAAATCAGAATATACTAAAAGCCAGGTTTTTTGTTTGTTCCATGGTTCTCCTGAGAACTGCAGTCATACTTTTTACTTGGAGTGTATTGTCGAGTGGTCCAAGGTATTGTTTTGCATTGATCTACATCTGCTAATATTAAGAATGAAATTGTGAATACTGAAATGCCAAAATCAGAATATACTGAAAGCCAGGTTTTTTGTTTGTTCCATGGTTCTCTTGAGAACTGCAGTCATACTTTTACTTGGAGTGTATTGTTGAGTGGTGCAAGGTATTGTTTCGTATTGATCTACATCTGCTAATATTAAGAATGAAATTGTGAATACTGAAATGCCAAATCAGAATATACTAAAAGCCAGGTTTTTTGTTTGTTCCATGGTTCTCCTGAGAACTGCAGTCATACTTTTTACTTGGAGTGTATTGTCGAGTGGTCCAAGGTATTGTTTTGCATTGATCTACATCTGCTAATATTAAGAATGAAATTGTGAATACTGAAATGCCAAATCAGAATATACTAAAAGCCAGGTTTTTTGTTTGTTCCATGGTTCTCCTGAGAACTGCAGTCATACTTTTTACTTGGAGTGTATTGTTGAGTGGTGCAAGGTATTGTTTCGTATTGATCTACATCTGCTAATATTAAGAATGAAATTGTGAATACTGAAATGCCAAATCAGAATATACTAAAAGCCAGGTTTTTTGTTTGTTCCATGGTTCTCCTGAGAACTGCAGTCATACTTTTTACTTGGAGTGTATTGTCGAGTGGTCCAAGGTATTGTTTTGCATTGATCTACATCTGCTAATATTAAGAATGAAATTGTGAATACTGAAATGCCAAATCAGAATATACTAAAAGCCAGGTTTTTTGTTTGTTCCATGGTTCTCCTGAGAACTGCAGTCATACTTTTTACTTGGAGTGTATTGTCGAGTGGTCCAAGGTATTGTTTCGTATTGATCTACATCTGCCAGTACTAAGAATAAAATTGTGAATAATGAAATGCCAAATTAGAATATACTAAAAGCCAGGTTTTTTGTCTGTTCCGTGGTTCTCCGGAGCAATCACTTCTGTAGAGTAGAAACCTCGATTCGTCGGAGAAGGCAGTCCTTTTTTTCACTGTCCAATGACGGTAGTCTCATGCGAACTGCAAGCATCTTTGCTGTTGGCATGGGCGCTTTGACGCAGTGTCGACTCCGTAGACCCATTCGTAACAAAGTTCGCCCTACTGTTATTGGGGACACATGCCTTGGTGCCCCAGCATTGATTTGCGTGCTCAATTGCTGCACTGTTGTGCGTCGATTGACCTCTACCCATCGACAGAGGCAGCGTTCTCTTCTGGGGTTATGATGTTGGGAGGCGCTCGGCGTTCCAGCGCTTCATTCTCGGCCCTACTCACTTCCCCAACTAGATGTTTTCATTGACCGCTTATCTTCACTTTTTCCCACACTAAAATTTTCGAAAGAACTTGAGCAGGAAGGGGGGGTGGGTGGGTTTAAGCTACCTTTTCTTGATTTTCTGTTATCGAGGGACCTCAACACTCACCAGATTAAATACTCCGTGTACCAAAAACCTGCGTTCGTACCATGTATCATACCGTTTAACTCTTCTCACCCCCCCCCCCCCGAGCAAAAAGCATCATCACTTCGATTTCTAATCAAACGCGCATTCACACACTCTTCTTCCAACAAAGCAAGACGGGACAAACTCTCTAAGGCCTCAACTTTGGCACGGATCTTCGGCCACCCAGAGCACTACTTTCCCGGTCTATTGAGAAGGTTCACCAGGTTGAGATTCACGACCTTGTCCACGGACAATAAAATCACTAGATACGTTGGAAAGGTGGATTATCTCCCTCCAACAGTTAACACCCTCAAGAAGATATGCCATAGGCATAATTTGACATTTGGAGTTTGCACTAAAAATGTATTTACTTTACTGAGAAATGACAGAGATAAAGTACCCAAACTCATGAAATATGGTGTATACTGCATTCCGCTCGCCCATGAGGATTCGGCTGTTATTGACAAATTTTATATAGGTTCTACAATTAGGACTCTGAATACCCGGTTGGGTGAACACAAGTACACCCTCTGGACAGAAACTATTAATACTGCCTTTACTATTGCTGTTAAACAGGGTGGTTACACCCCTGTTTGGGAGAATGTTAAAATCTTGAACTCCAATGTCAACAAAAAGACTGTTTTCTTATATTAATTCAACATTTGTCGAAAAACATTACGTTGTTTCAGAAATTATTAACTATATGTCAACAAAATAGTTTCCATATCATCTACTGTTTTGCACGTTACTAGAAATTCGAGCACGGGAAAAACGTCCATATAATAAAATTTTTTATTTCAACTTGTCACTAATATTCCTTTTTTGATGTTCCTTATAATGGTTTAGAATTTTATTATGAAGATTACAAATTTATATGAAAAAATGTTTTTATATGTGCAGTCGAATACATCATAAGTTGTCAAAGTCCTCAAATACGTAGAGTTAAAAAACTGGAATAATATTAATCATTTAATACATATTGTCTCTACATATTTGAGGACTTTGACAACTTATGATGCATTCGACTGCACATATAAAAACATTTTTTCATATAAATTTGTAATCTTCGTAATAAAATTCTAAACTATTATAAGGAACATCAAAAAAGGAATATTAGTGAAAAGTTGCAATAAAATTTTTTTATTATATGGACGTTTTTCCCGTGCTCGAATTTCTAGTAACTTGCGAAACAGTAGATGATATGGAAACTATTTTGTCGACATATAGTTAATAATAGACTGTTTTCTTTTCAGAAAGTTTATATATTATTGCATACGGAGACAACTGTTGTAATTTAGATCTCCCCACATTTGTACCAAGACCTTGGCGAAAGATGGTTGCTCCACAAGAGACTTTGACACATGAGGAATTTTTAAAACATCGGAATAGTACATTTTTGTAAATATTTTGTATTCTTATATTTATGTTATATTGATTTTGGAATTGAAATTTTATAATTTGTGCTTATACTGTGACATCATGGTCTGTCGGGTGACGTGGTGCATGATGGGTCGTGTTATCAAGTACACTGCTGGACAATTGCTAAGGACGAATCATAAACGGCTATATAGCGCATAAAAAAGTAAGCGTGGTTGGATGCCAAGTGAAATAAAATAATGTCAGAATGCCAGGACATTACAAGAAAGACAATTTATTGTGCTCTGAAATCCAGAAGGCTTTGGAACGTGTTCAAGGGACAAACAGGCCATTTTGTGCAGAATACGTAAACGTGAAAAAATGCAATTACCGTCCGCAGGCGTTCCGGCGTAAGATATCAATACGGGATATGGCTACCATGGAGGGCGATGCAAGATTCCACACGTCGTGTCATGCTTTGCACAACATTATCAAGCAGCTGTTGGGGTAATTTATCCCATTCCTCTGTCAGTGCACGGATGAGGGTGTCCTTGTTTATTGGAGGGCATTGGCGACCAGCAAGACTCCTCTCCAAAGAATCCCACACATTTTCAATGGGATTCAGATCTGGAGAACGTGCTGGCCATACGAGGCGTTGAATATCCTCGCTCTCAAGACACTCCTGGACAGCGACTCTTCGATGACATGTTGCGTTGTCGTCCATGAAAATGAATCTATCACCGACAGCACCATGGAACATGCGAACATGAGGTAGCAGAACATCATTAATGTATCGTTGGCCAGTCATAGTCCCAGTTGGAAGCACATAGAGGGACGTACGGCCATTGATCATGATGCCAGCCCATACCATGACACTACATGTCGGATATCGGTCCCTTTCCTGTATGTTTGCTGGACAATATGCAGTACCACTATCACGGCAGATCAGTTGTCGTCGACAATCAGACGATAGACTGTATCTACTCTCATCTGAGAAGAGGACAGCAGGCCAGTCGTTATGAGTCCAATTGCGATGTTGATGGCACCATTGCAAACGGGCGGTACGGTGACGTCTGGACAATGGGATGCACACAACAGGACGGCGGGCGTATAGTCCTCCTTCATGCAAACGTCTGGCGACAGTTTTTCGGGGAGATCCGCTTGCCAGTAGCAGCCATAAACTGATTTGTTACCTCACTAGCTGTGCTGCGCCGGTGTCTTTTTGTTGATAGCACTATGTACCGATCTTCTGCAGGTGTCGTACTGCGAACACGACCTCCCCCGTGATGTTTGCTACACTCTCCATTTGTTTGAAATGATTTCCAAAGCCTTGAAACAACACTGTGGCTGACGTCGAACTCCCTGGCAACATCTGTTATTTTTCGCCCTTCTTCAATCTTGCCAATAATACGGCCACGCGTAAAATCATCTAGGTGATGTCGTTAAGACATACTGAAAATTGCAAGTTCGTCAATTGATTCTTTCCCTTTCAACTTTGCGTTTGAACAACAACCGTCAATACGCGTCAAATCCTTTATATCTCTTATCAGCGCTATGACGTCACGAACAAGTTCGGCAATCCAAAATTTGCATACGCACAACACGTCTTACTGTATCCCGCACTTATGCTAATTTCCACATTTTCCTGCCTTCCATTTTATGGTTGCTATTGTCATCCGTCCTTAGCAATTGTCCGGCAGTGTATATAAGGGTTGAGTCTGTCGGATCCCGTGGCGCATTGACCAGTAGATGGGGACGGGAGATCCCCGAAAGCGCTAGTCTGCTTTTTAAACCCGCTTTTAATTTGTAAATAAATTGATTTTAATTTGCTTATTGAAGACGTGGTTTGCTTTTATCGCATGTATAGACAGCATATTTTGTACATATACCATTCCATGCGAAAATATTTCCTATTTCAGTACACCCTTACTACAGCACCTCGTGAACAGCCCGCGAAGTGTGCTGTTTCTGAGATGCTTCCGTTCTTGGCATGGTAGCTGATGATCATTCCCTTTTTGAACGTCTGTCAAATATCACTACCTCTGCCCATTGTGCTCATGTTATGCACTATGAGTCATCTGTCCTGCCGGTTGCTCATATTTCCGTGTGGTCCACCTTCCCATGTGTGCTTTGTGATGCGCATGGGAGGGCACACTGTGATTTCTTGGGGTGGTCAGTATTCTGATACGACCATATTCTGATACGACCATGCATGTGTGTCATATTCTGATACGACCATGCATGTGTTCACTGGTGTGCCAGAAAAACTTGCACACCAGTCTAATACTCGGCAGGTCCCCCACTGGAGCGCAGGACTGCAGAAATACGACGGGGCACGGACTCCACTAGCTTCTGGAAAAGCATGAACATTGCGACCGTCTGCACACGATACAAAAGGTGGATTTAATGACACACTTAAACTAAGATGACATAGTCAGGGTTCCCACTCAACCTGGAAAACAGGGGAAGCCTGGAATTCTCAGAGAATTTGAAAATGGTTCCAAAAATCAGGGAAAGTTACCATTTTTTTTTTTTTTGTAAAAATCAATGGATACTTTATTTTGCAAAAAAAAAAAAAAAATTATTTTTTCAAGATTTCAAACTTTTGCTTGCAATTACTGCCTGCCTAGAATTTGGTAGATCTTACTTTCAGTTATATTAAGTATTTCCTTTATTCTCTAAAAAGATGCAATATTGAATTTTTAAAATTGCCAGTTATTAAGCTTTTGTTCAATTTCTGCAGGCAGTTGTTGTAACATGGAACAATTAGGCACAATGGCTCCTGCTTGAAGAAACACTTCACAAGAGAACCAACCAAATGATGGATCAAAGTCCTTTGTCTGTTGGTTCTCTTGAAACAATGTTTCTTTGAACAGAGCCATTCCATCATTAAGCTTAGCTGCATTGTGTTATAGAAAAACTGAAACTATTCAACTGACAGATTTTTTTCTTACATGTGACCTGTTTCTATGAGAATGTATTTACAAATTCCGTGTGGGTAGTATTCACAGTTATAACATGGAACAATTAGGCACAATGGCTCCTGCTTGAAGAAACACTTCACAAGAGAACCAACCAAATGATGGATCAAAGTCCTTTGTCTGTTGGTTCTCTTTCTTTGAACAGAGCCATTCCATCATTAAGCTTAGCTGCATTGTATTATAGAAAAACTGAAACTATTCAACTGACAGATTTTTTCTTACATGTGACCTGTTTCTATGGGAATGTATTTACAAATTCCGTGTGGGTAGTATTCACAAAAGTTCACGAAACTTTGGTACAGAAAATAATGTGCACAGTTAGTGGTTATTAATGAAAAGCAGGTACTTTTATAAAGACAAATTATGTTAAGAATTTACAAGTGTGTGCTTTGGTGAGAAAAATGAATGTAATGGAATGAAATGTAACAATTCTTTGCAACATGCCACTCTGGAAAACTTTAAGAACCACCTGGAGAACCTGGAAAAGTCAGGAAATTTTTTTATTACTTTTGAGTAGGAACCCTGATAGTTAAAAATATTAAAATGCGTGAGACCTTTCGGGTCTTGCCTGCAGGTACCCTTCATCAGACGCGATAAAAGAACCACACACACCATGGAAGAGGCAACATACACAGTGCGTCAAAGAATTTTTAAGACTGGCGCTAGATTTCAGCCTACGGTGGCACCACCAGTGTAATCGCGAATGCGTTATAAACCGTGACCATCTGCTTGCTTTCTGCCAAAAGTACTGCGCAGTTGTTAAAGTAACTCAAACGAAACAGCCGTTCATTAGAGAAGTAAAATTTTTTTCATGTTGAATTATTAAGATGGAACAATTTTTTTTTAAGTAGATCAAATGTTTTCCTGTGGAACAAACGTTTTTTGGACGGAAGAGATACGCTAGAAGATGATAAGCATACCGGAAGACCAAGTTCATCTGGGACACCTGAGATTATTGAAAAAGTGCGTGATTTCGGGGCAAACAATCGATGTGCGTCACTAAGAGTGATGGAAGAGTCTTTAAACATCAACAAAGAAACGATTCGAACCATCCTGCATGAAGATTTGGGCAAAACCAAAGTCTGTGCTAAATTTGTTCCTCACACATTAACCAATGAACAAAAATCAAGGAGAAGTGCGCATTGCAGAGACATCATTTCAGCCGCTGAAAATGATCCAAACTTCTTAAAATCGATCGTTACAGGTGATGAAACATGGTGTTTTCAATATGATCCTAAAACAAAGCGACAAAGTGCGGAATGGAAGTCAAAAAACTCGCCACAAGCCAAAAAAACAAGAAAAGTTCCATCGAAAATCGAAACAATGCTCATCACATTCTTCGATAGTAAGGGTATTATCCACAAAGAATTTGTTCCAAGTGGACAAACAATTACTGGTGAGTTTCATTTAAATGTTTTCAGGCATTTGACGGGCAGAATTCTTCGCATTCATCCAGAATATCGGGATGAAAACAGTTGGTGTTTGTTGCACGATAATGCACCCAGTCACACCTCACTTCTTGTTCGTAGATTTTTGGCGAAAAATAACGTCTGTGTGTTGAATCCTCCACCGTATTCGCCTGATTTAGCACCCTGCGACTTTTCTTTATTCCCAAAACTTAAAATGACGTTAAAAGGGCGTTATTTTGATGATATTTCGACCATACAAACAGCTTCGACGCGTGCTTTGGAGGCAATTCCGCAAAGTGAACTGGAACAGGCATTGGAATCATTATTAAATCGCTGTAACAAGTGTATTGAAGCCGGAGGGACTTATTTTGAATAACAAACCAAAACAAATTATAATTTCTTGTTTCTATTTCATTTTACAGACCCAGTCTTAAAAATTCTTTGCCGCACAGTGTATATAAAGAATTACACAGTTAAACAAATGACGTAATAGTGAATGGTCGAATGAAAAGTATTTACAATGATGCGTAAATGACGTGTCCGTGGATGGTCTAATGAACCACATGTGCCTTGTCATCAGAAGAAAGGGGGGGATGAGAGAATTGGGAAGGGAATTCAGAGAGGTTGACATTGTATGGATGGGGCCGAGATGAGGTGTTTCCAGGGTCGAGGAATATTTCTGGGTAGTTCATCATTACAGCAAGTATCGGAAAATTTGTCTACGTCTTGCTGTAATGATGAACTACCCAGAAATATTCCTCGACCCTGAAACACCTCATCTCGGCCCCATCCAGACAATCTCAACCTCTCTGAATTCCCCTTCCCAATTCTCTCATCCCCCCTTCTTGTGATGACAAGGCACATGTGGTTCATTAGATCATCCACGGACACGTCATTTACGCATCATTGTAAATACTTTTCATTCGACCATTCACTATTACATCATTTGTTTAACTGTGTAATTCTTTATATATGTTGCCTCTTCCATAGTGTGTGGTTCTTTTATCGCGTCTGATGGTGGGGACCTGCAGGCAGGACCCGAAAGGTCTCGCGCATTTTAATATTTTTAACTATGTCACCTTAGTTTAAGTGTGTCATTAAATTCACCTTTTGTATCGTGTGCGGACGGTCGTAATGTTTATGCTTTTACTCACGTAGCACGAAGTCTTCTGCAATGAGCTTCTGGAAATATGCTGTAGGCAATGCACACCATACTTCCTGCATAGCATTCCACAATTCGGGTGTATTCCGAGGTCTCGCATTCCTGTGTTCGATAGCGCGTTGCATGGCATCCCAAATGTGTTCTATCACGTTCAGATCTGGGGACTTGGGTAGGAATGGCAACACCTAAACTGAGATGAATGCTCCTCTAACCATAATGTGGCGTCCCGACAATTGTGTGGAGGTGCATTGTCCTATTGGAACAGGCCCAACCCATCAGCATGAATGCAGCACATGAACTGGTGTACCTCGTCAAAAAAGGATGCGCACACAGCGTTGGCCGGTTACAGACATTTGTAGACATATCAGGGGTCCCAGTGAAGTCCAGCTAAACACACCCCATACCATTACGGACCCCCACCAGTCAGTACAGTTCCCTGTTGACAGGCGGGATCCATATCTTCATGGGTCCCGCGCTACACACGAATCCTTCCATCTGCCCGATACAGTTGGAAATGCGATTCGTCAGAGCAGGCTACTTGTTTCCAGTCATCAAGTGTCCAGTGGCGGTGTTGCTGTGCCCAAGCGAGGCACATAGATCTGGGTCGTGCACCCATCAAGGGGACTTAAGTTGGGCGTCGGCTCTCAAAGCCCATATCGTGCAAGGTACGTTGCACAGTCCGGACGCTGATGCTTGTTGACAAAGAAAGGTGACTTGATCACGCTAGTTACGTTAACTAAAACTTTTACAAAAAGTTCGTAAGTTGGAAGCTTTCGACCTTATCTTAGGTCTTCATCACGCCAATGGAGGACTAAGATTGTTGCCAGATTCTACATTTGAATTTTCCTATTTTTGTTGCCAAAACTTAGAATTGATCTCCGAATCTCCTCTCTACATTCCGTTAATCTGGAGATCAATTCTAAGTTTTGGCAACAAAAATAGGAAAAATTCAAATGTAGAATCTGGCAACAATCTTAGTCCTCCATTGGCGTGATGAAGACCTAAGATAAGGTCGAAAGCTTCCAACTTACGAACTTTTGTAAAAGTTTTAGTTAACGTAACTAGCGTGATCAAGTCACCTTTCTTTGTTAATATTGTTACGTGTTTTGCCCATAATCGTCGTGATGCTTGTTGAGGCTCCAGCATTGAATTCCGATGCTACCTGCGAGAGTGTCGCGTGAAACGATTCTTGACAGCCGACGATGGTCATGTTCACCCAATGTCTTCTTACGGCCACACTGGTATCGTAGGTTGGAGGTTTTGCCGGAATTCTTGTAGTCGCGGTACACCCTTGCAATGGTCGTCCGTGGAAATCCGAACTTCGTTTCTACCTCCGAAATACTATGGCCCATCTCACGATCGCCAACTATGACACCGCGTTGAAAATCGCTTAAATCGTTATTACTTGTCATTCTCATGCCGAAAACAGCTCTGACAGCTGGCAAGGATGTCTATCGCTTTATATACGCACTGGCGGGAAGCAACCGAGTACGCGCATAGGTGACGTTGCTATGATATTTGCACCTCCGAAATACTATGGCCCATCTCACGAGCGCCAACTATGACACGGCGTTGAAAATCGCTTAAATCGTTATTACTTGTCCTTCTCATGCCGAAAACAGCTCTGACAGCTGGCAAGGATGTCTATCGCTTTATATACGCACTGGCGGAAGCAACCGAGTACGCGCATAGGTGACGTTGCTATGTATTTTGCACCTCCGAAATACTATGGCCCATCTCACGAGGGCCAACTATGACACCGCGTTGAAAATCGCTTAAATCGTTATTACTTGTCATTCTCATGCCGAAAACAGCTCTGACAGCTGGCAAGGATGTCTATCGCTTTATATACGCACTGGCGGACGCAACCGAGTACGCGCATAGGTGACGTTGCTATGATATTTGCACCTCCGAAATACTATGGCCCATCTCACGAGCTCCAACTATGACACCGCGTTGAAAATCGCTTAAATCGTTATTACTTGTCCTTCTCATGCCGAAAAACAGCTCTGACAGCTGGCAAGGATGTCTATCGCTTTATATACGCACTGGCGGATGCAACCGAGTACGCGCATAGGTGACGTTGCTATGATATTTGCACCTCCGAAATACTATGGCCCATCTCACGATCGCCAACTATGACACCGCGTTGAAAATCGCTTAAATCGTTATTACTTGTCATTCTCATGCCGAAAACAGCTCTGACAGCTGGCAAGGATGTCTATCGCTTTATATACGCACTGGCGGAAGCAACCGAGTACGCGCATAGGTGACGTTGCTATGATATTTGCACCTCCGAAATACTATGGCCCATCTCACGATCGCCAACTATGACACCGCGTTGAAAATCGCTTAAATCGTTATTACTTGTCATTCTCATGCCGAAAACAGCTCTGACAGCTGGCAAGGATGTCTATCGCTTTATATACGCACTGGCGGACGCAACCGAGTACGTGCATAGGTGACGTTGCTGTGTATTTTGCACCTCCGAAATAGTATGGCCCATCTCACGAGCGCCAACCATGACACCGCGTTGAAAATCGCTTAAATCGTTATTACTTGTCATTCTCATGCCGAAAACAGCTCTGACAGCTGGCAAGGATGTCTATCGCTTTATATACGCACTGGCGGATGCAACCGAGTACGCGCATAGGTGACGTTGCTATGATATTTGCACCTCCGAAATACTATGGCCCATCTCACGATCGCCAACTATGACACCGCGTTGAAAATCGCTTAAATCGTTATTACTTGTCATTCTCATGCCGGAAACAGCTCTGACAGCTGGCAAGGATGTCTATCGCTTTATATACGCACTGGCGGACGCAACCGAGTACGTGCATAGGTGACGTTGCTGTGTATTTTGCACCTCCGAAATAGTATGGCCCATCTCACGAGCGCCAACTATGACACCGCGTTGAAAATCGCTTAAATCGTTATTACTTGTCATTCTCATGCCGGAAACAGCTCTGACAGCTGGCAAGGATGTCTATCGCTTTATATACGCACTGGCGGACGCAACCGAGTACGCGCATAGGTGACGTTGCTATGTATTTTGCACCTCCGAAATACTATGGCCCATGTCACGAGCGCCAACTATGACACCGCGTTGAAAAGCCCTTAAATCGTTATTACTTGTCATTCTCATGCCGGAAACAGCTCTGACAGCTGGCAAGGATGTCTATCGCTTTATATACGCACTGGCGGACGCAACCGAGTACGCGCATAGGTGACGTTGCTATGTATTTTGCACCTCCGAAATAGTATGGCCCATCTCACGAGCTCCAACTATGACACCGCGTTGAAAATCGCTTAAATCGTTATTACTTGTCATTCTCATGCCGGAAACAGCTCTGACAGCTGGCAAGGATGTCTATCGCTTTATATACGCACTGGCGGACGCAACCGAGTACGCGCATAGGTGACGTTGCTATGTATTTTGCACCTCCGAAATACTATGGCCCATGTCACGAGCGCCAACTATGACACCGCGTTGAAAAAGCCCTTAAATCGTTATTACTTGTCATTCGCATGCCGGAAACAGCTCTGACAGCTGGCAAGGATGTCTATCGCTTTATATACGCACTGGCGGACGCAACCGAGTACGTGCATAGGTGACGTTGCTGTGTATTTTGCACCTCCGAAATAGTATGGCTCATCTCACGAGCGCCAACTATGACACGGCGTTGAAAATCGCTTAAATCGTTATTACTTGTCATTCTCATGCCGGAAACAGCTCTGACAGCTGGCAAGGATGTCTATCGCTTTATATACGCACTGGCGGACGCAACCGAGTACGCGCATAGGTGACGTTGCTATGTATTTTGCACCTCCGAAATACTATGGCCCATGTCACGAGCGCCAACTATGACACCGCGTTGAAAAGCCCTTAAATCGTTGTTACTTGTCATTCTCATGCCGAAAACAGCTCTGACAGCTGGCAAGGATGTCTATCGCTTTATATACGCACTGGCGGACGCAACCGAGTACGTGCATAGGTGACGTTGCTGTGTATTTTGCACCTCCGAAATACTATGGCCAATCTCACGAGGGCCAACTATGACACCGCGTTGAAAATCGCTTAAATCGTTATTACTTGTCATTCTCATGCCGAAAACAGCTCTGACAGCTGGCAAGGATGTCTATCGCTTTATATACGCACTGGCGGACGCAACCGAGTACGTGCATAGGTGACGTTGCTGTGTATTTTGCACCTCCGAAATACTATGGCCAATCTCACGAGGGCCAACTATGACACCGCGTTGAAAATCGCTTAAATCGTTATTACTTGTCATTCTCATGCCGAAAACAGCTCTGACAGCTGGCAAGGATGTCTATCGCTTTATATACGCACTGGCGGACGCAACCGAGTACGCGCATAGGTGACGTTGCTATGATATTTGCACCTCCGAAATACTATGGCCCATCTCACGAGCGCCAACCATGACACCGCGTTGAAAATCGCTTAAATCGTTATTACTTGTCATTCTCATGCCGAAAACAGCTCTGACAGCTGGCAAGAATGTCTATCGCTTTATATACGCACTGGCGGATGCAACCGAGTACGCGCATGGGTGACGTTGCTATGTGTTTTGCATAAGCTCGTCTGTACCAGTTTTTCTGGCACTTCGGTGCATATATGAGGCTTTCACCAATGTACCAAATCCATGACTCCCTCGCCTTAAAAATTTCTGGCTATGCCACTGGTAATGGCTGATTTCACATCAAACGTTATGTCCCTGGCACGCACTGCATGATCTCATGCAGTGCGTGCCAGGGACATGATCTGCATGAGTTCAGGCATGATGATATGAAGTTAAGTTTGCATTCTCACTTTGTTTCAGTTCCGGATAAAATGCTCACAAATATAGGAATTTGGTTTTGAATAAAACACTTCTAAACCAGGTACTTAGTTTAAAAATCCAATAAAAAAAAACGGCAGCACAAAGCTTTTCTTCGTGTAATTTGTTTTTTTCAGAGAGCAAATTTTTGCACTTAATTAGGCTGCACGCACTGCTCATGTGTTATTGTTTTTAAATATAATATAATTATATATTGTTTTCAAAAATAATTAATTTTATTATTATTAATTATATTTATTTTAATTAATAATTATAATAATAAAATATTATATATAATATATTGGGTATATAAATAAGTTTTGAGGGATTTGAGGTGAACAAAACATGTTGTTGGAGAACAGAAACAATATTTTAATATTAATCGAAGTATGCTCCCTCTGAAGCTACAACTTTACCCCATCTTTCGGCCAGTGAACGTATGCCCCGAAGGAAGAATTCCGGTTCCTTGGAAGAGATCCAGTTGTCCAGCCAATTTTTGATGTCTTCGTAAGAACTAAACCGTTCTCCAGAAAGTGCTGACAGCATCGACCGGAACAAATGGCAATCTGATGGCGCAATATCTAGCGAATATGGCGGGTGGAGTAGAACTTCCCAGTCGGATCCTTCTAAGTACTTTTTTAGAAGTCGAGAACCATGTGGTCTTGCGTTGTCGTGCTGTAAAATGACTTTGTTGTGTCTATTCTCCCATTTCGGCCATTTTTGCGTGAGAGCTCATTCTAAACGCATTAATTGGGTTCGATACCAATCACCAATAATAGTTTCTGATGGTTTTAGCAGTTGATAGTGGATCACACCCTTCTGGTCCCACCAGATACACAGCATTACCTTTGAACCATGGATATTGCGTTTTGGCGTTGAAGGACCTGGTTCACCTGGCTTCACCCATGCTTTCTGCCATTAAGGGTTATCGTACCATATCCATTTCTCTTCGGCAGTGATAATACGATGCAAAAAAACCTTTCTTTTTGCCTTTGAAGCAGCGATTCGCAAATGGGTTTTCCACGTTCGAGGTCTCTTTCCCGCAAAGCGCGTGGAACCGAATTCCCTTCTTTTTGCACCATTCCCATGGCAGCTAAACGTTGTGAAATGCATGGTTGACTAACATTTAATGCTGCTGCTAGTTCTTTTTGGGTCTGGCACGGATCCTCCTCAAGTAAAGCGACCAATTCAGCATCAGCTATTTTTTTGGGTGGTCGAGAACGTTCTTTATCACGGACATCGAAATCGTTCCTTTTGAATCATCTAAACCAATACTCACATGTTTTTATGGAGGGGGAATGTTCACCATAGATTTCTGACATTAAGCGATAGCTGTCTGCAGCACTTTTCTTGACAATAAAGTAATTCACAAACACTTCCCGCAAACGCTGTTTTGTCGGGACGAAAGTTGCCTTTTCCATCGAGTAAAACAAATACGTCTTCGCACCTCAATCGAACGTCGTATACTGACTCTGACAGCTGGCGTCTCGTACTGTGATATCGCAGTGTTGCCACCTTAAAATGCATGCGAGCAGTAATAAGTACGACACCAAATGGAAATCCCTTAAAACTTATTTATATACCCAATATTATATTATTATATATATAAATAATATCATTTATTAAAATATTTTATTATTTATTATTTAATTTTTATTGTTTTTAAAGAAATATATATACAGTGTAACTTGGATAATTCGAAGCTGAAGGGACCACAAAAATAATTCGAATTAGGCAAGTTTGAATATGAGCACATTCAAGTACTGTAAAAAACAACATATTTATTCATAACATACAAGAAAAAGTACATTACAGTAAATTTACCTATTTTTTGTAAAAAAACGTGAAATTTTGGCTTGCTTCTTAGAATTAATGTTATGGGTAAGTGTAAATTCCTCAAGTTTATTGAGTGAATGAAATAGAGAGTCACTTACATTTTGCTGTCACTCAACAAACTTCCTTAACTGTTGGAGGTAAACCAAAGACTACTGAATTTGGAAGGCACTCTTCAGGAAATTCTGGCCGTTCCAGTTTTTCATCTGAAGATACACAGCAGGTCTTCTTATTGATAACATCAGCCAAGATCTCATCATCTGTGAGCTCACCACAAACAGCTAAATTGTCATCAACCCTCACAAAAGCCTCATACGGTACATCACGGCCTACGTCTTCCCAGTACTCCACAGTGGGTATGATCTCCTCGCCACCATTACCTTGATGCAGTTGAGACTCATCGTCGGGATGCTGGAGGCCTGCTTTTCCAAAGCAGTTGGCTATATAATTTCAGGTTTAACTTGTTGCTTCATCCAGAACAGTACATACCCATTTTAAAAGGTAATTGTTGAAAATACGAGAAAACGAAAATGTTTTTTTTTTTTTTTTTCCGAATTAAACAAAAAAAAAGCTTGAATTAAAGGGTTTTTTTTAACATTATTTATATAGAAAATTCAAGCGACCAAATGAAAAATTCTAAATAACCAAGAATTCGAATTAAAAAATGTTCAAATTAGACAAGTTACACTGTATATGGAATTAAATGTAATTTTATTCCATAAAGGCTCATATTTGAGCTTTACAAAAATTGACGAAAATTTCCGAAATCGGAGGTTTCACAGAGTGAAAATTTTGCCCATAATTGCAATTTCTTTTTTTCCTTTCTTCTCGATATTCCATGTGTCCTAAATTATTGCCGCATTTTTCACCCCACAAATGTACATACTACTGCTTGAAAAAAGAGACAAAAATGTTCGAAAACAGAAGCATTGTGAGAATAATCGGCAGGGGAACACGTAACGCACAATACATTAGAATAATTCTTGATATCCGCATATCACGCATAAGTTACTTTAAAAATTACCAGTGGTGGGACGTTTCGGTATCGACTTCTGCCTTCAACAGCCATGGAATGAAATACGTGGTATAAGCAACAGTTGTTGCCAGATTTCAAAATAGCTTTCCAAATGATAGGAATGTGAAAAGGTGCATCTGTATTGCAGGTGTTAGGGGTAAGTTAGATTTCAATGCGTTCGCAGTACCTGAGGGATTTCCAATTCCTGAACAGAGCGTTACGTTTAACATTTTGCCCATCGGGACTCACGGACGTATCGCTGATGGTTAAAATTGAAAGAGAGGTGAAAGGGTTGCCATTCTTAACATCAGCGATATGTTCCACCAATCACCGATTGATACTGCAGTAAGTACTTGCAATATAGTGGGTAACACCTGTGGAAGTCAACCATGTAACACCTTTCCATGGCTGAAGGTAAGAGTCACTATCGAATCGTCCGACCACTTATAATTTTTAACGTAATTTATGCGTGATATGATATCAAGAATTATTCTTATGAGAGCGAAAATTTCTCTCATAGTATTTATTCCAAAGTTCAAAAAGCTATATTAGCTATTGAACGAAAAAAATGTGAGGTACGTTAATTATTGTATATCATCATCATTGTCAACCATTATCAATCCACTGCTGGACGAAGGTCTCCCAAGTTTCCTCCACAACGGTCTGTCTTGTGCCAGTCTCCTCCATGTCACCCCTGCATACTTTCGAATTTCATCCACCCATCTCCCATGTGGTCTTCTTCTGGGTCTTTTCCTGTCCCTTGGAATCCAATCTAAAATTTCGGCTGTCCATCGATGATCTGTCCTTCTGGCAGTATGTCCAGCCCATTGCCATTTCAGGTATTTAACTCTGATCATGATGTCTTCCACTCTTGTCATTTTTCGGATCCACGAGTTCCTCTTCTTATCTCTCCTGGTTACACCAAGCATGCACCTCTCCATGCTACTTTGAGTTGTCTGCAGCCTTTGTATGTCTCTTTTAGTTAAGGTCCACGTCTCTGCACCATACGTAAGCACTGGAAGGATGCATTGATCAAACACTTTTCTTTTAAGACATAATGGCATATTGCTCTTGAAAATTATGCTGTTTCTTCCAAAAGCTCTCCAGGCAAGTTTTGTACGCTCGATTAATTTCTTCATCAATGTGACCCTCACTTGATATCTGCTGTCCAAGATAAACGTACGTGTCTGTTATCTCCAGCTTTTCTACATCAATCGATAAATCTTCATTTCTTGTAAAAGCATTGAACATCACTTTTGTCTTCTGAAAGTTCATTTTTAATCCCACTTCTTTACTCTTGTCAGCAAGTTCCTGGATCATACTCTGCAGCTCTGATGGGGTAGTTGCAAAAATGACTATGTCATCAGCAAAACGAAGGTGGGTTAGATAATCTCCATTAATCTTTTATCCCCTTGTTTTCCCAGCTCAGCGACTGAAAAACACCCTCCAATGTGGCATTAAAGAGCTTCGGAGATATGGTGTCACCTTGTCTCACTCCCTTTCCAATTTTTACGTGTGTTGTATTTTCAAACAGCCGAATCTTTGCACTTGCATTTTCATAGATGTTATTAATAATATTAATGTATGCATCTTCAATACCGCAGGTTTTCAGAGCCATTGTAACTGCTGATGGTTTCACCGAATCAAAGGCTTTTTCATAATCGATAAAAGCCATGCACAATGGAAGTTCGTATTCCCTCGCTCTTTCAATTAGTTCTCTCAGCACGTGGATATGATCTATTGTGCTGTAGCCACTCCTGAATCCAGCTTGTTCTCTCGGTTGAGCCATGTCCAGTGTTACCTTCAAGCGGTGTGAAAGAACTTTAGTGAAGATTTTATAAACTACTGATAGGAGGCTGATAGGTCTGTAGTTTCCGAGATCCTCAATGTCACCTTTCTTATGTAGCAGGATCATTGTAGCGGTGTTCCAATCCTCGGGAATCTTTCCTTCATTAAGGCATCGAGTGAAAATTTGGGCGAGTACTGTTTCGATTTCTCCACTTGCTTCTTGTATGATGTCTACAGTAATTCCATCTTCTCCTGGAGCTTTTCCTCGCTTCATGTTCTTGATTGCATGTGCAACTTCTGCTGGAAGGACTGGAGGAACTCTGGTACTGGTATCTTTCATGATGTCTGGAGTGCATATATCATCCCTTTCATATAATTTGGAGTAGAAATCTTTCACTCTTGTCAAAATTTCGCCTCTATTTCTTGTTACAGAACCATCTTCTTTTCTCAGTGCCATAATCTGTTTTCTTCCCTTACTGAGATGTCCCTTTGCTATCTTTAGGCTTTGGTTGTTTTAAATTGCTTTCCTCACTAGTTCACAGTTGAATTTCCTTACGTCTTCAGTGATACTTTTTCTTACTGTCTTGCATAGCTCTATATATTCCACTTTGGAAGTCACATCTTCTTTAGTTGTCCTCATCTCTCTTCTTTTTTGCATCAACATTTTGGTTTTTCCTGATAATTTGTTCACATGCAACTTGTTCTTAGACCCAGCTAATTTTGTTGCTGTTTCCATAAGAGCTTTGGTTACTTTTCTGTTAACTTCAGAGATGTCCACTTCTTCCGATGTTAGGCCTTCTAAAGCGGAGAACCTGTTCTTCAGTTCTAACTTGAAGGTATTATGGTGTTTTTTAAGGTTGGTTATGTCAATAGATTTCGTTTGTCTTATGAGCTTGCCACGTTCAAGTTTAGTGTTGAGGTGCATCTTACATCTCACCAATCTATGGTCACTACCTGTGTTGAACTTGTTTAGCACACTGCAGTCTTCTATGACGAATTTTTTGTTACACATAATAAAATCAATTTCACTTGTCGTCCCATTTGGATGTCTCCATGTTCATTTCCTGTGTGGCTTTTTCTTGAAGAAGGAGTTCAAGATGAAAAACCCTTCTGCCTCTGCAAACTCTACGAGAGTATTTCCACGCTGGTTTCTGTTGCCATGACCGAATTTACCTACTGAAGTTTCATTCTGTTGCCGTTGCCCTATTTTTGCATTGTATATACTACATATAATGTGTAGCAGGAAATAACTGTTACTCACATTTTTATTACAAATGTAGTGGTTGTTGGACGAGGACACATTTAGGGATATGCTATTGGGTTGTCGGAAAAGTCATGTTGTGCAAATGTCATTTATTGATAGAAAGAACAAAGATCAATCAATGATATAATGCCCGTTTTGTTCGATAACCTTTTGCCATCTTTCAGTTAGCTCAAGAATGCCTCGTTCACAGAAGGACCTGTCTTTCGTGGCAAAAACTCTACAAGGTGCTGATTTACAGCCTCATCTGAATTGAACGTTATACCACGCAAGGATTGTTGAAGAGAGCGAAACGAGTGGAAGTCTGACGGCGCAAGGTCGGGCGAGTATTCTGGGTGTGGCAACACATCCCACCCAAGCTCCAATAATTTTTGGCGGGTAATCAAACTTGTGTGTGGTCTCGCGTTGTCGTGATGGAACGCAACACCTTTACAACGAACGAGCTCTGGACGTTTCTGGATGATGGATTCCTTCGAACTGTCCAATTGCCGACAGTACACATTTGAAATGATTGTTTGGTTCCGTGGTAGGAGCTCGAAAAGCACAACACCTTTAAAATCCCGCCATACTGAGACCAGAACCTTCCGCTGATGAATGTCTGCTTTGGATGTCGTTTGAGGCAAAACAGCACATCGGGACCAAAACCGTTTGCGCAGCACATTGTTGTACACAATCCACTTTTCGTCACCAGTTATCAGTCACTTCAAAAAAAGGGATCGATTTCCTCACGTTTAATGAGCATATCGCAGATGTTTATACGCGCCGTCAATTGAGCTTCTTTGAGTTCGTGAGGAACCCACACATCGAGCTTGCTTACATATCCCACCTTCTTCATGTGGTTGTGAATGCTTGAATGATAGATGTGCAATGTGTCTGCAATCTCTTGTGTCCTGTAACGTGAGTTTGACTCGATCAATGCCGTGATTTAGTCGTCATCAACCTCGGTGGGCCTCCCGGACCGAGGAGCATCGTTGAGGTCAAAATCACCAGAAGGGAATTTTGCGAACCACCGCTGGCACTGACGTTCTTGTAGAGCATTATCATCGTACGCTTTACGCAACTTTTCACAAGCTTGACGCGTGTTCTTCCCTTTACGGAAGTAAAACAGTAAAATATGGCGAAAACGCACAGTTTGGTCTTCCATCTTCAACTTGATGTCAAATCTCCGCAAATCAACCAAATCGCTCACTATTCCTTTCAGACTGCAGCTAGAACTGGCACGTGTCGAATGCCATGGCGATAACAGAGCTGCGCATGCCTCTAGTACTTCCAAAGCCACCCAGCCGCCATCGGGTGCCAAAATATGTCATTATTTTTCCGACAACCCAATATTGTTGTATTTGATAAGAAGTTCTGACTTACCCATACGGCCTTGGAATCTTGGTATTTCTTGGGTAGGTTACAAATAGCGTTCATATCGTTGTTCTGACTTCACTATTTAAATCTTTGTTTTTAAAAGGAGGCTTAAATAGTTCCCTACAAGATATTAAAAAAAAAGACTTAAATAGTGAAGTCAGAACAACGATATGAACGCTATTCCTAACCTACCCAAGAAATATCAAGCTTCCAAGGTCGTGTTGGTAAGTCAGAACTTCGCCGCCCCGGTGGCGCAGCGGTCTAAGGCGCTGGCCTCTGATCATTCGTCAGTGAGGGGTCCGGGTTCGAATCCCGGTGAGGCATGGATGTTGTGTTTTGTCTTACGGCACTGGCTCGCTCCCTTCCCTGGAACCAGTGACCCTAAATTAGGGACGGGCGACTGCTTATAGCCCATTGGGTTGCTCAAGGTGGTCGTTAAACCTCCAATTGCCGCCCCGGTGGCGCAGTGGTCTAAGCGATGGCCTCTGATCATTCGTCCGTGAGGGGTCCGGGTTCGAATCCCGGTGAGGCATGGATGTTGTGTTTGTCTTACGGCACTGGCTCTCTCCCTTCCCTGTAACCAGTGACCCTAAATTAGGGACGTGCGACTGCTTATAGCCCATTGGGTTGCTCACGGTGGTCGTTAAACCTCCAATTGCCGCCCCGGTGGCGCAGTGGTCTAAGGCGCTGGCCTCTGATCATTCGTCTGAACGGGGTCCGGGTTCGAATCCAGGTGAGGCATGGATGTTGTGTTTGTCTTACGGCGCTGGCTCTCTCCCTTCCCTGTAACCAGTGACCCTAAATTAGGGACGTGCGACTGCTTATAGCCCATTGGGTTGCTCAAGGTGGTCGTTAAACCTCCAATTGCCGCCCCGGTGGCGCAGTGGTCTAAGCGATGGCCTCTGATCATTCGTCCGTGAGGGGTCCGGGTTCGAATCCCGGTGAGGCATGGATGTTGTGTTTGTCTTACGGCACTGGCTCTCTCCCTTCCCTGGAACCAGTGACCCTAAATTAGGGATGGGCGACTGCTTATAGCCCATTAAGTTGCTCACGGTGGTCGTTAAACCTCCAATCGAAAAAAAAAAAAAAGTCAGAACTTCTTATCAAATACAACAATATCATATCCCTAAACGCGTCTTCATCCAACAACCACTACGCTTGTAATAAAAACGTGAGTAGCAGTAATTTCCTGCTACACATATGTAGTAAATACAATAATTCTCTGGTAGTCCTCATTTTTTTTTCTTGATGCTCTGCCTGTCCTAAATTGAAGTTAAATGCAGTATTTGTTTTTTTTTATTAATGTTTGTATTTCAGCTTGAAAAAAAAACAAAAATTTTCACTCCAACATTTTGGAAGTTTGTTTCACCTAGCAGCTTCGCATCACTTCACGGGACAGCATTCAGAAATCAATTTTGACTACTTCTGTTACCTATCTTTGTTACATTGGCAATTTTTAATTGGGGTTTGTTTGACTGGTATCGGGAAAGATGCGTAGCAGCAAAATTTGTTTACCCCTTTCCAGCCCAACATTTTATTTTTGAAACGGGAAACTTTTTTTTTCCGGTTTTTTGAACTTGTAATAAATAAATATAATACTGAACACGAGAAAGACGATAAAAATCAAGACTCTGTTTATTAGGCGTAATAATGATGTGTATGATGTATGTATGTAATGATGATAAAACAAAAGATTCCCAGCTTTCACTACCTCCGGGTAGCATCATCAGGCATAAAGTAGCTAAGAATGCAGAAAACACAACTGGAATAAATCATCATTGTCAACCATTATCAATCCACTGCTGGACGAAGGTCTCCCCAAGTTTCCTCCACAACGGTCTGTCTTGTGCCAGTCTCCTCCATGTCACTCCCGCATACTTTGGAATTTCATCCACCCATCTCCCATGTGGTCTTCTTCTGGGTCTTTTCCTGTCCCTTGGAATCCAATCTAAAATTTCGGCTGTCCATCGATGGTCTGTCCTTCTGGCAGTATGTCCAGCCCATTGCCATTTCAGGGATTTAACTCTGATCATGATGTCTTCCACTCTTGTCATTTTTCGGATCCACGAGTTCCTCTTCTTATCTCTCCTGGTTACACCAAGCATGCACCTCTCTATGCTGCTTTGAGTTGTCTGCAGCCTTTGTATGTCTCTTTTAGTTAAGGTCCATGTCTCTGCACCATACGTAAGCACTGGAAGGATGCATTGATCAAACACTTTTCTTTTAAGACATAATGGCATATTGCTCTTGAAAATTATGCTGTTTCTTCCAAAAGCTCTCCAGGCAAGTTTTGTACGCCGATTAATTTCTTCATCAATGTGACCCTCACTTGATATCTGCTGTCCAAGATAAAGGTACGTGTCTGTTATCTCCAGCTTTTCTCCATCAATCGATAAATCTTCATTTCTTGTAAAAGCGTTGAACATCACTTTTGTCTTCTGAAAGTTCATTTTAATCCCACTTCTTTACTCTTGTCAGGAAGTTCCTGGGTCATACTTTGTAGCTCTGATGGGGTAGTTGCAAAAATGACTGTCATCAGCAAAACGAAGGTGGGTTAGATAATCTCCATTAATCTTTATCCCTTTGTTTTCTCAGTTCAGTGATTGAAAGACATTTTCCAATGTGGCATTAAAGAGCTTCGGAGATATGGTGTCACCTTGTCTCACTCCCTTTCCAATTTTTATGTGTGTTGTATTTTCAAACAGCCGAATCTTTGCACTTGCATTTTCATAGATGTTATTAATAATATTAATGTATGCATCTTCAATACCGCAAGATTTCAGGGCCATTGTAACTGCTGATGGTTTCACTGAATCAAAGGCTTTTTCATAATCGATAAAAGCCATGCACAATGGAAGTTCATATTCCCTTGCTCTTTCAATTAGTTCTCTCAGTACGTGGATATGATCTATTGTGCTGTAGCCACTCCTGAATCCAGCTTGTTCTCTCGGTTGAGCCATGTCCACTGTCACCTTTAAGCGGTGTGAAAGAACTTTAGTGAAGATTTCATAAACCACTGATAGGAGGCTGATAGGTCTGTAGTTCCTGAGATCCTCAATGTCACCTTTTTTATGTAGCAAGATCATTGTAGCATTGTTCCAATCCTCAGGAATCTTCCCTTCATTAAGGCATCGAGTGAAAATTTGGGCGAGTACTGTTTCGATTTCTTTACTTGCTTCTTGTATGATGTCTACAGTAATTCCATCTTCTCCTGGAGCTTTCCCCCACTTCATGTTCTTGATTGCATGTGCAACTTCTGCTGGGAGGACTGGAAGAACTCTGGTACCTTTCATGATGTCTAGAGTACATGTATCATCCCTTTCATAAAATTTGGAGTAGAAATCTTTCACTCTTGTCAAAATTTCTGCCTCTATTTCTTGTTACAGAACCATCTTCTTTTCTCAGTGCCATAATCTGTTTTCTTCCCTTACTGAGATGTCCCTTTGCTATATTTAGGCTTTGGTTGTTTTCAATTGCTTTCCTTACTAGTTCACAGTTGAATTTCCTTATGTCTTGAGTGATACTTTTTCGTACTGTCTTGCATAGCTCTATATATTCCACTTTGGAAGTCTTATCTTCTTTAGTTGTCCTCATCTCTCTTCTTTTTGCATCAGCATTTTGGTTTTTCCTGATAATTTGTTCACATGCAACTTGTTCTTAGACCCAGCTAATTTTGTTGCTGTTTCCATAAGAGCTTTCGTTACTTTTCTGTTAACTTCAGAAATATCCACTTCTTCCGATGTTAGGCCTTCTAAAACAGAGAATCTGTTCTTCAGTTCCAACTTGAAGGTATTATGGTGTTTTTTAAGATTGGTTATGTCAATACATTTTGTTTGTCTTATGAGCTTGCTACGTTCGAGGTTAGTGTTGAGGTGCATCTTACATCTCACCAATCTATGGTCACTACCTGTGTTGAACTTGTTTAGCACACTGCAGTCTTCTATGACGAATTTTTTGTTACACATAATAAAATCAATTTCACTTGTCGTCCCATTTGGATGTCTCCATGTCCATTTCCTGTGTGGCTTTTTCTTGAAAAAGGAGTTCAAGATGAAAAACCCTTCTACCTCTGCAAACTCTATGAGAGTATTTTCACTCTGGTTTCTGTTGCAGTGACCGAATTTACCTACTGAAGTTTCATTCTGTTGCCGCTGCTTTACTTTTGCATTGAAATCTCCCATAATTATATCTAAGTGCTGCTTACCTTTATTATTTAGATGACGAATTTCCTCATAAAATTCTTCAATTTCTTCTTCAGGATGACTTGTGGTGGGTGCATACGTTTGAATAATCTGTGCCTGGTATCTTCTCGAGAGTTGGATAACAAGTCGTGCAGCTCTGTCAGAGGAACTTTCAACTTCTACAACTTTATCCTTCAGTTTCTTGTTTATTATAAATCCAACACCACTAGTTCTGCCGGTATCTGTCCCACGATAGTAGAAGAGATGTCCACTTTTCAGTTCAATGAGATCTCCTTTTCTCCTTACCTCACTTAGCCCGACGATGCCCCACTTGATCCTTTGTAGTTCCTCTTCCGATTCAAGAAGCCTTGAATCAGAAGATAGGGAGCGTCCATTATACGTAGCCAAGGTCAGCATCAAATGGCAGCCCAGTGCGGTTCTCCGGGGATTCTTAGCACCCTCTGCCTTCATGTCGCACTGGCCGCTGCCTTGGCGAGGTACATTCCAGCTGCCGGAGACTGAGGGCCAAGATTTAAGTTGTGGAGTCATTTTGGAGCGGTTTGGCCATAACTCACCACGCTGGCCAAGCGGGTTGGTGAGTGTGATTTCCTCTAATCCCGATGGTATAGTTATACCGCTATTGGCGGTCGTCAGAGCCCCTTTTGTGGGAACAGGATGTACCATGAGAAGGCGGGGTTGACATTTGTCAAGGAGAGGCTGTGATGTTACGCATCACCTGACCTTACATCCCAATAAATATATATAGGTGTATTTATTCCAGTTGTGTTTTCTGCGTTCTTAGCTGCTTTATGCCTGACGATGCTACCCAGAGGTAGCGAAAGCTGGGAATCTTTTGTTTCATTGTCATTCTTACGCCTAGTAAACGGAGTCTTGATTTTTATCGTCTTTCTCATCAATCTGGCATACAGTAACCCAGTTTTCATCATTAGTTTCTATAGTACTGAACACTTTTCATGACATTTTATTCCTCAAACACAAAATGTTTTTTGTGAACAACATTGGGATACAAAACTTCAAATTTCTGATAATTTGACTTCCAATTCCTTATTTCGTTTCCCGCATGAACATAAAACCACATTGTTCTTTCCAAAAGGAAATTCTGTTTCGATCTACCATCTCAGAATATAGGAAAATGTTCAATAGAATAGTTTCACATGGAAATCGGCAAAGCAGTTTTTTCTTTTTGTGTGAAACACAAAATCATATTGCAGTTTTGCCATACAACATAGGGAAATCCTGTCTTGCGGTTTTTACAGTGTTGTTCTGGGCAGTTGTCTACCAGCCACAATGGGTTTAGTAAGAATTCATTGCCGCCCCGGTGGCGCAGTGGTCTAAGGCGCTGGCCTCTGTTCATTCGTCCGTAAGGGGTCCGGGTTCGAATCCCGGTCAGGCATGGATGTTGTGTTTGTCTTACGGCACTGGCTCTCTCCCTTCCCTGGAACCAGTGACCCTAAATTAGGGACGGGCGACTGCTTATAGCCCATTGAGTTGCTCACGGTGGTCGTTAAACCTCCAATCAAAAAAAAAAAAAAGAATTCATTGTGTTAGAAGGACTACAAAAATTCAACAAATATATGTTGTTTCTGAACAGCAATGAGCTGGAAAGTGTTAACGTATACCGACTGTGGCATGCCTGATTTTAAAATTCTAAAAGTATCTTTTCATTGTTAAATTGAAGACAAAATTTGTTTTCAGCAGTTTCTCTCATGTTGTGTAAATTTATGCAGATACCAAAAGAACGTGAACGCAGTGCTGAATTATTCTTTTTCTTTTCTAGAATGTTAATACCTGCCCTATTGACCGTATAGAGTTTCATCTTATTTATGTGAAGCAGGAAATGAATGGTGATGTCATGCGAAAGGTATGTTTGCGCATTTTAATTTTATTTCTGCATACATGTACATTTTTAATCCCAAACAATATAATTTGCTTTGTCTGAATGTTTGCCCCACTTTGGTGGCGAAGTGGAAAGAGGCATCACCATAGCAACAACTGAAAAAGAAATATTTGTGATGTCATGCTTAGCTTTTCGTGGTTCAGTGAATGGAAACTGTGTGCTCTCTGGATTAAATTATGAGACGTCATCACCTTAGCAACAACTGAAGAAGGGATATTTTTTTATGACACTAAGTTATCGTGTTTTCGTTCAGGTGTTCAGTGAATGGAAAATTCACTTTTCATCACCTTTGACGGTATGATGCCAAACCCTATGGTCCTGTGGATTTGATAGCAATTTTGCAACACGGAGAGAAACATTGTTCTGCCTGCTGGGGTGTCAATTAATGGGGAACAATTCGATAGCACCTTGAGGAGAAACCAAGTTTACTACTGACAAGACTCTCGCCAATGTTGGCAGGTACTCGTGCTGTTCTGCCTGCTGGAGTGTCGTTAAGCCTTCTGACCCCCGTTAGTAAATAAGGGCGTCTTCTGCCTCGCTTCCGTGTCACTTTCCTATAGGGCACTCTAGCCCAAATCTCCTAGCTTCCTATTTCTAAGGGTTGTTTAAGACCTGGGTTCAGACACTCCCTTCCTAAAATCCTCTACATATGATCAGATCTGATCTACTAGAGCATTGAATGGGCACGTTAAGCCTTCTGACCCCCGGTAGTAAATAAGGGCGTCTTCTACCTCGCTTCCGTGTCACTTTCCTATCGGGCACTCTAGCCCAAATCTCCTAGCTTCCTATTTCTAAGGGTTGTTTAAGACCTGGGGTCAGACACTCCCTTCCTAAAATCCTCTACATATGAACTGATCTGATCTACTAGAGCATTGAATGGGCACGTTAAGCCTTCTGACCCCCGGTAGTAAATAAGGGCGTCTTCTACCTCGCTTCCGTGTCACTTTCCTATCGGGCACTGCAGCCCAAATCTCCTAGCTTCCTATTTCTAAGGGTTGTTTAAGACCTGGGGTCAGACACTCCCTTCCTAAAATCCTCTACATATGATCAGATCTGATCTACTAGAGCATTGAATGGGCACGTTAAGCCTTCTGACCCCCGGTAGTAAATAAGGGCGTCTTCTACCTCGCTTCCGTGTCACTTTCCTATCGGGCACTGCAGCCCAAATCTCCTAGCTTCCTATTTCTAAGTGTTGTTTAAGACCTGGGGTCAGACACTCCCTTCCTAAAATCCTCTACATATGATCAGATCTGATCTACTAGAGCATTGAATGGGAACGTTAAGCCTTCTGACCCCCGGTAGTAAATAAGGGCGTCTTCTACCTCGCTTCCGTGTCACTTTCCTATCGGGCACTGCAGCCCAAATCTCCTAGCTTCCTATTTCTAAGGGTTGTTTAAGACCTGGGGTCAGACACTCCCTTCCTAAAATCCTCTACATATGAACTGATCTGATCTACTAGAGCATTGAATGGGCACGTTAAGCCTTCTGACCCCCGGTAGTAAATAAGGGCGTCTTCTACCTCGCTTCCGTGTCACTTTCCTATCGGGCACTGCAGCCCAAATCTCCTAGCTTCCTATTTCTAAGGGTTGTTTAAGACCTGGGGTCAGACACTCCCTTCCTAAAATCCTCTACATATGATCAGATCTGATCTACTAGAGCATTGAATGGGAACGTTAAGCCTTCTGACCCCCGGTAGTAAATAAGGGCGTCTTCTACCTCGCTTCCGTGTCACTTTCCTATCGGGCACTGCAGCCCAAATCTCCTAGCTTCCTATTTCTAAGGGTTGTTTAAGACCTGGGGTCAGACACTCCCTTCCTAAAATCCTCTACATATGATCAGATCTGATCTACTAGAGCATTGAATGGGAACGTTAAGCCTTCTGACCCCCGGTAGTAAATAAGGGCGTCTTCTACCTCGCTTCCGTGTCACTTTCCTATCGGGCACTGCAGCCCAAATCTCCTAGCTTCCTATTTCTAAGGGTTGTTTAAGACCTGGGGTCAGACACTCCCTTCCTAAAATCCTCTACATATGATCAGATCTGATCTACTAGAGCATTGAATGGGCACGTTAAGCCTTCTGACCCCCGGTAGTAAATAAGGGCGTCTTCTACCTCGCTTCCGTGTCACTTTCCTATCGGGCACTGCAGCCCAAATCTCCTAGCTTCCTATTTCTAAGGGTTGTTTAAGACCTGGGGTCAGACACTCCCTTCCTAAAATCCTCTACATATGATCTGATCTGATCTACTAGAGCATTGAATGGGCACGTTAAGCCTTCTGACCCCCGGTAGTAAATAAGGGCGTCTTCTACCTCGCTTCCGTGTCACTTTCCTATTGGGCACTCTAGCCCAAATCTCCTAGCTTCCTATTTCTAAGGGTTGTTTAAGACCTGGGTTCAGACACTCCCTTCCTAAAATCCTCTACATATGATCTGATCTGATCTACTAGAGCATTGAATGGGCACGTTAAGCCTTCTGACCCCCGGTAGTAAATAAGGGCGTCTTTTACCTCACTTCCGTGTCACTTTCCTATCGGGCACTCTAGCCCAAATCTCCTAGCTTCCTATTTCTAAGGGTTGTTTAAGACCTGGGTTCAGACACTCCCTTCCTAAAATCCTCTACATATGATCTGATCTGATCTACTAGAGCATTGAATGGGCACGTTAAGCCTTCTGACCCCCGGTAGTAAATAAGGGCGTCTTTTACCTCACTTCCGTGTCACTTTCCTATCGGGCACTCTAGCCCAAATCTCCTAGCTTCCTATTTCTAAGGGTTGTTTAAGACCTGGGGTCAGACACTCCCTTCCTAAAATCCTCTACATATGATCTGATCTGATCTACTAGAGCATTGAATGGGCACGTTAAGCCTTCTGACCCCCGGTAGTAAATAAGGGCGTCTTCTATCTCGCTTCCGTGTCACTTTCCTATGGGGCACTCTATCCCAAATCTCCTAGCTTCCTATTTCTAAGGGTTGTTTAAGACCTGGGGTCAGACACTCCCTTCCTAAAATCCTCTACATATGATCTGATCTGATCTACTAGAGCATTGAATGGGCACGTTAAGCCTTCTGACCCCCGGTAGTAAATAAGGGCGTCTTTTACCTCACTTCCGTGTCACTTTCCTATCAGGCACTCTAGCCCAAATCTCCTAGCTTCCTATTTCTAAGGGTTGTTTAAGACCTGGGGTCAGACACTCCCTTCCTAAAATCCTCTACATATGATCTGATCTGATCTACTAGAGCATTGAATGGGCACGTTAAGCCTTCTGACCCCCGGTAGTAAATAAGGGCGTCTTCTACCTCGCTTCCGTGTCACTTTCCTATCGGGCACTCTAGCCCAAATCTCCTAGCTTCCTATTTCTAAGGGTTGTTTAAGACCTGGGGGTCAGACACTCCCTTCGTAAAATCCTCTACATATGATCAGATCTGATCTACTAGAGCATTGAATGGGCACGTTAAGCCTTCTGACCCCCGGTAGTAAATAAGGGCGTCTTCTACCTCGCTTCCGTGTCACTTTCCTATCGGGCACTCTAGCCCAAATCTCCTAGCTTCCTATTTCTAAGGGTTGTTTAAGACCTGGGTTCAGACACTCCCTTCCTAAAATCCTCTACATATGATCTGATCTGATCTACTAGAGCATTGAATGGGCACGTTAAGCCTTCTGACCCCCGGTAGTAAATAAGGGCGTCTTTTACCTCACTTCCGTGTCACTTTCCTATCGGGCACTCTAGCCCAAATCTCCTAGCTTCCTATTTCTAAGGGTTGTTTAAGACCTGGGGTCAGACACTCCCTTCCTAAAATCCTCTACATATGATCTGATCTGATCTACTAGAGCATTGAATGGGCACGTTAAGCCTTCTGACCCCCGGTAGTAAATAAGGGCGTCTTCTATCTCGCTTCCGTGTCACTTTCCTATGGGGCACTCTAGCCCAAATCTCCTAGCTTCCTATTTCTAAGGGTTGTTTAAGACCTGGGGTCAGACACTCCCTTCCTAAAATCCTCTACATATGATCTGATCTGATCTACTAGAGCATTGAATGGGCACGTTAAGCCTTCTGACCCCCGGTAGTAAATAAGGGCGTCTTCTATCTCGCTTCCGTGTCACTTTCCTATGGGGCACTCTAGCCCAAATCTCCTAGCTTCCTATTTCTAAGGGTTGTTTAAGACCTGGGGTCAGACACTCCCTTCCTAAAATCCTCTACATATGATCTGATCTGATCTACTAGAGCATTGAATGGGCACGTTAAGCCTTCTGACCCCCGGTAGTAAATAAGCGCGTCTTCTATCTCGCTTCCGTGTCACTTTCCTATGGGGCACTCTAGCCCAAATCTCCTAGCTTCCTATTTCTAAGGGTTGTTTAAGACCTGGGGTCAGATACTTCTTTCCTAAAATCCTCTACATATGATCAGATCTGATCTACTAGAGCATTGAATGGGCACGTTAAGCCTTCTGACCCCCGGTAGTAAATAAGGGCGTCTTCTACCTCGCTTCCGTGTCACTTTCCTATGGGGCACTCTAGCCCAAATCTCCTAGCTTCCTATTTCTAAGGGTTGTTTAAGACCTGGGGTCAGACACTCCCTTCCTAAAATCCTCTACATATGATCTGATCTGATCTACTAGAGCATTGAATGGGCACGTTAAGCCTTCTGACCCCCGGTAGTAAATAAGGGCGTCTTCTATCTCGCTTCCGTGTCACTTTCCTATGGGGCACTCTAGCCCAAATCTCCTAGCTTCCTATTTCTAAGGGTTGTTTAAGACCTGGGGTCAGACACTCCCTTCCTAAAATCCTCTACATATGATCTGATCTGATCTACTAGAGCATTGAATGGGCACGTTAAGCCTTCTGACCCCCGGTAGTAAATAAGGGCGTCTTTTACCTCACTTCCGTGTCACTTTCCTATCGGGCACTCTAGCCCAAATCTCCTAGCTTCCTATTTCTAAGGGTTGTTTAAGACCTGGGGTCAGACACTCCCTTCCTAAAATCCTCTACATATGATCTGATCTGATCTACTAGAGCATTGAATGGGCACGTTAAGCCTTCTGACCCCCGGTAGTAAATAAGGGCGTCTTCTATCTCGCTTCCGTGTCACTTTCCTATGGGGCACTCTAGCCCAAATCTCCTAGCTTCCTATTTCTAAGGGTTGTTTAAGACCTGGGGTCAGATACTTCTTTCCTAAAATCCTCTACATATGATCAGATCTGATCTACTAGAGCATTGAATGGGCACGTTAAGCCTTCTGACCCCCGGTAGTAAATAAGGGCGTCTTCTACCTCGCTTCCGTGTCACTTTCCTATGGGGCACTCTAGCCCAAATCTCCTAGCTTCCTATTTCTAAGGGTTGTTTAAGACCTGGGGTCAGACACTCCTTCCTAAAATCCTCTACATATGATCTGATCTGATCTACTAGAGCATTGAATGGGCACGTTAAGCCTTCTGACCCCCGGTAGTAAATAAGGGCGTCTTCTACCTCGCTTCCGTGTCACTTTCCTATCGGGCACTCTAGCCCAAATCTCCTAGCTTCCTATTTCTAAGGGTTGTTTAAGACCTGGGGGTCAGACACTCCCTTCGTAAAATCCTCTACATATGATCAGATCTGATCTACTAGAGCATTGAATGGGCACGTTAAGCCTTCTGACCCCCGGTAGTAAATAAGGGCGTCTTCTACCTCGCTTCCGTGTCACTTTCCTATCGGGCACTCTAGCCCAAATCTCCTAGCTTCCTATTTCTAAGGGTTGTTTAAGACCTGGGTTCAGACACTCCCTTCCTAAAATCCTCTACATATGATCTGATCTGATCTACTAGAGCATTGAATGGGCACGTTAAGCCTTCTGACCCCCGGTAGTAAATAAGGGCGTCTTCTATCTCGCTTCCGTGTCACTTTCCTATGGGGCACTCTAGCCCAAATCTCCTAGCTTCCTATTTCTAAGGGTTGTTTAAGACCTGGGGTCAGATACTTCTTTCCTAAAATCCTCTACATATGATCAGATCTGATCTACTAGAGCATTGAATGGGCACGTTAAGCCTTCTGACCCCCGGTAGTAAATAAGGGCGTCTTCTACCTCGCTTCCGTGTCACTTTCCTATGGGGCACTCTAGCCCAAATCTCCTAGCTTCCTATTTCTAAGGGTTGTTTAAGACCTGGGGTCAGACACTCCCTTCCTAAAATCCTCTACATATGATCTGATCTGATCTACTAGAGCATTGAATGGGCACGTTAAGCCTTCTGACCCCCGGTAGTAAATAAGGGCGTCTTTTACCTCACTTCCGTGTCACTTTCCTATCGGGCACTCTAGCCCAAATCTCCTAGCTTCCTATTTCTAAGGGTTGTTTAAGACCTGGGGTCAGACACTCCCTTCCTAAAATCCTCTACATATGATCTGATCTGATCTACTAGAGCATTGAATGGGCACGTTAAGCCTTCTGACCCCCGGTAGTAAATAAGGGCGTCTTCTATCTCGCTTCCGTGTCACTTTCCTATGGGGCACTCTAGCCCAAATCTCCTAGCTTCCTATTTCTAAGGGTTGTTTAAGACCTGGGGTCAGACACTCCCTTCCTAAAATCCTCTACATATGATCTGATCTGATCTACTAGAGCATTGAATGGGCACGTTAAGCCTTCTTGACCCCCGGTAGTAAATAAGGGCGTCTTTTACCTCACTTCCGTGTCACTTTCCTATCGGGCACTCTAGCCCAAATCTCCTAGCTTCCTATTTCTAAGGGTTGTTTAAGACCTGGGGTCAGACACTCCCTTCCTAAAATCCTCTACATATGATCTGATCTGATCTACTAGAGCATTGAATGGGCACGTTAAGCCTTCTGACCCCCGGTAGTAAATAAGGGCGTCTTCTATCTCGCTTCCGTGTCACTTTCCTATGGGGCACTCTAGCCCAAATCTCCTAGCTTCCTATTTCTAAGGGTTGTTTAAGACCTGGGGTCAGATACTTCTTTCCTAAAATCCTCTACATATGATCAGATCTGATCTACTAGAGCATTGAATGGGCACGTTAAGCCTTCTGACCCCCGGTAGTAAATAAGGGCGTCTTCTACCTCGCTTCCGTGTCACTTTCCTATGGGGCACTCTAGCCCAAATCTCCTAGCTTCCTATTTCTAAGGGTTGTTTAAGACCTGGGGTCAGACACTCCCTTCCTAAAATCCTCTACATATGATCTGATCTGATCTACTAGAGCATTGAATGGGCACGTTAAGCCTTCTGACCCCCGGTAGTAAATAAGGGCGTCTTCTATCTCGCTTCCGTGTCACTTTCCTATGGGGCACTCTAGCCCAAATCTCCTAGCTTCCTATTTCTAAGGGTTGTTTAAGACCTGGGGTCAGATACTTCTTTCCTAAAATCCTCTACATATGATCAGATCTGATCTACTAGAGCATTGAATGGGCACGTTAAGCCTCTCTGACCCCCGGTAGTAAATAAGGGCGTCTTCTACCTCGCTTCCGTGTCACTTTCCTATGGGGCACTCTAGCCCAAATCTCCTAGCTTCCTATTTCTAAGGGTTGTTTAAGACCTGGGGTCAGACACTCCCTTCCTAAAATCCTCTACATATGATCTGATCTGATCTACTAGAGCATTGAATGGGCACGTTAAGCCTTCTGACCCCCGGTAGTAAATAAGGGCGTCTTCTATCTCGCTTCCGTGTCACTTTCCTATGGGGCACTCTAGCCCAAATCTCCTAGCTTCCTATTTCTAAGGGTTGTTTAAGACCTGGGGTCAGATACTTCTTTCCTAAAATCCTCTACATATGATCAGATCTGATCTACTAGAGCATTGAATGGGCACGTTAAGCCTTCTGACCCCCGGTAGTAAATAAGGGCGTCTTCTACCTCGCTTCCGTGTCACTTTCCTATGGGGCACTCTAGCCCAAATCTCCTAGCTTCCTATTTCTAAGGGTTGTTTAAGACCTGGGGTCAGACACTCCCTTCCTAAAATCCTCTACATATGATCTGATCTGATCTACTAGAGCATTGAATGGGCACGTTAAGCCTTCTGACCCCGGTAGTAAATAAGGGCGTCTTTTACCTCACTTCCGTGTCACTTTCCTATCGGGCACTCTAGCCCAAATCTCCTAGCTTCCTATTTCTAAGGGTTGTTTAAGACCTGGGGTCAGACACTCCCTTCCTAAAATCCTCTACATATGATCTGATCTGATCTACTAGAGCATTGAATGGGCACGTTAAGCCTTCTGACCCCCGGTAGTAAATAAGGGCGTCTTCTATCTCGCTTCCGTGTCACTTTCCTATGGGGCACTCTAGCCCAAATCTCCTAGCTTCCTATTTCTAAGGGTTGTTTAAGACCTGGGGTCAGACACTCCCTTCCTAAAATCCTCTACATATGATCTGATCTGATCTACTAGAGCATTGAATGGGCACGTTAAGCCTTCTGACCCCCGGTAGTAAATAAGGGCGTCTTTTACCTCACTTCCGTGTCACTTTCCTATCGGGCACTCTAGCCCAAATCTCCTAGCTTCCTATTTCTAAGGGTTGTTTAAGACCTGGGGTCAGACACTCCCTTCCTAAAATCCTCTACATATGATCTGATCTGATCTACTAGAGCATTGAATGGGCACGTTAAGCCTTCTGACCCCCGGTAGTAAATAAGGGCGTCTTTTACCTCACTTCCGTGTCACTTTCCTATCGGGCACTCTAGCCCAAATCTCCTAGCTTCCTATTTCTAAGGGTTGTTTAAGACCTGGGGTCAGACACTCCCTTCCTAAAATCCTCTACATATGATCTGATCTGATCTACTAGAGCATTGAATGGGCACGTTAAGCCTTCTGACCCCCGGTAGTAAATAAGGGCGTCTTCTATCTCGCTTCCGTGTCACTTTCCTATGGGGCACTCTAGCCCAAATCTCCTAGCTTCCTATTTCTAAGGGTTGTTTAAGACCTGGGGTCAGATACTTCTTTCCTAAAATCCTCTACATATGATCAGATCTGATCTACTAGAGCATTGAATGGGCACGTTAAGCCTTCTGACCCCCGGTAGTAAATAAGGGCGTCTTCTACCTCGCTTCCGTGTCACTTTCCTATGGGGCACTCTAGCCCAAATCTCCTAGCTTCCTATTTCTAAGGGTTGTTTAAGACCTGGGGTCAGACACTCCCTTCCTAAAATCCTCTACATATGATCTGATCTGATCTACTAGAGCATTGAATGGGCACGTTAAGCCTTCTGACCCCCGGTAGTAAATAAGGGCGTCTTCTATCTCGCTTCCGTGTCACTTTCCTATGGGGCACTCTAGCCCAAATCTCCTAGCTTCCTATTTCTAAGGGTTGTTTAAGACCTGGGGTCAGATACTTCTTTCCTAAAATCCTCTACATATGATCAGATCTGATCTACTAGAGCATTGAATGGGCACGTTAAGCCTTCTGACCCCCGGTAGTAAATAAGGGCGTCTTCTACCTCGCTTCCGTGTCACTTTCCTATGGGGCACTCTAGCCCAAATCTCCTAGCTTCCTATTTCTAAGGGTTGTTTAAGACCTGGGGTCAGACACTCCCTTCCTAAAATCCTCTACATATGATCTGATCTGATCTACTAGAGCATTGAATGGGCACGTTAAGCCTTCTGACCCCCGGTAGTAAATAAGGGCGTCTTCTATCTCGCTTCCGTGTCACTTTCCTATGGGGCACTCTAGCCCAAATCTCCTAGCTTCCTATTTCTAAGGGTTGTTTAAGACCTGGGGTCAGATACTTCTTTCCTAAAATCCTCTACATATGATCAGATCTGATCTACTAGAGCATTGAATGGGCACGTTAAGCCTTCTGACCCCCGGTAGTAAATAAGGGCGTCTTCTACCTCGCTTCCGTGTCACTTTCCTATGGGGCACTCTAGCCCAAATCTCCTAGCTTCCTATTTCTAAGGGTTGTTTAAGACCTGGGGTCAGACACTCCCTTCCTAAAATCCTCTACATATGATCTGATCTGATCTACTAGAGCATTGAATGGGCACGTTAAGCCTTCTGACCCCCGGTAGTAAATAAGGGCGTCTTTTTACCTCACTTCCGTGTCACTTTCCTATCGGGCACTCTAGCCCAAATCTCCTAGCTTCCTATTTCTAAGGGTTGTTTAAGACCTGGGGTCAGACACTCCCTTCCTAAAATCCTCTACATATGATCTGATCTGATCTACTAGAGCATTGAATGGGCACGTTAAGCCTTCTGACCCCCGGTAGTAAATAAGGGCGTCTTCTATCTCGCTTCCGTGTCACTTTCCTATGGGGCACTCTAGCCCAAATCTCCTAGCTTCCTATTTCTAAGGGTTGTTTAAGACCTGGGGTCAGACACTCCCTTCCTAAAATCCTCTACATATGATCTGATCTGATCTACTAGAGCATTGAATGGGCACGTTAAGCCTTCTGACCCCCGGTAGTAAATAAGGGCGTCTTTACCTCACTTCCGTGTCACTTTCCTATCGGGCACTCTAGCCCAAATCTCCTAGCTTCCTATTTCTAAGGGTTGTTTAAGACCTGGGGTCAGACACTCCTTCCTAAAATCCTCTACATATGATCTGATCTGATCTACTAGAGCATTGAATGGGCACGTTAAGCCTTCTGACCCCCGGTAGTAAATAAGGGCGTCTTCTATCTCGCTTCCGTGTCACTTTCCTATGGGGCACTCTAGCCCAAATCTCCTAGCTTCCTATTTCTAAGGGTTGTTTAAGACCTGGGGTCAGATACTTCTTTCCTAAAATCCTCTACATATGATCAGATCTGATCTACTAGAGCATTGAATGGGCACGTTAAGCCTTCTGACCCCCGGTAGTAAATAAGGGCGTCTTCTACCTCGCTTCCGTGTCACTTTCCTATGGGGCACTCTAGCCCAAATCTCCTAGCTTCCTATTTCTAAGGGTTGTTTAAGACCTGGGGTCAGACACTCCCTTCCTAAAATCCTCTACATATGATCTGATCTGATCTACTAGAGCATTGAATGGGCACGTTAAGCCTTCTGACCCCCGGTAGTAAATAAGGGCGTCTTTTACCTCACTTCCGTGTCACTTTCCTATCGGGCACTCTAGCCCAAATCTCCTAGCTTCCTATTTCTAAGGGTTGTTTAAGACCTGGGGTCAGACACTCCCTTCCTAAAATCCTCTACATATGATCTGATCTGATCTACTAGAGCATTGAATGGGCACGTTAAGCCTTCTGACCCCGGTAGTAAATAAGGGCGTCTTCTATCTCGCTTCCGTGTCACTTTCCTATGGGGCACTCTAGCCCAAATCTCCTAGCTTCCTATTTCTAAGGGTTGTTTAAGACCTGGGGTCAGACACTCCCTTCCTAAAATCCTCTACATATGATCTGATCTGATCTACTAGAGCATTGAATATGCACGTTAAGCCTTCTGACCCCCGGTAGTAAATAAGGGCGTCTTTTACCTCACTTCCGTGTCACTTTCCTATCGGGCACTCTAGCCCAAATCTCCTAGCTTCCTATTTCTAAGGGTTGTTTAAGACCTGGGGTCAGACACTCCCTTCCTAAAATCCTCTACATATGATCTGATCTGATCTACTAGAGCATTGAATGGGCACGTTAAGCCTTCTGACCCCCGGTAGTAAATAAGGGCGTCTTCTATCTCGCTTCCGTGTCACTTTCCTATGGGGCACTCTAGCCCAAATCTCCTAGCTTCCTATTTCTAAGGGTTGTTTAAGACCTGGGGTCAGATACTTCTTTCCTAAAATCCTCTACATATGATCAGATCTGATCTACTAGAGCATTGAATGGGCACGTTAAGCCTTCTGACCCCCGGTAGTAAATAAGGGCGTCTTCTACCTCGCTTCCGTGTCACTTTCCTATGGGGCACTCTAGCCCAAATCTCCTAGCTTCCTATTTCTAAGGGTTGTTTAAGACCTGGGGTCAGACACTCCCTTCCTAAAATCCTCTACATATGATCTGATCTGATCTACTAGAGCATTGAATGGGCACGTTAAGCCTTCTGACCCCCGGTAGTAAATAAGGGCGTCTTTTACCTCACTTCCGTGTCACTTTCCTATCGGGCACTCTAGCCCAAATCTCCTAGCTTCCTATTTCTAAGGGTTGTTTAAGACCTGGGGTCAGACACTCCCTTCCTAAAATCCTCTACATATGATCTGATCTGATCTACTAGAGCATTGAATGGGCACGTTAAGCCTTCTGACCCCCGGTAGTAAATAAGGGCGTCTTCTATCTCGCTTCCGTGTCACTTTCCTATGGGGCACTCTAGCCCAAATCTCCTAGCTTCCTATTTCTAAGGGTTGTTTAAGACCTGGGGTCAGACACTCCCTTCCTAAAATCCTCTACATATGATCTGATCTGATCTACTAGAGCATTGAATGGGCACGTTAAGCCTTCTGACCCCCGGTAGTAAATAAGGGCGTCTTTACCTCACTTCCGTGTCACTTTCCTATCGGGCACTCTAGCCCAAATCTCCTAGCTTCCTATTTCTAAGGGTTGTTTAAGACCTGGGGTCAGACACTCCCTTCCTAAAATCCTCTACATATGATCTGATCTGATCTACTAGAGCATTGAATGGGCACGTTAAGCCTTCTGACCCCGGTAGTAAATAAGGGCGTCTTCTATCTCGCTTCCGTGTCACTTTCCTATGGGGCACTCTAGCCCAAATCTCCTAGCTTCCTATTTCTAAGGGTTGTTTAAGACCTGGGGTCAGACACTCCCTTCCTAAAATCCTCTACATATGATCTGATCTGATCTACTAGAGCATTGAATGGGCATGTTAAGCCTTCTGACCCCCGGTAGTAAATAAGGGCGTCTTCTATCTCGCTTCCGTGTCACTTTCCTATGGGGCACTCTAGCCCAAATCTCCTAGCTTCCTATTTCTAAGGGTTGTTTAAGACCTGGGGTCAGACACTCCCTTCCTAAAATCCTCTACATATGATCTGATCTGATCTACTAGAGCATTGAATGGGCACGTTAAGCCTTCTGACCCCCGGTAGTAAATAAGGGCGTCTTTTACCTCACTTCCGTGTCACTTTCCTATCGGGCACTCTAGCCCAAATCTCCTAGCTTCCTATTTCTAAGGGTTGTTTAAGACCTGGGGTCAGACACTCCCTTCCTAAAATCCTCTACATATGATCTGATCTGATCTACTAGAGCATTGAATGGGCACGTTAAGCCTTCTGACCCCCGGTAGTAAATAAGGGCGTCTTCTATCTCGCTTCCGTGTCACTTTCCTATGGGGCACTCTAGCCCAAATCTCCTAGCTTCCTATTTCTAAGGGTTGTTTAAGACCTGGGGTCAGACACTCCCTTCCTAAAATCCTCTACATATGATCTGATCTGATCTACTAGAGCATTGAATGGGCACGTTAAGCCTTCTGACCCCCGGTAGTAAATAAGGGCGTCTTTTACCTCACTTCCGTGTCACTTTCCTATCGGGCACTCTAGCCCAAATCTCCTAGCTTCCTATTTCTAAGGGTTGTTTAAGACCTGGGGTCAGACACTCCCTTCCTAAAATCCTCTACATATGATCTGATCTGATCTACTAGAGCATTGAATGGGCACGTTAAGCCTTCTGACCCCCGGTAGTAAATAAGGGCGTCTTCTATCTCGCTTCCGTGTCACTTTCCTATGGGGCACTCTAGCCCAAATCTCCTAGCTTCCTATTTCTAAGGGTTGTTTAAGACCTGGGGTCAGACACTCCCTTCCTAAAATCCTCTACATATGATCTGATCTGATCTACTAGAGCATTGAATGGGCACGTTAAGCCTTCTGACCCCCGGTAGTAAATAAGGGCGTCTTTTACCTCACTTCCGTGTCACTTTCCTATCGGGCACTCTAGCCCAAATCTCCTAGCTTCCTATTTCTAAGGGTTGTTTAAGACCTGGGGTCAGACACTCCCTTCCTAAAATCCTCTACATATGATCTGATCTGATCTACTAGAGCATTGAATGGGCACGTTAAGCCTTCTGACCCCCGGTAGTAAATAAGGGCGTCTTCTATCTCGCTTCCGTGTCACTTTCCTATGCGGCACTCTAGCCCAAATCTCCTAGCTTCCTATTTCTAAGGGTTGTTTAAGACCTGGGGTCAGACACTCCCTTCCTAAAATCCTCTACATATGATCTGATCTGATCTACTAGAGCATTGAATGGGCACGTTAAGCCTTCTGACCCCCGGTAGTAAATAAGGGCGTCTTCTATCTCGCTTCCGTGTCACTTTCCTATGGGGCACTCTAGCCCAAATCTCCTAGCTTCCTATTTCTAAGGGTTGTTTAAGACCTGGGGTCAGACACTCCCTTCCTAAAATCCTCTACATATGATCTGATCTGATCTACTAGAGCATTGAATGGGCACGTTAAGCCTTCTGACCCCCGGTAGTAAATAAGGGCGTCTTTTACCTCACTTCCGTGTCACTTTCCTATCGGGCACTCTAGCCCAAATCTCCTAGCTTCCTATTTCTAAGGGTTGTTTAAGACCTGGGGTCAGACACTCCCTTCCTAAAATCCTCTACATATGATCTGATCTGATCTACTAGAGCATTGAATGGGCACGTTAAGCCTTCTGACCCCCGGTAGTAAATAAGGGCGTCTTCTATCTCGCTTCCGTGTCACTTTCCTATGGGGCACTCTAGCCCAAATCTCCTAGCTTCCTATTTCTAAGGGTTGTTTAAGACCTGGGGTCAGACACTCCCTTCCTAAAATCCTCTACATATGATCTGATCTGATCTACTAGAGCATTGAATGGGCACGTTAAGCCTTCTGACCCCCGGTAGTAAATAAGGGCGTCTTTTACCTCACTTCCGTGTCACTTTCCTATCGGGCACTCTAGCCCAAATCTCCTAGCTTCCTATTTCTAAGGGTTGTTTAAGACCTGGGGTCAGACACTCCCTTCCTAAAAATCCTCTACATATGATCTGATCTGATCTACTAGAGCATTGAATGGGCACGTTAAGCCTTCTGACCCCCGGTAGTAAATAAGGGCGTCTTCTATCTCGCTTCCGTGTCACTTTCCTATGGGGCACTCTAGCCCAAATCTCCTAGCTTCCTATTTCTAAGGGTTGTTTAAGACCTGGGGTCAGATACTTCTTTCCTAAAATCCTCTACATATGATCAGATCTGATCTACTAGAGCATTGAATGGGCACGTTAAGCCTTCTGACCCCCGGTAGTAAATAAGGGCGTCTTCTATCTCGCTTCCGTGTCACTTTCCTATGGGGCACTCTAGCCCAAATCTCCTAGCTTCCTATTTCTAAGGGTTGTTTAAGACCTGGGGTCAGATACTTCTTTCCTAAAATCCTCTACATATGATCAGATCTGATCTACTAGAGCATTGAATGGGCACGTTAAGCCTTCTGACCCCCGGTAGTAAATAAGGGCGTCTTCTACCTCGCTTCCGTGTCACTTTCCTATGGGGCACTCTAGCCCAAATCTCCTAGCTTCCTATTTCTAAGGGTTGTTTAAGACCTGGGGTCAGATACTTCTTTCCTAAAATCCTCTACATATGATCAGATCTGATCTACTAGAGCATTGAATGGGCACGTTAAGCCTTCTGACCCCCGGTAGTAAATAAGGGCGTCTTCTACCTCGCTTCCGTGTCACTTTCCTATGGGGCACTCTAGCCCAAATCTCCTAGCTTCCTATTTCTAAGGGTTGTTTAAGACCTGGGGTCAGACACTCCCTTCCTAAAATCCTCTACATATGATCTGATCTGATCTACTAGAGCATTGAATGGGCACGTTAAGCCTTCTGACCCCCGGTAGTAAATAAGGGCGTCTTCTATCTCGCTTCCGTGTCACTTTCCTATGGGGCACTCTAGCCCAAATCTCCTAGCTTCCTATTTCTAAGGGTTGTTTAAGACCTGGGGTCAGACACTCCCTTCCTAAAATCCTCTACATATGATCTGATCTGATCTACTAGAGCATTGAATGGGCACGTTAAGCCTTCTGACCCCCGGTAGTAAATAAGGGCGTCTTCTATCTCGCTTCCGTGTCACTTTCCTATGCGGCACTCTAGCCCAAATCTCCTAGCTTCCTATTTCTAAGGGTTGTTTAAGACCTGGGGTCAGACACTCCCTTCCTAAAATCCTCTACATATGATCTGATCTGATCTACTAGAGCATTGAATGGGCACGTTAAGCCTTCTGACCCCGGTAGTAAATAAGGGCGTCTTCTATCTCGCTTCCGTGTCACTTTCCTATGGGGCACTCTAGCCCAAATCTCCTAGCTTCCTATTTCTAAGGGTTGTTTAAGACCTGGGGTCAGACACTCCCTTCCTAAAATCCTCTACATATGATCTGATCTGATCTACTAGAGCATTGAATGGGCACGTTAAGCCTTCTGACCCCCGGTAGTAAATAAGGGCGTCTTTTACCTCACTTCCGTGTCACTTTCCTATCGGGCACTCTAGCCCAAATCTCCTAGCTTCCTATTTCTAAGGGTTGTTTAAGACCTGGGGTCAGACACTCCCTTCCTAAAATCCTCTACATATGATCTGATCTGATCTACTAGAGCATTGAATGGGCACGTTAAGCCTTCTGACCCCCGGTAGTAAATAAGGGCGTCTTCTATCTCGCTTCCGTGTCACTTTCCTATGGGGCACTCTAGCCCAAATCTCCTAGCTTCCTATTTCTAAGGGTTGTTTAAGACCTGGGGTCAGACACTCCCTTCCTAAAATCCTCTACATATGATCTGATCTGATCTACTAGAGCATTGAATGGGCACGTTAAGCCTTCTGACCCCCGGTAGTAAATAAGGGCGTCTTTTACCTCACTTCCGTGTCACTTTCCTATCGGGCACTCTAGCCCAAATCTCCTAGCTTCCTATTTCTAAGGGTTGTTTAAGACCTGGGGTCAGACACTCCCTTCCTAAAATCCTCTACATATGATCTGATCTGATCTACTAGAGCATTGAATGGGCACGTTAAGCCTTCTGACCCCCGGTAGTAAATAAGGGCGTCTTCTATCTCGCTTCCGTGTCACTTTCCTATGGGGCACTCTAGCCCAAATCTCCTAGCTTCCTATTTCTAAGGGTTGTTTAAGACCTGGGGTCAGACACTCCCTTCCTAAAATCCTCTACATATGATCTGATCTGATCTACTAGAGCATTGAATGGGCACGTTAAGCCTTCTGACCCCCGGTAGTAAATAAGGGCGTCTTTTACCTCACTTCCGTGTCACTTTCCTATCGGGCACTCTAGCCCAAATCTCCTAGCTTCCTATTTCTAAGGGTTGTTTAAGACCTGGGGTCAGACACTCCCTTCCTAAAATCCTCTACATATGATCTGATCTGATCTACTAGAGCATTGAATGGGCACGTTAAGCCTTCTGACCCCCGGTAGTAAATAAGGGCGTCTTCTATCTCGCTTCCGTGTCACTTTCCTATGGGGCACTCTAGCCCAAATCTCCTAGCTTCCTATTTCTAAGGGTTGTTTAAGACCTGGGGTCAGATACTTCTTTCCTAAAATCCTCTACATATGATCAGATCTGATCTACTAGAGCATTGAATGGGCACGTTAAGCCTTCTGACCCCCGGTAGTAAATAAGGGCGTCTTCTACCTCGCTTCCGTGTCACTTTCCTATGGGGCACTCTAGCCCAAATCTCCTAGCTTCCTATTTCTAAGGGTTGTTTAAGACCTGGGGTCAGACACTCCCTTCCTAAAATCCTCTACATATGATCTGATCTGATCTACTAGAGCATTGAATGGGCACGTTAAGCCTTCTGACCCCCGGTAGTAAATAAGGGCGTCTTCTATCTCGCTTCCGTGTCACTTTCCTATGGGGCACTCTAGCCCAAATCTCCTAGCTTCCTATTTCTAAGGGTTGTTTAAGACCTGGGGTCAGATACTTCTTTCCTAAAATCCTCTACATATGATCAGATCTGATCTACTAGAGCATTGAATGGGCACGTTAAGCCTTCTGACCCCCGGTAGTAAATAAGGGCGTCTTCTACCTCGCTTCCGTGTCACTTTCCTATGGGGCACTCTAGCCCAAATCTCCTAGCTTCCTATTTCTAAGGGTTGTTTAAGACCTGGGGTCAGACACTCCCTTCCTAAAATCCTCTACATATGATCTGATCTGATCTACTAGAGCATTGAATGGGCACGTTAAGCCTTCTGACCCCCGGTAGTAAATAAGGGCGTCTTCTATCTCGCTTCCGTGTCACTTTCCTATGGGGCACTCTAGCCCAAATCTCCTAGCTTCCTATTTCTAAGGGTTGTTTAAGACCTGGGGTCAGATACTTCTTTCCTAAAATCCTCTACATATGATCAGATCTGATCTACTAGAGCATTGAATGGGCACGTTAAGCCTTCTGACCCCCGGTAGTAAATAAGGGCGTCTTCTACCTCGCTTCCGTGTCACTTTCCTATGGGGCACTCTAGCCCAAATCTCCTAGCTTCCTATTTCTAAGGGTTGTTTAAGACCTGGGGTCAGACACTCCCTTCCTAAAATCCTCTACATATGATCTGATCTGATCTACTAGAGCATTGAATGGGCACGTTAAGCCTTCTGACCCCCGGTAGTAAATAAGGGCGTCTTCTATCTCGCTTCCGTGTCACTTTCCTATGGGGCACTCTAGCCCAAATCTCCTAGCTTCCTATTTCTAAGGGTTGTTTAAGACCTGGGGTCAGACACTCCCTTCCTAAAATCCTCTACATATGATCTGATCTGATCTACTAGAGCATTGAATGGGCACGTTAAGCCTTCTGACCCCCGGTAGTAAATAAGGGCGTCTTTTACCTCACTTCCGTGTCACTTTCCTATCGGGCACTCTAGCCCAAATCTCCTAGCTTCCTATTTCTAAGGGTTGTTTAAGACCTGGGGTCAGACACTCCCTTCCTAAAATCCTCTACATATGATCTGATCTGATCTACTAGAGCATTGAATGGGCACGTTAAGCCTTCTGACCCCCGGTAGTAAATAAGGGCGTCTTCTATCTCGCTTCCGTGTCACTTTCCTATGGGGCACTCTAGCCCAAATCTCCTAGCTTCCTATTTCTAAGGGTTGTTTAAGACCTGGGGTCAGATACTTCTTTCCTAAAATCCTCTACATATGATCAGATCTGATCTACTAGAGCATTGAATGGGCACGTTAAGCCTTCTGACCCCCGGTAGTAAATAAGGGCGTCTTCTACCTCGCTTCCGTGTCACTTTCCTATGGGGCACTCTAGCCCAAATCTCCTAGCTTCCTATTTCTAAGGGTTGTTTAAGACCTGGGGTCAGACACTCCCTTCCTAAAATCCTCTACATATGATCTGATCTGATCTACTAGAGCATTGAATGGGCACGTTAAGCCTTCTGACCCCCGGTAGTAAATAAGGGCGTCTTTTACCTCACTTCCGTGTCACTTTCCTATCGGGCACTCTAGCCCAAATCTCCTAGCTTCCTATTTCTAAGGGTTGTTTAAGACCTGGGGTCAGACACTCCCTTCCTAAAATCCTCTACATATGATCTGATCTGATCTACTAGAGCATTGAATGGGCACGTTAAGCCTTCTGACCCCGGTAGTAAATAAGGGCGTCTTCTATCTCGCTTCCGTGTCACTTTCCTATGGGGCACTCTAGCCCAAATCTCCTAGCTTCCTATTTCTAAGGGTTGTTTAAGACCTGGGGTCAGACACTCCCTTCCTAAAATCCTCTACATATGATCTGATCTGATCTACTAGAGCATTGAATATGCACGTTAAGCCTTCTGACCCCCGGTAGTAAATAAGGGCGTCTTTTACCTCACTTCCGTGTCACTTTCCTATCGGGCACTCTAGCCCAAATCTCCTAGCTTCCTATTTCTAAGGGTTGTTTAAGACCTGGGGTCAGACACTCCCTTCCTAAAATCCTCTACATATGATCTGATCTGATCTACTAGAGCATTGAATGGGCACGTTAAGCCTTCTGACCCCCGGTAGTAAATAAGGGCGTCTTCTATCTCGCTTCCGTGTCACTTTCCTATGGGGCACTCTAGCCCAAATCTCCTAGCTTCCTATTTCTAAGGGTTGTTTAAGACCTGGGGTCAGATACTTCTTTCCTAAAATCCTCTACATATGATCAGATCTGATCTACTAGAGCATTGAATGGGCACGTTAAGCCTTCTGACCCCCGGTAGTAAATAAGGGCGTCTTCTACCTCGCTTCCGTGTCACTTTCCTATGGGGCACTCTAGCCCAAATCTCCTAGCTTCCTATTTCTAAGGGTTGTTTAAGACCTGGGGTCAGACACTCCCTTCCTAAAATCCTCTACATATGATCTGATCTGATCTACTAGAGCATTGAATGGGCACGTTAAGCCTTCTGACCCCCGGTAGTAAATAAGGGCGTCTTTTACCTCACTTCCGTGTCACTTTCCTATCGGGCACTCTAGCCCAAATCTCCTAGCTTCCTATTTCTAAGGGTTGTTTAAGACCTGGGGTCAGACACTCCCTTCCTAAAAATCCTCTACATATGATCTGATCTGATCTACTAGAGCATTGAATGGGCACGTTAAGCCTTCTGACCCCCGGTAGTAAATAAGGGCGTCTTCTATCTCGCTTCCGTGTCACTTTCCTATGGGGCACTCTAGCCCAAATCTCCTAGCTTCCTATTTCTAAGGGTTGTTTAAGACCTGGGGTCAGACACTCCCTTCCTAAAATCCTCTACATATGATCTGATCTGATCTACTAGAGCATTGAATGGGCACGTTAAGCCTTCTGACCCCCGGTAGTAAATAAGGGCGTCTTTTACCTCACTTCCGTGTCACTTTCCTATCGGGCACTCTAGCCCAAATCTCCTAGCTTCCTATTTCTAAGGGTTGTTTAAGACCTGGGGTCAGACACTCCCTTCCTAAAATCCTCTACATATGATCTGATCTGATCTACTAGAGCATTGAATGGGCACGTTAAGCCTTCTGACCCCCGGTAGTAAATAAGGGCGTCTTCTATCTCGCTTCCGTGTCACTTTCCTATGGGGCACTCTAGCCCAAATCTCCTAGCTTCCTATTTCTAAGGGTTGTTTAAGACCTGGGGTCAGACACTCCCTTCCTAAAATCCTCTACATATGATCTGATCTGATCTACTAGAGCATTGAATGGGCATGTTAAGCCTTCTGACCCCCGGTAGTAAATAAGGGCGTCTTCTATCTCGCTTCCGTGTCACTTTCCTATGGGGCACTCTAGCCCAAATCTCCTAGCTTCCTATTTCTAAGGGTTGTTTAAGACCTGGGGTCAGACACTCCCTTCCTAAAATCCTCTACATATGATCTGATCTGATCTACTAGAGCATTGAATGGGCACGTTAAGCCTTCTGACCCCCGGTAGTAAATAAGGGCGTCTTTTACCTCACTTCCGTGTCACTTTCCTATCGGGCACTCTAGCCCAAATCTCCTAGCTTCCTATTTCTAAGGGTTGTTTAAGACCTGGGGTCAGACACTCCCTTCCTAAAATCCTCTACATATGATCTGATCTGATCTACTAGAGCATTGAATGGGCACGTTAAGCCTTCTGACCCCCGGTAGTAAATAAGGGCGTCTTCTATCTCGCTTCCGTGTCACTTTCCTATGGGGCACTCTAGCCCAAATCTCCTAGCTTCCTATTTCTAAGGGTTGTTTAAGACCTGGGGTCAGACACTCCCTTCCTAAAATCCTCTACATATGATCTGATCTGATCTACTAGAGCATTGAATGGGCACGTTAAGCCTTCTGACCCCCGGTAGTAAATAAGGGCGTCTTTTACCTCACTTCCGTGTCACTTTCCTATCGGGCACTCTAGCCCAAATCTCCTAGCTTCCTATTTCTAAGGGTTGTTTAAGACCTGGGGTCAGACACTCCCTTCCTAAAATCCTCTACATATGATCTGATCTGATCTACTAGAGCATTGAATGGGCACGTTAAGCCTTCTGACCCCCGGTAGTAAATAAGGGCGTCTTCTATCTCGCTTCCGTGTCACTTTCCTATGGGGCACTCTAGCCCAAATCTCCTAGCTTCCTATTTCTAAGGGTTGTTTAAGACCTGGGGTCAGACACTCCCTTCCTAAAATCCTCTACATATGATCTGATCTGATCTACTAGAGCATTGAATGGGCACGTTAAGCCTTCTGACCCCCGGTAGTAAATAAGGGCGTCTTTTACCTCACTTCCGTGTCACTTTCCTATCGGGCACTCTAGCCCAAATCTCCTAGCTTCCTATTTCTAAGGGTTGTTTAAGACCTGGGGTCAGACACTCCCTTCCTAAAATCCTCTACATATGATCTGATCTGATCTACTAGAGCATTGAATGGGCACGTTAAGCCTTCTGACCCCCGGTAGTAAATAAGGGCGTCTTCTATCTCGCTTCCGTGTCACTTTCCTATGCGGCACTCTAGCCCAAATCTCCTAGCTTCCTATTTCTAAGGGTTGTTTAAGACCTGGGGTCAGACACTCCCTTCCTAAAATCCTCTACATATGATCTGATCTGATCTACTAGAGCATTGAATGGGCACGTTAAGCCTTCTGACCCCCGGTAGTAAATAAGGGCGTCTTCTATCTCGCTTCCGTGTCACTTTCCTATGGGGCACTCTAGCCCAAATCTCCTAGCTTCCTATTTCTAAGGGTTGTTTAAGACCTGGGGTCAGACACTCCCTTCCTAAAATCCTCTACATATGATCTGATCTGATCTACTAGAGCATTGAATGGGCACGTTAAGCCTTCTGACCCCCGGTAGTAAATAAGGGCGTCTTTTACCTCACTTCCGTGTCACTTTCCTATCGGGCACTCTAGCCCAAATCTCCTAGCTTCCTATTTCTAAGGGTTGTTTAAGACCTGGGGTCAGACACTCCCTTCCTAAAATCCTCTACATATGATCTGATCTGATCTACTAGAGCATTGAATGGGCACGTTAAGCCTTCTGACCCCCGGTAGTAAATAAGGGCGTCTTCTACCTCGCTTCCGTGTCACTTTCCTATCGGGCACTCTAGCCCAAATCTCCTAGCTTCCTATTTCTAAGGGTTGTTTAAGACCTGGGGTCAGACACTCCCTTCCTAAAATCCTCTACATATGATCTGATATGATCTGATCTACTAGAGCATTGAATGGGCACGTTAAGCCTTCTGACCCCCGGTAGTAAATAAGGGCGTCTTCTACCTCGCTTCCGTGTCACTTTCCTATCGGGCACTCTAGCCCAAATCTCCTAGCTTCCTATTTCTAAGGGTTGTTTAAGACCTGGGGTCAGACACTCCCTTCCTAAAATCCTCTACATATGATCTGATATGATCTGATCTACTAGAGCATTGAATGGGCACGTTAAGCCTTCTGACTCCCGGTAGTAAATAAGGGCGTCTTTTACCTCACTTCCGTGTCACTTTCCTATCGGGCACTCTAGCCCAAATCTCCTAGCTTCCTATTTCTAAGGGTTGTTTAAGACCTGGGGTCAGACACTCCCTTCCTAAAATCCTCTACATATGATCTGATATGATCTGATCTACTAGAGCATTGAATGGGCACGTTAAGCCTTCTGACTCCCGGTAGTAAATAAGGGCGTCTTTTACCTCACTTCCGTGTCACTTTCCTATCGGGCACTCTAGCCCAAATCTCCTAGCTTCCTATTTCTAAGGGTTGTTTAAGACCTGGGGTCAGACACTCCCTTCCTAAAATCCTCTACATATGATCTGATCTGATCTGATCTACTAGAGCATTGAATGGGCACGTTAAGCCTTCTGACCCCCGGTAGTAAATAAGGGCGTCTTCTACCTCGCTTCCGTGTGACTTTCGTATCGGGCACTCTAGCCCAAATCTCCTAGCTTGCTATTTCTAAGGGTTGTTTAAGACCTGGGGTCAGACACTCCCTTCCTAAAATCCTCTACATATGATCAGATCCGATCTACTACAGCATTGAATGGGCACGTTAAGCCTTCTGACTACCTGTAGTAAATAAGGGCGTCTTCTGCCTCGCTTCCGTGTCACTTTCCTATCGGGCACTCTAGCCCAAATCTCCTAGCTTCCTATTTTTAAGGGTTGTTTAAGACCTGGGGTCAGACACTCCCTTCCTAAAAATTCTCAAAAAAATGATCATGATTACCAGTGTTCGTTACAAGAAGTCGCTGTAGGCATTAAGACACGCATCTCACTACTTGGAGAGACAGCAGATACCGTCTGTGAAAAAGGACTTTGTTGCTCCTTGAACCATTTGGTTACAGTGGCCATGATGTCTGTATTGGAGTAGAATCGTCCCTTTAGAGCTTTTTTTTTAAGGCTCCAAACAAATGAAAATCACATGGTGACAGATCAGGGCTATAGGCTGGGTGGTACAGAACCTCCCATCCATTCCGTGCTAATGCATCCAGCACAGTGTTCACAATGTGCAGACAAGCTTGTCGTGCAACAGAATCACACCATGCGAAAGCATGCCGAGTCGCTTATTCTTAATGGCTTTATGCAGCCTTTTTTAAGGTTCCAAACAAATGAAAGTCACATGGTGACAGATCAGGGCTATAGGCTGGGTGGTGCAGAACCTCCCACCCTTTCCGTGCTAATGCATCCAGCACAGTGTTCACAATGTGCAGACAAGCTTGTCGTGCAACAGAATCACACCATGCGAAAGCTTGCCGAGTCGCTCATTCTTAATGGCTTTATGCAGCCTTTTTTAAGGTTCCAAACAAATGAAAGTCACATGGTGACAGATCAGGGCTATAGGCTGGGTGGTACAGAACCTCCCACCCTTTCCGTGCTAATGCATCCAGCACAGTGTTCACAATGTGCAGACAAGCTTGTCATGCAACAGAATCACTCCATGCGAAAGCATGCCGTGTCGCTTATTCTTAATGGCTTTATGCAGTTTATCCATGTAGCGGTCAGCATTGATGTTCACGTGAGGCTCTATAAAGTCCACCAAAAGTAGGGTGACCATATTTCCTTGAGACAAGAATGGGACATTAGGATGACAAAAACGGGACAAAAAAGTAAGACGATAAAAAGAGTTTTATTACTTAAGCCTATTGAGCTTACCATTATTCTTCAGTTAACAGTCACAGAACCCATACAAAAAATTTAGGTACACTTAGCGGGGACTGTATTTCACCACGATCGTACCACGAATATTTCTCTGATGAAGTAATCTTACGCAGCAAACTTCGGTCTTTCAACACCTTATCATAAAACTTTTCACACTCATTTCAGAAAAATATTGTACCCATCTATCAAATACAGGAATGTTTTCTAGGCGTTTTTGCTCATTTCAGAAAAAAATTGTACCCATCTATCAAATACAGGAATGTTTTCTAGGCGTTTTTGCTCATTTCAGAAAAAAATTGTACCCATCTATCAAATACAGGAATGTTTACTAGGCGTTTTTGCTCATTTCAGAAAAAAAATTGTACCCATCTATCAAATACAGGAATGTTTTCTAGGCGTTTTTGCTCATTTCAGAAAAAAAAATTACCCATTTATCAAATACAGGAATGTTTTCTAGGCGTTTTTGCTCATTTCAGAAAAAAATTGTACCCATCTATCAAATACAGGAATGTTTTCTAGGCGTTTTTGCTCATTTCAGAAAAAAATTGTACCCATCTATCAAATATAGGAATGTTTTCTAGGCGTTTTTGCTCATTTCAGAAAAAAATTGTACATATCTATCAAATACAGGAATGTTTTCTAGGCGTTTTTGCTCATTTCAGAAAAAATTGTACCCATCTATCAAATACAGGAATGTTTTCTAGGCGTTTTTGCTCATTTCAGAAAAATATTGTACCCATCTATCAAATACAGGAATGTTTTCTAGGCGTTTTTGCTCATTTCAGAAAAATATTGTACCCATCTATCAAATACAGGAATGTTTTCTAGGCGTTTTTGCTCATTTCAGAAAAAAATTGTACCCATCTATCAAATACAGTAATGTTTACTAGGCGTTTTTGCTCATTTCAGAAAAAAATTGTACCCATCTATCAAATACAGGAATGTTTTCTAGGCGTTTTTGCTCATTTCTGAAAAAAATTGTACCCATCTATCAAATACAGGAATGTTTTCTAGGCGTATTTGCTCATTTCAGAAAAAAATTGTACCCATCTATCAAATACAGGAATGTTTTCTAGGCATTTTTGCTCATTTCGGAAAAACATTGTACCCATCTATCAAATACAGGAATGTTTTCTAGGCGTTTTTGCTCATTTCAGAAAAAAATTGTACCCATCTATCAAATACAGGAATGTTTTCTAGGCGTTTTTGCTCATTTCAGAAAAACATTGTACCCATCTATCAAATATAGGAATGTTTTCTAGGCGTATTTGCTCATTTCAGAAAAAAATTGTACCCATCTATCAAATACAGGAATGTTTTCTAGGCATTTTTGCTCATTTCGGAAAAACATTGTACCCATCTATCAAATATAGGAATGTTTTCTAGGTGTTTTTGCTCATTTCAGAAAAAAATTGTACCCATCTATCAAATACAGGAATGTTTTCTAGGCGTTTTTGCTCATTTCAGAAAAAAATTGTACCCATCTATCAAATACAGTAATGTTTTCTAGGCGTTTTTGCTCATTTCAGAAAAAAATTGTACCCATCTATCAAATACGGGAATGTTTTCTAGGCGTTTTGCTCATTTCAGAAAAAAATTGTACCCATCTATCAAATACAGGAATGTTTTCTAGGCGTTTTTGCTCATTTCAGAAAAAAATTGTACATATCTATCAAATACAGGAATGTTTTCTAGGCGTTTTTGCTCATTTCAGAAAAAAATTGTACCCATCTATCAAATACAGGAATGTTTTCTAGGCGTTTTTGCTCATTTCAGAAAAATATTGTACCCATCTATCAGATACAGGAATGTTTTCTAGGCGTTTTTGCTCATTTCAGAAAAATATTGTACCCATCTATCACATACAGGAATGTTTTCTAGGCGTTTTTGCTCATTTCAGAAAAAAATTGTACCCATCTATCAAATACAGGAATGTTTTCTAGGCGTTTTTGCTCATTTCAGAAAAAAATTGTACCCATCTATCAAATACAGGAATGTTTTGTAGGCGTTTTTGCTCATTTCAGAAAAAAAATTTACCCATCTATCAAATACAGGAATGTTTTCTAGGCGTTTTTGCTCATTTCAGAAAAAAATTGTACCCATCTATCAAATACAGGAATGTTTTCTAGGCGTTTTTGCTCATTTCAGAAAAACATTGTACCCATCTATCAAATATAGGAATGTTTTCTAGGCGTTTTTGCTCATTTCAGAAAAAAATTGTACCCATCTATCAAATACAGGAATGTTTTCTAGGCATTTTTGCTCATTTCAGAAAAACATTGTACCCATCTATCAAATATAGGAATGTTTTCTAGGTGTTTTTGCTCATTTCAGAAAAAATTGTACCCATCTGAATGTTTTCTAGGCGTTTTTGCTCATTTCAGAAAAAAATTGTACCCATCTATCAAATACAGGAATGTTTTCTAGGCGTTTTTGCTCATTTCAGAAAAAAATTGTACCCATCTATCAAACACAGGAATGTTTTTTAGGCGTTTTTGCTCATTTCAGAAAAAAATTGTACCCATCTATCAAATACAGGAATGTTTTCTAGGCATTTTTGCTCATTTCAGAAAAAAATTGTACCCATCTATCAAATACAGGAATGTTTTTTAGGCGTTTTTGCTCATTTCAGAAAAAAATTGTACCCATCTATCAAATACAGGAATGTTTTCTAGGCGTTTTTGCTCATTTCAGAAAAAAATTGCTTGACCAATATACACTGAAGAGCAATTGAATTGGAGACAGCTGGCGTTATGCAAATGTGGCGCTGTGGGCGGCCCTGTAAACGGAAACCACATGACGTATGCAGCGATCCGACAATATAAGGAGTGATGCGACGGGAATCAGTAAGAGTCGGACGCAGTATGGGTAACACGAAGGATCTGATCTGATCGTGGGCAAATTGTCGGGGCCCGACGAATGGGTCACTCCAACTCGGAAGTCGTGCAGGCACTGGGATTTTCCACGAGCCACTGTGTCACGGGTGCACCGTGAGTACATCAAAACCGGTAAAACCATCTCTGCAAGGGCCAACTGCCATGGACAACAGCGTATGGATGAGCGGTGTCATCGCTGACTAGCTCGCATTGTAACAGCGGATACATGGGCCACAGTGCAAGAAATCACTCGGCAATTTAACGCTGGAGCACAAAAACGTGTAAGCAGCCACACCATCCAGAACCATCTCCTCGCTATGGGGTACAGAAGCCATCGTCTCACGAGGGTACCGCTGCTGACCGCACATCACAGGCTGCAAAGATTACCATGGGCGCGGGAACATCACCACTGGACCCTAGACATGTGGGAAAATGTTGCCTGGACTGATGAGTCGAGATTCATGCTGGTACATGCGGATAGCAGGATACGAGTACGGCGCAAACCACATGAAGCGATGGATCCTTCTTGCCAGCAGGGTACTCTTCAAGCTGGTGGGGGTGGCATTTTCGTCTGGGGACTGTTTACGTGGACTGAAATAAATCCACAATCGTCTACTGAATGCAGGACTATGTGCACGTGTGCCTCTGGCATGTGTACCTCTGACTCCAGCCCACCGTCAGAAACGGCTGCAGTGGTGTTGCCAACGTCTGCACTGGAGAACGCAATGGCAATCTGTCGTCTTCAGCGATGAAAGCAGATTCTGCTTGGGAGCCTCCGATGGCCGTATGCGTGTTCGCAGACGCACAGGGGAGCGTCTCCACCCTTCTTGCATCCGCCAGCGACACACAGGGCCTACACCTGGTCTCCTGGTGTGGGGAGCGATCAGCTATCACTCCCGTACACAACTAGTGTTTGTACCGGGTACCTTAAACAGCACCTCCTACATCAACAACATCATTGAGCCCATTGTTGTGCCATTTGTAAGGTCGGTCCATCGTGGTGTTTTCCAGCAAGATAACGCACGCCCACACACGGCACGTGCAACGCAACATGCACTTCAGGGTGTGAGACAACTTCCATGGTTCACCGGATTGAGCACGTGTGGGATTTTATGGGACAACGACTTATCCGGTCTCCACGGCCAGCCATGACCATCCCCGATTTATGTGTCCAGGTTGAGGATGCTTGGAACTCAATACCCCAAACTTACATCCAACATCTGTACGACAGACTCCATGCCAGAATTGTACAGTGTGACGCAGTTCATGGCGGTTCAACCTCGTACTAACCATGTTACATGGAAATGTTATTTTTCAGTTTACCAGCAAATACAGCTGTATTTTGCCATAATGTTTTGATCACGTTATCCTCTGTATTCCGTTATGTATAAATTTCGTTGGTATCAGACCTTCTTTCTTGGTGTTCTTTTTTCACTTTGTGGCAGTGTATATACAATGTAGGTAGTAATTTATACTACAGGGTGATCCAAAAGTCCCCAAACTCTATTTTTAAAACGTGTTTGCTGTAAAACCATAAGAGATATCCGATTATTGCTGCTGGTGGCTGTTCTGTGTGACCTTGGGGAACGAGCAGCACCACATGACACTACGCTTACGCGGGCGCGCAGGCAAGCAGTAACGTTCAGTCAGCCACGAGTCACGCAAGAACGGAGAGTCACTTTGTTAGAAGTTTATTTTGCGGAAAAATCTTACCAACGTTACATCCAGCTCTTTCAAAGGAAGTTTCCCGATGCTCCTATACCAGGGAAAACAACTGTGTATTACCTAGAGAACCGGTCTCGCGAGACACGCAGTGTTCAGGATAAGTCTAAAAGCAGCTGGCCGTTCCTGGTGACATCCATGTTTCTGGAGAAAATTCACGTTTTCCTGCAGCGCTCTCTTTGGAAGTCACTTCGGCAGCTGTCTCAAGAGTGAGGGCATCGTATTCAGCCTGCTAGGGGGCTACTAAGCGGCTAAAGTTACGGCCGTGCAGAATTCGAGTAGTGCAAGAGCTATGCTCTTTGGACTTGGAAAAGCTCGTTGCCTACTGCCAGTGGTTTAAGAGTTTCACGTGCAACATTGTGACTAACCAGCTTAACAACACTTTTCGAGGCATGGTTTCGTTTGAGTGGATATGTCAGTAGCCAAAACACTCGCGCGCGCGTTTGTGGGCTGCGGAGAATCGACACGCGTTGCGTGAGGTTGGACCTCACTGTGAGAAAGTTGGAGTGTGGTGTGCCATGTCTAGACAGCGAATTGTAAGACCATTCTTTTTTGACACAACTGTAAATTCCACTGTGTATGCAGACATCGTCCATCAATTTGTAAGCGATGCTGGAGGAACACGAACGCTACTGTTGGTTTCAACAAGATGGAGCAACGTGCCACACATCCAAGCGACACAACGGAGATGCTCCGTGAGTTCTTCCACGATCAATCTCAAAAGAACTTTTGGCCGCCTCGCTCACCAGACTTTTATTTGTCGGACTATCTGAAAGACACAGTTTACCACAACAACCCTAAGACGGTACACGATCTGTTGGTTTCAACAAGATGGAGCAACTTGCCACACATCAAACGACACAATGGAGATGCTCCGTGAGTTCTTCCACGATCAATCTTAAAAGAACTTTTGGCCGCCTCGCTCACCAGACTTTTATTTGTCGGACTATCTGAAAGACACAGTTTACCACAACAACCCTAAGACGGTACGGGATCTGTTGGTTTCAACAAGATGGAGCAACTTGCCACACATCCAAGCGACACAACGGAGATGCTCCGTGAGTTCTTCCACGATCAATCTCAAAAGAACTTTTGGCCGCCTCGCTCTCCAGACTTTTATTTGTCGGGCTATCTGAAAGACACAGTTTATCACAACAACCCTAAGACGGTACGGGATCTGTTGGTTTCAACAAGATGGAGCAACGTGCCACACATCAAGCGACGCAACGGAGATGCTCCGTGAGTTCTTCCACGATCCATCTCAAAAGAACTTCTGGCCGCCTCGTTCCCCAGACTTTTATTTGTGGGGCTATCTGAAAGACACAGTTTACCACAGCAACCCTAAGACGGTACGGGATCTGCGGAACAACATCATTACAGCCGTGAGGGACATACCAGCCAACACGCTGGAAAGAGTGTCCGCCAACGTGTGTCGTCAGGTGAATTTGCGTCTTCAAACAGAACGGTGGACAATTCCAGCATCTATTGTAAAGTGGTTTTCATCACCTGCAAGTATGAGTGTCAATATAACAGTATAGTTATACATCACTATATTCGTAGTAGAAATATTTGAATGCAGAGTTCGGGGACTTTTGAATCGCCCTGTATTTTAATTTTAAATGGCTATCTTTTGTAATTTGATTTCAGTGCTTCGTGTATTTCCTCATTTCTATTAGCTTGTTCCCAATGTTTTTCTTCACCTTCACAATCACCTGTCACCATATAAATAATGTAAGTCATCCTCTAGTAGATTTGTTTGTATGTATCTGAAACTTTGAAATCAAGTAATTTGTAATGTTTAGGTGAAAGTGCGGATGAAGAAAAAAGAAGAGGAATATGTCGAAGAAGTTACTTTGTGTGAAGTGTGTCACCTTGGTGATAGGGAAGATCGTCTACTCTTGTGTGATTCCTGTGACTCTGGCTACCACTGTGAGTGCCTAGATCCGCCCCTTGAAACTATTCCCATTGAAGAGTGGTTTTGTCCACCTTGTTCTCAAGTTATTAACCGAAGGGGTAAGTGCATGCCTTTATGATTTTGTACTTTTCTATATGCATCACTTTTAATCATAATTAATACAGACATTTAACGTGGACCAGGAACATCAAACAAAGAACTTCGCTCTTTCCACGTTTATAAATGAGTCACGGAAAAATTCTCATTGGCCGCCACCGGGAGTGGAACCCAGGGTCTTCCAGTTATGCGCCGGATATCCTTCCGCTTCACCACAGCGGCCTCGAATTCCTCCAGACTCACACACGCTAACTGCCAAGCCAAGTTGGCAGGTTGCTTCTTGGAGCCCCGCACAATGCTGGGGATTCACCAAAGATGGTAAGCAGCAACTGAAGAAATAATTAGAAGGCGAATGAATAATTAATACAGACATTTAACGTGGACCAGGAACATCAAACAAAGATCTTCGCTCTTTCCACGTTTATAAGTGAGTCACGGAAAAATTCTCATTGGCCGCCACCGGAGTCGAACCCAGAGTCTTCCAGTTACGCACCGGATATGCTTCCGCTACACCACAGCGGCCTCGAATTCCTCCAGACTCACACACGCTAACTGCCAAGCCAAGTTGGCAGTTGCTTCTTGGAGCCCCGCACAATGCTGGGGATTCACCAAAGATGGTAAGCAGCAACTGAAGAAATAATTAGAAGGCGAATGAATAATTAATACAGGCATTTAACGCGGACCAGGAACATCAAGCAAAGATCTTCGCTCTTTCCACGTTTATAAGTGAGTCACGGAAAAATTCTCATTGGCCGCCACCGGGAGTCGAACCCAGAGTCTTCCAGTTACGCACCGGATATGCTTCCGCTACACCACAGCGGCCTCGAATTCCTCCAGACTCACACACGCTAACTGCCAAGCCAAGTTGGCAGGTTGCTTCTTGGAGCCCCGCACAATGCTGGGGATTCACCAAAGATGGTAAGCAGCAACTGAAGAAATAATTAGAAGGCGAATGAATAATTAATACAGACATTTAACGTGGACCAGGAACATCAAACAGAGGTCATATCATCAAACAGAGAACATCAAACAGAGGTCCTGACTTTACCAAGTTCTTGCAAGTGACGGGAAACTGCCGAATAGTTGACGCCTAATTTCTCTGCCGTGTCCCGTACAGTTTGGCTCGGATCACTCTCGACTAGGGTTTGCAGTTTGTTGTTGTCGATGGTTGGTGCTGAGTGCCCGCACGGTGCATTTGCAAGTTCCATATCCCCGACTCTGAATTTTTTTAACCATCGCTGCATGGTCCGTTCATTTATTGTGTCATCTCCAAATGCTGTGTTGATGTTTCTGGTTGCTTTTGCGGCGTTGTGGCCCAGTTTGAACTCATACAGAAAAAGTATCCGTAATTGGCCTCCTTTCATGTTCTGGCTACATGATCACACTACGAGCTAGCACCGAAATGATTCTGTGATGATCAAATTATCATATATACAGGATTTTAGGAAGGGAGTGTCTTACCCTAGGTCTTATATAGCCCTTAGAAATAGGAAGCTAGGAGATTTGGGCTAGAGTGCCCGATAGGAAAGTGACACGGAAGCGAGGTAGAAGACGCCCTTATTTACTACCGGGGATCAGAAGGCTTAACGTGCCCATTCAATGCTCTAGTAGATCAGATCAGATCAGATGTAGAGGATTTTAGGAAGGGAGTGTCTGACCCCAGGTCTTAAACAACCCTTAGAAATAGGAAGCTAGGAGATTTGGGCTAGAGTGCCCGATAGGAAAGTGACACGGAAGCGAGGTAGAAGACGCCCTTATTTACTACCGGGGGTCAGAAGGCTTAACGTGCCCATTCAATGCTCTAGTAGATCAGATCAGATCATATGTAGAGGATTTTAGGAAGGGAGTGTCTGACCCCAGGTCTTAAACAACCCTTAGAAATAGGAAGCTAGGAGATTTGGGATAGAGCGCCCCATAGGAAAGTGACACGGAAGCGAGATAGAAGACGCCCTTATTTACTACCGGGGGTCAGAAGGCTTAACGTGCCCATTCAATGCTCTAGTAGATCAGATCAGATCATATGTAGAGGATTTTAGAAAGGGAGTGTCTGACCCCAGGTCTTAAACAACCCTTAGAAATAGGAAGCTAGGAGATTTGGGCTAGAGTGCCCGATAGGAAAGTGGCACGGAAGCGAGGTAGAAGACGCCCTTATTTACTACCGGGGATCAGAAGGCTTAACGTGCCCATTCAATGCTCTAGTAGATCAGATCAGATCATATATGTAGAAGATTTTAGGAAGGGAGTGTCTGACCTTAGGTCTTAAACAACCCTTAGAAATAGGAAGCTAGGAGATTTGGGCTAGAGTGCCCGATAGGAAAGTGACACGGAAGCGAGGTAGAAGACGCCCTTATTTACTACCGGGGGTCAGAAGGCTTAACGTGCCCATTCAATGCTCTAGTAGATCAGATCTGATCATATGTAGAGGATTTTAGGAAAGAAGTATCTGACCCCAGGTCTTAAACAACCCTTAGAAATAGGAAGCTAGGAGATTTGGGCTAGAGTGCCTGATAGGAAAGTGACACGGAAGCGAGGTAGAAGACGCCCTTATTTACTACCGGGGGTCAGAAGGCTTAACGTGCCCATTCAATGCTCTAGTAGATCAGATCAGATCATATGTAGAGGATTTTAGGAAGGGAGTGTCTGACCCCAGGTCTTAAACAACCCTTAGAAATAGGAAGCTAGGAGATTTGGGCTAGAGTGCCCGATAGGAAAGTGGCACGGAAGTGAGGTAGAAGACGCCCTTATTTACTACCGGGGATCAGAAGGCTTAACGTGCCCATTCAATGCTCTAGTAGATCAGATCTGATCATATGTAGAGGATTTTAGGAAAGAAGTATCTGACCCCAGGTCTTAAACAACCCTTAGAAATAGGAAGCTAGGAGATTTGGGCTAGAGTGCCTGATAGGAAAGTGACACGGAAGCGAGGTAGAAGACGCCCTTATTTACTACCGGGGGTCAGAAGGCTTAACGTGCCCATTCAATGCTCTAGTAGATCAGATCAGATCATATGTAGAGGATTTTAGGAAGGGAGTGTCTGACCCCAGGTCTTAAACAACCCTTAGAAATAGGAAGCTAGGAGATTTGGGCTAGAGTGCCCGATAGGAAAGTGGCACGGAAGCGAGGTAGAAGACGCCCTTATTTACTACCGGGGATCAGAAGGCTTAACGTGCCCATTCAATGCTCTAGTAGATCAGATCAGATCATATGTAGAGGATTTTAGGAAGGGAGTGTCTGACCCCAGGTCTTAAACAACCCTTAGAAATAGGAAGCTAGGAGATTTGGGCTAGAGTGCCCGATAGGAAAGTGACACGGAAGCGAGGTAGAAGACGCCCTTATTTACTACCGGGGATCAGAAGGCTTAACGTGTCCATTCAATGCTCTAGTAGATCAGATCAGATCATATGTAGAGGATTTTAGGAAGGGAGTGTCTGACCCCAGGTCTTAAACAACCCTTAGAAATAGGAAGCTAGGAGATTTGGGCTAGAGTGCCCGATAGGAAAGTGACACAGAAGCGAGGTAGAAGACGCCCTTATTTACTACCGGGGATCAGAAGGCTTAACGTGTCCATTCAATGCTCTAGTAGATCAGATCAGATCATATGTAGAGGATTTTAGGAAGGGAGTGTCTGACCCCAGGTCTTAAACAACCCTTAGAAATAGGAAGCTAGGAGATTTGGGCTAGAGTGCCCGATAGGAAAGTGACACAGAAGCGAGGTAGAAGACGCCTTTATTTACTACCGGGGATCAGAAGGCTTAACGTGTCCATTCAATGCTCTAGTAGATCAGATCAGATCATATGTAGAGGATTTTAGGAAGGGAGTGTCTGAACCCAGGTCTTAAACAACCCTTAGAAATAGGAAGCTAGGAGATTTGGGCTAGAGTGCCCGATAGGAAAGTGACACAGAAGCGAGGTAGAAGACGCCCTTATTTACTACCGGGGATCAGAAGGCTTAACGTGTCCATTCAATGCTCTAGTAGATCAGATCAGATCATATGTAGAGGATTTTAGGAAGGGAGTGTCTGACCCCAGGTCTTAAGCAACCCTTAGAAATAGGAAGCTAGGAGATTTGGGCTAGAGTGCCCGATAGGAAAGTGACACAGAAGCGAGGTAGAAGACGCCCTTATTTACTACCGGGGATCAGAAGGCTTAACGTGTCCATTCAATGCTCTAGTAGATCAGATCAGATCATATGTAGAGGATTTTAGGAAGGAGTGTCTGAACCCAGGTCATAAACAACCCTTAGAAATAGGAAGCTAGGAGATTTGGGCTAGAGTGCCCGATAGGAAAGTGACACAGAAGCGAGGTAGAAGACGCCCTTATTTACTACCGGGGATCAGAAGGCTTAACGTGTCCATTCAATGCTCTAGTAGATCAGATCAGATCATATGTAGAGGATTTTAGGAAGGGAGTGTCTGACCCCAGGTCTTAAACAACCCTTAGAAATAGGAAGCTAGGAGATTTGGGCTAGAGTGCCCGATAGGAAAGTGACACAGAAGCGAGGTAGAAGACGCCCTTATTTACTACCGGGGATCAGAAGGCTTAACGTGTCCATTCAATGCTCTAGTAGATCAGATCAGATCATATGTAGAGGATTTTAGGAAGGAGTGTCTGACCCCAGGTCTTAAACAACCCTTAGAAATAGGAAGCTAGGAGATTTGGGCTAGAGTGCCCGATAGGAAAGTGACACAGAAGCGAGGTAGAAGACGCCCTTATTTACTACCGGGGATCAGAAGGCTTAACGTGTCCATTCAATGCTCTAGTAGATCAGATCAGATCATATGTAGAGGATTTTAGGAAGGGAGTGTCTGACCCCAGGTCTTAAACAACCCTTAGAAATAGGAAGCTAGGAGATTTGGGCTAGAGTGCCCGATAGGAAAGTGACACAGAAGCGAGGTAGAAGACGCCCTTATTTACTACCGGGGATCAGAAGGCTTAACGTGTCCATTCAATGCTCTAGTAGATCAGATCAGATCATATGTAGAGGATTTTAGGAAGGGAGTGTCTGAACCCAGGTCTTAAACAACCCTTAGAAATAGGAAGCTAGGAGATTTGGGCTAGAGTGCCCGATAGGAAAGTGACACAGAAGCGAGGTAGAAGACGCCCTTATTTACTACCGGGGATCAGAAGGCTTAACGTGTCCATTCAATGCTCTAGTAGATCAGATCAGATCATATGTAGAGGATTTTAGGAAGGAGTGTCTGACCCCAGGTCTTAAACAACCCTTAGAAATAGGAAGCTAGGAGATTTGGGCTAGAGTGCCCGATAGGAAAGTGACACGGAAGCGAGGTAGAAGACGCCCTTATTTACTACCGGGGGTCAGAAGGCTTAACGTGCCCATTCAATGCTCTAGTAGATCAGATCAGATCATATGTAGAGGATTTTAGGAAGGGAGTGTCTGACCCCAGGTCTTAAACAACCCTTAGAAATAGGAAGCTAGGAGATTTGGGCTAGAGTGCCCGATAGGGAAAGTGGCACGGAAGCGAGGTAGAAGACGCCCTTATTTACTACCGGGGATCAGAAGGCTTAACGTGCCCATTCAATGCTCTAGTAGATCAGATCAGATCATATGTAGAGGATTTTAGGAAGGGAGTGTCTGACCCCAGGTCTTAAACAACCCTTAGAAATAGGAAGCTAGGAGATTTGGGCTAGAGTGCCCGATAGGAAAGTGACACGGAAGCGAGGTAGAAGACGCCCTTATTTACTACCGGGGATCAGAAGGCTTAACGTGCCCATTCAATGCTCTAGTAGATCAGATCAGATCATATGTAGAGGATTTTAGGAAGGGAGTGTCTGACCCCAGGTCTTAAACAACCCTTAGAAATAGGAAGCTAGGAGATTTGGGCTAGAGTGCCCGATAGGAAAGTGACACGGAAGCGAGGTAGAAGACGCCCTTATTTACTACCGGGGGTCAGAAGGCTTAACGTGCCCATTCAATGCTCTAGTAGATCAGATCAGATCATATGTAGAGGATTTTAGGAAGGGAGTGTCTGACCCCAGGTCTTAAACAACCCTTAGAAATAGGAAGCTAGGAGATTTGGGCTAGAGTGCCCGATAGGAAAGTGGCACGGAAGCGAGGTAGAAGACGCCCTTATTTACTACCGGGGATCAGAAGGCTTAACGCATTGCCCATTCAATGCTCTAGTAGATCAGATCAGATCATATGTAGAGGATTTTAGGAAGGGAGTGTCTGACCCCAGGTCTTAAACAACCCTTAGAAATAGGAAGCTAGGAGATTTGGGCTAGAGTGCCCGATAGGAAAGTGACACGGAAGCGAGGTAGAAGACGCCCTTATTTACTACCGGGGATCAGAAGGCTTAACGTGCCCATTCAATGCTCTAGTAGATCAGATCAGATCATATGTAGAGGATTTTAGGAAGGGAGTGTCTGACCCCAGGTCTTAAACAACCCTTAGAAATAGGAAGCTAGGAGATTTGGGCTAGAGTGCCCGATAGGAAAGTGACACGGAAGCGAGGTAGAAGACGCCCTTATTTACTACCGGGGATCAGAAGGCTTAACGTGCCCATTCAATGCTCTAGTAGATCAGATCAGATCATATGTAGAGGATTTTAGGAAGGGAGTGTCTGACCCCAGGTCTTAAACAACCCTTAGAAATAGGAAGCTAGGAGATTTGGGCTAGAGTGCCCGATAGGAAAGTGACACGGAAGCGAGGTAGAAGACGCCCTTATTTACTACCGGGGGTCAGAAGGCTTAACGTGCCCATTCAATGCTCTAGTAGGTCAGATCAGATCATATGTAGAGGATTTTAGGAAGGGAGTGTCTGACCCCAGGTCTTGAACAACCCTTAGAAATAGGAAGCTAGGAGATTTGGGCTAGAGTGCCCGATAGGAAAGTGACACGGAAGCGAGGTAGAAGACGCCCTTATTTACTACCGGGGGTCAGAAGGCTTAACGTGCCCATTCAATGCTCTAGTAGATCAGATCAGATCATATGTAGAGGATTTTAGGAAGGGAGTGTCTGACCCCAGGTCTTAAACAACCCTTAGAAATAGGAAGCTAGGAGATTTGGGCTAGAGTGCCCGATAGGAAAGTGACACGGAAGCGAGGTAGAAGACGCCCTTATTTACTACCGGGGATCAGAAGGCTTAACGTGCCCATTCAATGCTCTAGTAGATCAGATCAGATCATATGTAGAGGATTTTAGGAAGGGAGTGTCTGACCCCAGGTCTTAAACAACCCTTAGAAATAGGAAGCTAGGAGATTTGGGCTAGAGTGCCCGATAGGAAAGTGACACGGAAGCGAGGTAGAAGACGCCCTTATTTACTACCGGGGGTCAGAAGGCTTAACGTGCCCATTCAATGCTCTAGTAGATCAGATCAGATCATATGTAGAGGATTTTAGGAAGGAGTGTCTGACCCCAGGTCTTAAACAACCCTTAGAAATAGGAAGCTAGGAGATTTGGGCTAGAGTGCCCGATAGGAAAGTGACACGGAAGCGAGGTAGAAGACGCCCTTATTTACTACCGGGGATCAGAAGGCTTAACGTGCCCATTCAATGCTCTAGTAGATCAGATCAGATCATATGTAGAGGATTTTAGGAAGGAGTGTCTGACCCCAGGTCTTAAACAACCCTTAGAAATAGGAAGCTAGGAGATTTGGGCTAGAGTGCCCGATAGGAAAGTGACACGGAAGCGAGGTAGAAGACGCCCTTATTTACTACCGGGGATCAGAAGGCTTAACGTGCCCATTCAATGCTCTAGTAGATCAGATCAGATCATATGTAGAGGATTTTAGGAAGGGAGTGTCTGACCCCAGGTCTTAAACAACCCTTAGAAATAGGAAGCTAGGAGATTTGGGCTAGAGTGCCCGATAGGAAAGTGACACGGAAGCGAGGTAGAAGACGCCCTTATTTACTACCGGGGGTCAGAAGGCTTAACGTGCCCATTCAATGCTCTAGTAGATCAGATCAGATCATATGTAGAGGATTTTAGGAAGGGAGTGTCTTGCCCCAGGTCTTATACAGCCCTTAGGAATAGGAAGCTAGGAGATTTGGGCTAGAGTGCCCGATAGGAAAGTGACACGGAAGCGAGGTAGAAGACGCCCATATTTACTACCGGGGGTCAGAAGGCTTAACGTGCCCATTCAATGCTCTAGTAGATCAGATCAGATCATATGTAGAGGATTTTAGGAAGGGAGTGTCTGAACCCAGGTCTTAAACAACCCTTAGAAATAGGAAGCTAGGAGATTTGGGCTAGAGTGCCCGATAGGAAAGTGACACGGAAGCGAGGTAGAAGACGGCCTTATTTACTATCGGGGGTCAGAAGGCTTAACGTGCCCATTCAATGCTCTAGTAGATCAGATCTGATCATATGCAGACGATTTTAGGAAGGGAGTGTCTGACCCCAGGTCTTAAACAACCCTTAGAAATAGGAAGCTAGGAGATTTGGGCTAGAGTGCCCGATGGGAAAGTCACACGGAAGCGAGGTAGAAGACACCCTTATTTACTACCGGGGATCAGAAGGCTTAACGTGCCCATTCAATGCTCTAGTAGATCAGATCAGATCATATGTAGAGGATTTTAGGAAGGGAGTGTCTTGCCCCAGGTCTTATACAGCCCTTAGGAATAGGAAGCTAGGAGATTTGGGCTAGAGTGCCCGATAGGAAAGTGACACGGAAGCGAGGTAGAAGACGCCCATATTTACTACCGGGGGTCAGAAGGCTTAACGTGCCCATTCAATGCTCTAGTAGATCAGATCAGATCATATGTAGAGGATTTTAGGAAGGGAGTGTCTGAACCCAGGTCTTAAACAACCCTTAGAAATAGGAAGCTAGGAGATTTGGGCTAGAGTGCCCGATAGGAAAGTGACACGGAAGCGAGGTAGAAGACGCCCATATTTACTACCGGGGGTCAGAAGGCTTAACGTGCCCATTCAATGCTCTAGTAGATCAGATCAGATCATATGTAGAGGATTTTAGGAAGGGAGTGTCTGAACCTAGGTCTTAAACAACCCTTAGAAATAGGAAGCTAGGAGATTTGGGCTAGAGTGCCCGATAGGAAAGTGACACGGAAGCGAGGTAGAAGACGCCCTTATATACTACCGGGGGTCAGAAGGCTTAACGTGCCCATTCAATGCTCTAGTAGATCAGATCAGATCATATGTAGAGGATTTTAGGAAGGGAGTGTCTTGCCCCAGGTCTTATACAGCCCTTAGGAATAGGAAGCTAGGAGATTTGGGCTAGAGTGCCCGATAGGAAAGTGACACGGAAGCGAGGTAGAAGACGCCCATATTTACTACCGGGGGTCAGAAGGCTTAACGTGCCCATTCAATGCTCTAGTAGATCAGATCAGATCATATGTAGAGGATTTTAGGAAGGGAGTGTCTGAACCCAGGTCTTAAACAACCCTTAGAAATAGGAAGCTAGGAGATTTGGGCTAGAGTGCCCGATAGGAAAGTGATACGGAAGCGAGGTAGAAGACGCCCATATTTACTACCGGGGGTCAGAAGGCTTAACGTGCCCATTCAATGCTCTAGTAGATCAGATCAGATCATATGTAGAGGATTTTAGGAAGGGAGTGTCTGAACCCAGGTCTTAAACAACCCTTAGAAATAGGAAGCTAGGAGATTTGGGCTAGAGTGCCCGATAGGAAAGTGACACGGAAGCGAGGTAGAAGACGCCCTTATATACTACCGGGGGTCAGAAGGCTTAACGTGCCCATTCAATGCTCTAGTAGATCAGATCTGATCATATGTAGAGGATTTTAGGAAGGGAGTGTCTTGCCCCAGGTCTTATACAGCCCTTAGGAATAGGAAGCTAGGAGATTTGGGTTAGAGTGCCCGATAGGAAAGTGACACGGAAGCGAGGTAGAAGACGCCCTTATTTACTACCGGGGGTCAGAAGGCTTAACGTGCCCATTCAATGCTCTAGTAGATCAGATCTGATCATATGTAGAGGATTTTAGGAAGGGAGTGTCTGACCCCAGGTCTTAAACAACCCTTAGAAATAGGAAGCTAGGAGATTTGGGCTAGAGTGCCCGATAGGAAAGTGACACGGAAGCGAGGTAGAAGACGCCCTTATTTACTACCGGGGGTCAGAAGGCTTAACGTGCCCATTCAATGCTCTAGTAGATCAGATCAGATCATATGTAGAGGATTTTAGGAAGGGAGTGTCTGAACCCAGGTCTTAAACAACCCTTAGAAATAGGAAGCTAGGAGATTTGGGCTAGAGTGCCCGATAGGAAAGTGACACGGAAGCGAGGTAGAAGACGCCCTTATTTACTACCGGGGGTCAGAAGGCTTAACGTGCCCATTCAATGCTCTAGTAGATCAGATCTGATCATATGTAGAGGATTTTAGGAAGGGAGTGTCTGACCCCAGGTCTTAAACAACCCTTAGAAATAGGAAGCTAGGAGATTTGGGCTAGAGTGCCCAATAGGAAAGTGACACGGAAGCGAGGTAGAAGATGCCCTTATTTACTACCGGGGGTCAGAAGGCTTAACGTGCCCATTCAATGCTCTAGTAGATCAGATCAGATCATATGTAGAGGATTTTAGGAAGGGAGTGTCTGAACCCAGGTCTTAAACAACCCTTAGAAATAGGAAGCTAGGAGATTTGGGCTAGAGTGCCCGATAGGAAAGTGACACGGAAGCGAGGTAGAAGACGCCCTTATTTACTACCGGGGGTCAGAAGGCTTAACGTGCCCATTCAATGCTCTAGTAGATCAGATCTGATCATATGTAGAGGATTTTAGGAAGGGAGTGTCTGACCCCAGGTCTTAAACAACCCTTAGAAATAGGAAGCTAGGAGATTTGGGCTAGAGTGCCCGATAGGAAAGTGACACGGAAGCGAGGTAGAAGACGCCCTTATTTACTACCGGGGATCAGAAGGCTTAACGTGCCCATTCAATGCTCTAGTAGATCAGATCAGATCATATGTAGAGGATTTTAGGAAGGGAGTGTCTGAACCCAGGTCTTAAACAACCCTTAGAAATAGGAAGCTAGGAGATTTGGGCTAGAGTGCCCGATAGGAAAGTGACACAGAAGCGAGGTAGAAGACGCCCATATTTACTACCGGGGGTCCGAAGGCTTAACGTGCCCATTCAATGCTCTAGTAGATCAGATCAGATCATATGTAGAGGATTTTAGGAAGGGAGTGTCTGACCCCAGGTCTTAAACAACCCTTAGGAATAGGAAGCTAGGAGATTTGGGCTAGAGTGCCCGATAGGAAAGTGACACGGAAGCGAGGTAGAAGACGCCCATATTTACTACCGGGGGTCAGAAGGCTTAACGTGCCCATTCAATGCTCTAGTAGATCAGATCAGATCATATGTAGAGGATTTTAGGAAGGGAGTGTCTGACCCCAGGTCTTGAACAACCCTTAGAAATAGGAAGCTAGGAGATTTGGGCTACAGTGCCCGATAGGAAAGTGACACGGAAGCGAGGTAGAAGACGCCCTTATTTACTACCGGGGGTCAGAAGGCTTAACGTGCCCATTCAATGCTCTAGTAGATCAGATCAGATCATATGTAGAGGATTTTAGGGAAGGAGTGTCTGACCCCAGGTCTTAAACAACCCTTAGAAATAGGAAGCTAGGAGATTTGGGCTAGAGTGGCCGATAGGAAAGTCACTCGGAAGCGAGGTAGAAGACGCCCTTATTTACTACCGGGGGTCAGAAGGCTTAACGTGCCCATTCAATGCTCTAGTAGATCAGATCAGATCATATGTAGAGGATTTTAGGAAGGGAGTGTCTGACCCCAGGTCTTGAACAACCCTTAGAAATAGGAAGCTAGGAGATTTGGGCTACAGTGCCCGATAGGAAAGTGACACGGAAGCGAGGTAGAAGACGCCCTTATTTACTACCGGGGGTCAGAAGGCTTAACGTGCCCATTCAATGCTCTAGTAGATCAGATCAGATCATATGTAGAGGATTTTAGGGAAGGAGTGTCTGACCCCAGGTCTTAAACAACCCTTAGAAATAGGAAGCTAGGAGATTTGGGATAGAGCGCCCGATTAGAAAGTGGCACGTTTCAAGAACAACGGTCCAAAAATTACACAGCCTGGGCTCTCTTCTGCACCCAGTGTACTCTCCCGAAATCTCGCCCACCGACTACCACTTGTTCAAGCATTTGGACCATTTTTTTTGGCAGGGAAGCAATTCACCAATGATACAGCCATCAAACACTTCTTTTAACAGTTTCTGCAGTCCACAGTGGCCGACTTCTATGCAACTGGCATCAATGCACTGGTATCGCAATGGGAGAAATGTATTGCAGCTAATGGTGCCTATTTCGATTGATACAGGTCGGTTTCCACGGTGTAACTGTAGATGGAAGTTTCACTCCCGAAACCGGCATTTCATGTGCAACAACCTAATAATTAGTCTCCACCTTTCTTACAACATTTTGCCTCACATTATCAGGGTTCCCACGGTGGTTATATAAATCCTTAAAAGTCCTTAAAAAATGTTTGTATTTTTTTGGGGGTGCTTAAAAGTCCTTATATTTTCCCCAAAAATAGCAAAAAGTACTTAATAGTGCTTATTTTTTATTTTGTTCGGAGTGCTTAATGGTGGGTGCTTATTTTTCTTTTTTTTTGGACTTTTCTTTTTCAATTTTTCCACATTTGCCCATAAACTCTCGATCGGTTCTTTTCGTGGAGCACGTGAGTTCATATGAAATGCTATATACCTAATTAATATTTGGAGCCTAAACACTGAGAAAACAAAAAAGTTGTTGTCTTTATACACTGAGTGGCCACTTTATTATGACCACCCCCTCAGTACTTCGTTGGGCCACCTTTCGCCTTTAATACTGCGTCGATTCTTCGTGGCATGGACTCCACGAGATGTTGATAGGTGGTTTGTCGAATCTGAGACCATGCTTGATGAATAGCACTTTCCAGGAGTGTGAGATTGCAGGGTTGTGGATCCATCCAGCTGTCTGATGGCTCGTTCAACTTCATCTCACAAATTCTCAATGGGTTGAGATCTGGAGATTGTGGGGGCCACCTAAGCAAAGTAAGCTCACCGGCGTATTCCTGAAACCAATCCTGTACAATACGAGCACTATGGCAGGACGCATTATCTTCTTGAAAGTCATTGGGATAAACCATCCACATGACAGGATGCACTTGGTTCGCAAAGATGTTTAGATATGATGTGCCAGTCAGACACGAATTAAAGGGCCCAAAGCATGCCAGGAAAACATTCCCCAAACCATAACATTGCCTCCACCAGCTTGAAGGGTTGTAGCAATGCATTTTGGGGTCCATGCTTTCGTGCTGTTTCCGCCAAATTCTCACTCGGCCATCGGCATGGTGCAACTAAAAACGTGATTCATCGTACCACATAATTTGTTTCCAATTATCGACTGTCCAATCCTTGTGCTCCTGTGCGAACTGGAGACGTTTCCTCTTGTTAACTGCAGACTGCAAAGGTGTTCGAACCTGTAGGCCTTCGGCTGCCATATCCCATCCGATGCAGTGTATGGCGAACAGTGTGTGCAGAGGTAATTTAAGGGAATCCTTGATTAAGATGGTCTGTAATTTGCTGCACTGTTGCCCTTCTGTTGTCTGTTACCAGTCTGGACACTCTCCGTTCCGCCCGAGCAGTCACTAGTTGATGACGACCACACGTTGCACGTAGAGACCCAGTTTTTTGGCTGACAGTCCAGTCTTTAAACACTTTAACAGCAGCTGCTCTGGAACATTTCACGAATGCGGTGGTTTCGGTGATACTCGCTCCACGGCTCCGAGCTCTTACAATCATCCCACATTGAAAGTCCGTCAAATCACATTTTTTACCCTTCTCGTCACCCAAAAATCACTTCTACTACTGTCGCAAGCAGTAGGCTTTCCCTTTTATGCTAGCCTCGCCCTCTGGCGGCAACAGCGTGCAGCCATTGCTCATTTGCTTAAAACTGTCAGGTGATCATAATAAAGTGGCCAATCAGTGTATACATATAGAAGAAAATGTATTTACATATATTTTCTTCTATATATACAGTATATAAAGCTGGTGCATGTGTAATTGCCAAGGTCCTTAAAATTTTTTCAATAGGTGCTTAAAAGTCCTTAAAAAGTGCTTATTTTTTATGGGAGAAAAAGAGTGGGAACCCTGTTTATGCAAATGCATCACATCTTCATTCCTCACATGATGGGAGTGTGCCTTCCCACAAACCTTTTGTAAGTAATGCATTTCTTCAGCACACAAATGACTCCTATGTTTCTTCTGCAGTACCCAGGTATCACTGCCATACATCAGAGTAGGAAGAATTACACTTTCATATACAGCCGTCTGGGACTTTTTCTTAAGGCTCTACGAGACCGGCCATCTTGTATTGCTATTTTCTCTTGTTAACCAATGGTCAAGCGTATTTCACAAATTGCTCGGGCAATTTTGCACGTTTTGGAACACTGTTTGTGGCTAACGCAAGATATATGATAAATAAAGAGTTCCCTGGTTTCAGAATTTTTATTGACCTTTCCCTTCATTTTTTATCTGCAGCGAAAGTCGTAACAAGGCGTCTTCCATCCATAGTTTTATTAATTAATAAAGAATACTTAAAGACTCCAAAATGAAAATATATCAGGAAACTCTTTTTTTATCATATATCTTGCGTTAGCCACAATAGGTGTTCCAAAATGTGCAAAATTGCCCGAGCAATTTGTGAAATGCGCTTGCCCGTTGGTTAACAAGAGAAGGCAGCAATGCAAGATGGCTGGTCTCGTAGAGCCTTAAGAACCCATCATTCCTGTGAAATCCTCCTAAAGCAGCTACAGGGTGATCATAAAGTCGTACAACCCAGAAAAAAAAAAAAAAAAAACATTTATGAGGTTAATTACATATATCACTACATATCACTAAGCTGTTATCTGAGATTCAGTGGTTAGCTCCAAAAAGAAATACAAACTTCCAGATATTTTTACTTATTGTTGTATCAAAGTTCTCCATTTACGGCGATCTTGACATACAACTCGTGCTTCACTAATATCCATTACACGCCGTACACAAGATCTTTTATACTTCATACTCATAATCTTTTTCTCATGCAGACACTCCTGAATCTGATAATCCCATGACTTTCTTGGCCTTCCTCTGCCTTTCCTTCCTGCCACTTGGGCTGAAAAGATCTTCTTACTAAGCATCTCATCACTCATTCTTTCAACATGGCCAAACCACCAAAGCATATTGGTCTCCACCTTGCTAACAACATTTTACTTCACATTACACAACACATTTTCATTCCTCACACAACTTGGGTTTCACTGATATCCATTACACGCCGTACACAAGATCTTTTATACTTCATACTCATAATCTTTTTCTCATGCAGACACTCCTGAATCTGATAATCCCATGACTTTCTTGGCCTTCCTCTGCCTTTCCTTCCTGCCACTTGGGCTGAAAAGATCTTCTTACTAAGCATCTCATCACTCATTCTTTCAACATGGCCAAACCACCAAAGCATATTGGTCTCCACCTTGCTAACAACATTTTACTTCACATTACACAACACATTTTCATTCCTCACACAACTTGGGTTTCACTGATATCCATTACACGCCGTACACAAGATCTTTTATACTTCATATTCATAATCTTTTTCTCATGCAGACACTCCTGAATCTGATCCACCCTTGTCTACAATTGTTAAAAAAAATAAACAGCATCAAATATAGGTTACAATCTTAACCTTTATAACAACAAAAGAAAGGAAACCTCATTATAACATATGTTCGAAGTAGGCTCCGTGTTCGCGAATGCAAACACACGCTCTTTTTACCAAGTTTGATGACACCTTGTGAAGCACCTCCACACTGATGTTTTCAATTGCTGATTGTGATGTTCATTTTAAGTTCATCCAGGGTGTGAGGATTATTGTGATACACAACACCTTTGAGATACCCCCAAAGAAAAAAGTCGAGCGGCAATAAATCTGGGGATCTGGGAGTCCACAGGTCTTTGGAGATGAGGTGTTCACTAAAAATCTCGCAAAAAAAATGACGGTACTAACCGACGTGTGTCATGTGACATTGTCTTGTAGCCAACAATGTTCTCTGACATCAAGGAGTGCCACAAACTGTGTGATAATGTCTTGGTAGACGGAACTATCCACAGTCATTTCTAAAAAAATCGGCCCCCACTATGCGATGGTGCGATATCGCACACCAAACTCGCAAGTTTTTCTAATGCAAACCTTTTTCAAGAAAAACATGTGGATTTTCACATGACCAAATCCTATTGTTCTGACTAATGACATAACCTCTGAGGTGAAGCCAAGCCTCATCACTGAAGAAAACTGTATCCAGACTGTATTCCACGTTGTTCAAGGAATAAATGGAACCATCGGCAGAAGTGTATTCGCCTGCCTTCATCTGGGGCCTTGAGTTCATGCACTGGGCGAATACGATATGGACAAAGATATAACCATCTCACAGCTTTCTGAGCAGTGGCATATGAGACTGATGATTGCACGGCGAGTTTCCAGCAGCGTTTTCGTGGCGACAGCTGCAGTGCTCACTTTATGGTCAGTCAAAATGGAGGGTCTCCCAGAGCGTTTTTATCCGCTACAGACCCAGTGTCCCGAAAACGCTGCACTAATCGCGATACTGGGGACTGCTGTACCCGGAAATTTCTTGCGAAAATCCTCGGCAACACATCCGTATGAATGAGTTGTGAAATAACTTTCCAGAATGAAAATTCGCCGCGTCTGGGAAAAAGACATTTCATCTCCACAACGAACGAAACTACACTACAAACAACCTGGACACATCACAGTGACCTCGGCTTCACTGATACTTCCTAACAGTATGGTAGTGACATCTACTGGCAGAAAGAATGATTATAACGATTTAGCAATAATTTATGAAAATTCAAACTTTAGGTTGCTTGAGCTTGTATAACCTTCAAAGAAGAATTCACTCACCTACTAATTTTGCCATCTAATTTGCTCTCTTTGTCAAACATGTTTCCTAAATATATGAACTCATTCAGCTGGTCAATCACTGCACCATTTAGACTTATCCTGCATTCAGTACTAAAGTTCCTTGCTCAAAAACCATAAATTTGGTTTTTCCCTTATTTATACTCAGTTTGAATTTCATGCAAACTTCGTACATCCGAGTCAACATACTCTGCAACTCACTTTTGCTCTTTGCCAACAGGACTGTGTCATCAGCATACAGCAATCTGCAGACAGATATAGAAGACATAAACCAGTATTGTTCATTTTGGCATTACGTTTTTTTTTTTTTTAATAATGATATGAAAGAGCATACATAAAATAATTGTTTGCGCTAGAAAATGGTACAGGGTTATCATGGTAAATGTGGAATGATTTTAGATACTTATATCTTAAAGACTATTTGACCTGGAAAATATAAGAAACCTGAATCTACCTGCAGCTCACTGCAGTACAGGGTTATTATGGTAAATGTGGAATGATTTTAGCTACTTATATCTTAAACACTATTTAACCTGGAAAATATAAGAAACCTGCAGCTCACTGCAGTACAGGTTTATCATGATAAATGTGGAATGATTTTAGATACTTATATCTTAAATACTATTTGACCTGGAAAATATAAGAAACCTGAATCTACCTGCAGCTCACTGCAGTACAGGGTTATTATGGTAAATGTGGAATGATTTTAGATACTTATATCTTAAACACTATTTAACCTGGAAAATATAAGAAACCTGCAGCTCACTGCAGTACAGGGTTATCATGATAAATGTGGAATGATTTTAGATACTTATATCTTAAATACTATTTGACCTGGAAAATATAAGAAACCTGCAGCTCACTGCAGTACAGGGTTATCATGGTAAATGTGGGATGATTTTAGATGCTTATATCTTTAAGACTATTTAACCTGGAAATTTTAAGAAACCTGCAGCTCACTGCAGTACGGGGTTATCATGATAAATGTGGAATGATTTTATATGCATATATCTTAAAGACTATTTAACCTGGAAATTTTAAGAAACCTGCACCTGCCTGCAGCCCACTGCAGTGCGGGGTTATCCAGATAAATGTGGAATGATTTTATATACTTATATCTTAAAGACTATATAACCTGGAAATTTTAAGAAACCTGCACCAGCCTGCAGCCCATTGCAGTACGGGTTTATCATCATAAATCTGGAATGATTTTATATACTTATATCTTAAAGACTATTTAACCTGGAAAGTTTAAAAAACCTGCACCCACCTGCAGCTCACTGCAGCACGGGGTTATCAAGATAAATGTGGAATGATTTTATATACTTATATCTTAAAGACTATTTAACCTGAGAATTTTAAGAAACCTGCACCTGCCCGCAGCCCACTGCAGTACGGTGTTATCATGATAAATCTGGAATGATTTTATATACTTATACCTTAAAGACTATTTAACCTGGAAATTTTAAGAAACCTGCACCTGCCTGCAGCTCACTGCAGTACGGGGTTATCAAGATAAATGTGGGATGATTTTATATACTTATATCTTAAAGACTATTTAACCTGGAAATTTTAAGAAACCTGCCTGCAGCCCACTGCAGTACGGGGTTATCAAGATAAATGTGGAATGATTTTATATACTTATATCTTAAAGACTATTTAACCTGGAAATTTTAAAAAACCTGCACCTGCCTGCAGCTCACTGCAGTACGGGGTTGTCATGGTAAATGTGGAATGATTTTATATACTTATATCTTAAAGACTATTTAACCTGGAAAATTTAAGAAACCTTCACCTGCGTGCAGCTCACTGCAGTACAGGGTTATCATGATAAATGTGGAATGATTTTAGATACTTAATCTTAAGCACTATTTAACCTGGAAAATATGAGAAACCTGCAGCACTGCAGTACAGGGTTATCGTGGTAAATGTGGAATGGTTTTAGATACTTGTATCTTAAACACTATTTAACTTGGAAAATTTAAGAAACCTGCACATGCCTGCAGCCCACTGCAGTACGGGGTTATCATGATAAATGTGGGATGATTTTATATACTTATATCTTAAAGACTATTTAACCTGGAAATTTTAAGAAACCTGCACCGGCCTGCAGCCCACTGCAGTACGGGGTTATCATGGTAAATGTGGAATGATTTTGTATACTTATATCTTAAAGACTATTTAACCTGGAAAATTTAAGAAACCTGCACCGGCCTGCAGCCCACTGCAGTACGGGGTTATCATGATAAATGTGGGATGATTTTATATACTTATATCTTAAAGACTATTTTACCTGGAAAATATAAGAAACCTGCAGCACTGCAGTACAGGGTTATCGTGGTAAATGTGGAATGGTTTTAGATACTTGTATCTTAAACACTATTTAACTTGGAAAAATTAAGAAACCTGCACCTGCCTTCAGCTCACTGCAGTACAGGGATGTCATGGTAAATGTGGAATGATTTTAGATACTTATATCTTAAACACTATTTAACCTGGAAAATATAAGAAACCTGCAGCACTGCAGTACAGGGTTATCGTGGTAAATGTGGAATGGTTTTAGATACTTGTATCTTAAACACTATTTAACTTGGAAAATTTAAGAAACCTGCACCTGCCTACAGCTCACTGCAGTACAGGGATGTCATGGTAAATGTGGAATGATTTTAGATACTTATATCGACTTAAACACTATTTAACCTGGAAAATTTAAGAAACCTTCACCTGCGTGCAGCTCACTGCAGTATTGGGTTATCATGGTAAATGTGGAATGATTTTAGATACCTAATCTTAAGCACTATTTAACCTGGAAAATATAAAAAATCTGGATGTGTCTGCAGCTCACTGCAGTACAGGGTTATCATGGTAAATGTGGAATGATTTTAGATACTTATATCTTAAACACTATTTAACCTGGAAAATATAAAACACCCACATGTGCCTGCAGCTCACTGCAGTACAGGGTTATCATGGTAAATGTGGTATGGAATGTTTTTAGATACTTGTATCTTAAAGACTTTTTAACCTGGAATATTTAAGAAACCTGCACCTGCCTGCAGCTCACTGCAGTACAGGGTTATCGTGGTAAATGTGGGATGATTTTAGATGCTTATATCTCAAAGACTGTTTAACCTGGAAAAGTTAAGAAACCTGTGCCTGTCTACAGCTCACTGCAGTAGGGGGTTATCATGGTGTAAATGTAGAATGATTTTAGGTACTTATATCTTAAAAACTATTTAACCTGGATAAGTTAAGAAACTGTTAGAATCATATACAGCATAGGTAGACACACTATTGGTCGATAGTGGGCTGGATTTCTTGTGTCCTCATCTTTAGCCTTTAGTGTCGTTACTCCCTGGGTGAGGAAATCTGGAATTAAGGCTGGATTTGGGATCATTTTGGCCAGTTGATCTGCCAGATGTTTGTATATACAGGTGAACCTCTTGTACCAGTAGTTGTGGATGCTATCGACACCTGGTGCTTTCCATCTGGATGTCTTAGCTCTGGCTTGCTGAAGGTCCTGTGTTGTGATCTTCCAGTCGATCATTTCCTGATATTGGCTCGCTGTCCTTTTTCTTTTGCCATTATTATTATTATTATTATTTTCTTTATTCGAAATATACGAATCACAGCCTCTGACAAACAAAATAAACAGCAAATTATCATTGACTGGTATTGTTGAACTGATACGAGTTTCCACCGGAGACCTAGGTATCAGTCAAGAATCGCGTAAAATATATGATGTCCCAAGTAAAGCTGTCTTCTGCAGTTCTGTAGGTGGCATATCAGAAAGCTGCAATTTTTCAAAATGATTCATAAAATTTTTTGACATTGTTCCAAGTGCCCCGATGACAATGGGGACTACCGTTGTGTGTTTAGTCCATAACCGGGTAACTTCTATGGCCAGGTCTCTATATTTAGTCATTTTTTCCAATTCTTTTTCATTGACTCTGGCATCTCCAGCGATCGCTTTATCAATTAGCCAGACTTTCCGATTTTCTATGACTGTTATGTCTGGTGTATTATGTTCTATGTGTCGATCGGTTTGAATTCTGAAATCCCACAAGATCTTGACTTCATTATTTTCTATGACTTTCTCAGCCTTGTGTTACCACGAGTTTTTCGATGCTGGCAGATTGTGCTTTCTGCATAATGACCAATGCATCAATTGTGCTTTCTGCATAATGACCAATGCATCGATTGTGCTTTCTGCATAATGACCAATGCATCGATTGTGCTTTCTGCATAATGACCAATGCATCGATTGTGCTTTCTGCATAATGACCAATGCATCAATTGTGCTTTCTGCATAATGACCAATGCATCAATTGTGCTTTCTGCATAATGACCAATGCATCAATTGTGCTTTCTGCATAATGACCAATGCATCAATTGTGCTTTCTGCATAATGACCAATGCATCAATTGTGCTTTCTGCATAATGACCAATGCATCAATTGTGCTTTCTGCATAATGACCAATGCATCAATTGTGCTTTCTGCATAATGACCAATGCATCAATTGTGCTTTCTGCATAATGGCCAATGCATCAATTGTGCTTTCTGCATAATGACCAATGCATCAATTGTGCTTTCTGCATAATGACCAATGAATCAATTGTGCTTTCTGCATAATGACCAATGCATCAATTGTGCTTTCTGCATAATGACCAATGAATCAATTGTGCTTTCTGCATAATGACCAATGCATCGATTGTGCTTTCTGCATAATGACCAATGCATCGATTGTGCTTTCTGCATAATGACCAATGCATCAATTGTGCTTTCTGCATAATGACCAATGCATCAATTGTGCTTTCTGCATAATGACCAATGCATCAATTGTGCTTTCTGCATAATGACCAATGCATCAATTGTGCTTTCTGCATAATGACCAATGCATCGATTGTGCTTTCTGCATAATGACCAATGCATCAATTGTGCTTTCTGCATAATAACCAATGCATCAATTGTGCTTTCTGCATAATGACCAATGAATCAATTGTGCAACCCTGTCATGTCTAACTTTGTAATCTGTCTGTGCAATTTTGCTACATTCACATATTAGATGAGACACAGTTTCATCTTTTCTTGACAAAGTCGACACTTTGGATTATCCCTGACTTTCTGGATTTTAGCCTTCACAACATTTGTTTGCAATGCCTGTTCTTGTGCAGCAAAAATCAGACCTTCTGTTTCTTTCTTGATGGAACCCAATTTCAGCCATGCCCAAGTCAAGTTGTTGTCACTTTTCCCATCAATATTCTTTAGAAATTGTCCATGCAGTGTCTTGTTCTTCCAGCCGTCTAATCTGCTTTCAAACTGTTTCCTCTTGTATTCAGCCTTGTTTTCTGTTGTTTTAAAGATATTTTCATTATTCACTGCCTGAAGTAGCTTTTCTCTGCTTCTGTTGACGTAATCATTCAGGCTTCTTTTTCTTCCGCTACTACCTGTTGTACTTGTAGTAGCCCTCTGCCTCCAATCTTCCGAGGTAAATACAATCTGTCAACATCAATTTTTGGATGGAGTGCATGATGCATGTTCAATAACTTTCGAGTTTTCCGATCCAGTATTTCTAATTCACTTTGGGGCCGCCCCGGTGGCGCAGTGGTCTAAGGCGCTGGCCTCTGATCATTCGTCCGTAAGGGGTCCGGGTTCGAATCCCGGTCAGGCATGGATGTTGTGTTTGTCTTACGGCACTGGCTCTCGCTCTCTCCTTTCCCTGGAACCAGTGACCCTAAATTAGGGACGGGCGACTGCTTATAGCCCATTGAGTTGCTCACGGTGGTCGTTAAACCTCCAATCAATCAATGGATGCTGTGTTTCTCTTACGGCACTGGCTCTCTCCCTTCCCTGGAACCAGTGACCCTAAATTAGGGACGGGCGACTGCTTACAGCCCATTGAGTTGCTCACGGTGGTCGTTAAACCTCCAATCAATCAATGGATGTTGTGTTTGTCTTACGGCACTGGCTCTCTCCCTTCCCTGGAACCAGTGACCCTAAATTAGGGACGGGCGACTGCTTATAGCCCATTTGAGTTGCTCACGGTGGTCGTTAAACCTCCAATCAATCAATGGATGTTGTGTTTGTCTTACGGCACTGGCTCTCTCCCTTCCCTGGAGCCAGTGACCCTAAATTAGGGACGGGCGACTGCTTATAGCCCATTGAGTTGCTCACGGTGGTCGTTAAACCTCCAACCAAAAATTTAAAAAATAAATAAAAAATAAATAAATAATTCACTTTGGGTCCAATCAATTATTCCAGCTGGGTATCTAATTACTGGAATGGCCCATGTATTTATGGCTTTGATTGTATTTCCACCATTTAGTTTTGATTTCAATATTTTTCTTACTCCCTTGATATACTCACTCTGAGTCAGACCTTTGACTTTTTGTATGTAAGATGTTATCTGATTCAAGAATTCCAAGGTATTTATAATTTTCATTATCTGACAATGATTTCATTATATTACCATTTTCTAGTTCTATTCCATCTATATTCTGGACTTTTCCCCCGGCGCATGGATAGTACTGCACATTTTTCCAGTCCAAATTCCATTTGTATATCATCACTAAATATTTGCACTGTATGCCGCGATGTTTCAAGTTCGGCGGAACTTTTTGCATATAATTTAAGGTCATCCATGTACAGCAGATAATTTATTTTTCCATTTATTATATTTGCACTTTTAAGGTATTAACCTCTTGCAAAGTGCGCATAGTTTACGTGCAATTCATAAATGAAAAAACCATACTCTGGGATTATGCGCTATAGGAATCAATTTCACAACTTCGAGATGAGAGATATTACAGCGTTTAAGAAAGCTAAAATTAAATTAGTAAAGTCAGAAAATCAAGAAGAATTTTTGGTGACGTGCCGTGACCTAGAAATAACACCAAAGTATTTAAAAATACGGAATTGCCCAGTCACTGCTAAGGATAATAGAATAATCCAGGAGTGCCAAAAAAAAGAGATTAAGAGCTGAAATTGTCAATAAAAGGAAATTGATTTTTAACTTGAATATGAAATGTTTACATTTAATCGATTTGATATGTTATAAAAAGTATAGAAAGTTCGACGGTAATTGGAAAGATGAGATTTTGGATGTAACCTTCAGTGAAATTTTTGACATCGTGGAATACGAAAAATAATGCTCAAGAGCAGTCATGGAAAAAAAGTTGCACGTGATGATTGACAGACAACGTGTACAAGAACAACGGGAAAATATGTATGAGGTATATCAGAATAACTCCAACTTGACCTTGAGCTTCACGCAAAGAGCTGTTTTGCAGAGAGGTAAAAAATTTGCGTTTCCACGGAGCCTGCCGAGGACGGAGGAATTAATACCCAACTTAGAAGAAATGGCACGCAGTGTACCAGCAGAAGAACGTGGAAAATTTCGAAGTAAACTGTATAGAATTGTTTTGAAAGAATTTAATGAAAAAAGTAAGAAAAAGAAATATATAGATAAAATTCAGTATGAGAAAGAACAACTGATTAAATTAAGAGATGACCCAACAATTAAATTCTGTGAAGCTGATAAAACAGGGCAAATTGTAATATTAAACACAACTGAATATGATCTAAAAATGAATAGAGCTATAGAAGAACTGAATTGCAGCATTCTAGCAAAAGACCCAACCGAATCTCAAGTAAGGTACTTAGCTAGAATAAGAAATCACAGCACCTTGCCTGATGAAATAAAGAAAGCATACCCACCAATGGGTACTGGAATACCAAAAATGTTTGCAAAAATAAAAACTCATAAGCCTGATACACCTATGAGAGTGATTGTATCAAAAAGGAATTCCCCACTAATAAAACTGGAAAAGAATATCTACAAATTTTTGGCACCTTTGTTCATGAAGACAAGGTTCACTGTGAAGAATACATACGAATTTATTGAGAAAATTAAAGTAATTAAACAAGATTTAAGTGAATATCATATGGCTAGTATGGATGTGAGAGCTCTTTTTCCTAGCACACCAGTACCTCAGGCAATAGAAATAATTATTGAAAAATTATATGTGCTACAGACAATGAATGCAATACAAATAGAGGAGTTAAGAGAAATTTTATTGTACATATATGAAAATAACATTTTAAAGTTTAACAACAAGATGTACAAACAAAATCATGGTGGACCTATGGGGTCACCATTGTCAACTTTATTTGCTGAAATTATAATGAGTGACATTGAGGAAAAAATAATAAGTAAACTCGAGGATCCACCACTGATATACTGCAGATATGTTGATGACATTTTTCTGTTATCCAGGCTAAAAAATGATGAACTTGAGGACTTGACAAAAAAGTATAGTGAAATTTATCCATCTATTGAACTGACAGTAGAACAAGAACATGACAATACTTTGGCATTTTTGGATGTTTTGATTGTTAAAACAGAGGAGAATATTTAATTCAGAGTGCATAGAAAATCTTCATATATCCCAGTACTTATACCATTTCAGTCATCACATCCATTAACACATAAAAGAAATAGTGTTAAAACACTAATTAAAAGAAGTTTAACACACTCATCAATTGAACAGTATAGAAATGAAGAAATTGAATATATTGAAAAAATTGCATATGATTTTGGATACCCTAAACAGGTATTAAAAAATGGATTTATGAAGTAACTCAAGGTTACAATAAGGTCAAGACTGATAAAAAACTTGTAAAATATGTAGGAGCAATACCATATATAGAAAATGTTTCAGCAGAAATTAATAAAGTTTGTGGCAAGTATGACATACAGGTAGGAAATCAGGTACTTACTGTAAAAAATTTATGATTAAAAATGAAAAAATTAGCCAATTAGATAGAGCAGGAATTTATGAAATCTCAATAAACCAGCAACCACCTGTGTCATATATAGGCAGCACCAAGAATAAATTAAAGTATAGATTGAACCAGCATATAAATAATTGGAATAAAAAAGAAGCTAAGACAGCATTGACCCAATACTGTATGGAAAATCAACAATGTCCAAGGTTTGAAGATATTAAAATTATTAAGAGCTGTAAAAACAAAAAGCAGTTAAGAATTGCAGAATCAGTGTTAATTGAAAAAAACAGATCAAGATTATGCAACATTAATGAGCCAAGTAACCTAAACGAACAATGGAAAGCCCTAATAAAAATTGAACAGCAGCGTAAAAAGAAAGAGGGAAAAAAGAGCAGCAGGGACAATAGATGGCGCCAGAGACACAACGATTCAGAGATAGCGACTGGGGCCCATGCCTCGATGGCTCAGCTCACTTGAGCTGTGGTGGGCGGGTGAGACACACCTACCTCCTGAAGATGACAGAGGCCTGTTGAAAGTACTAGAGGATTGGATGTGAGGGGCTGAATGGGTGTGACACTTGCAGTGGGAGTAGCAGAGGTTGTGAAACAGAAGGAGGAGTTTGATAATTACAGTTGACCAAGGTTTAATCACCTATGAATGTAAGGTTATGTACATAGTTTTTACTTGAATTGTATGAATGGGTTGTATGTGTGATTTTTTATGGAATTGACAAGCTTTATAGTAACATCTCATAAGGCTAAGGAAAAAAAAAAATATGATGTTTTACACCCGGAAGTAAGAAGCGTAAGCAAGAAGTCTGTAGACCTTGGAAGCCCAGTTACATCACGGTGAATGACGTGTTGGAAGTGTGTTGTCATTGGAGGTTACCATGATCTTTATGGTGAGTGAGTGGTACTTTCTAATGTTTTTTTCATTATTTTTCCTTGTTGGTCCGAAATGTGGTAGCCCATTTTTGTTTTGTTCAAAATCATTGGCAATGGAATTAAAGAGATATTAAACAATAAAGGCGACAAAGAATCCCCTTGGAATATGCCTCTCTTGATATTAACTTCTCCGAGTTCTTCACCATATGCATGTAACACTGTTTTCCAGTTTTTCATATTTTCTTTGAGGAATCGGCAGATGTTTTTGCTAACTCCAAATAGTTCCAAACAGGTGTTAAATCCAGCTGTGGGGCAATGAGTCAAAGGCCTTTATATAATCTATCCATGCCATATTCAAATTCGTTTTTCTTCTTTTGGAGTTTTTTAGTACCATTTTGTCAATTAGCAGCTGGTCTTTTGTGCCTCTTGTCCTTTTGAAGTTCCCCTTCTGTTCTATTGGGTACAAATTGTTTCCCCATAAGTAGTCATATATTGATCTTGCTAATACTCTTGTGAAAAGTTTGAATGTTGTTGGGAGGCATGTAATTGGACGATAGTTAGTAGGTTCATTGCCTTTTTCTTGATCTTTCATTATAAGGAATGTACGACCTATTGTCATCCAATCTTCTGTGGCAGAATTCTGTAGCATTATATTGAATTGCACAGCTATTCGTTGATGAAGACTTGTAAGATACTTCAACCAAAATCCATGCAATTCATCAGGCCCAGGAGTGCTCCAGGCTTTCACATTCTTTACTTGCTGTGTAATCATATCAGTTGTTATCATCAGATTATCCATCTGTATTCCTTATTATTATTATTATTATTTGTTGAATGTACCATTTCTCCTCTGACTTTTGTTTCTTTTTAATTGCAGGCCAAAGTTCACACACATCTCACAGCAGATTGATTGCTCGCACCAGTGCAAGTGAAATAGTTCGATCACGAATCCAATATCACAGGGCAGCGAGTGACGAGAGTGGCAACGAAACGGCACCTCCCCGCATTGTAGGTATTTTTGTTCTCTTTACGGATTCTAATGGTTAATATTAATTAGTAGCCTATAGCCCATCCCGGGACCGTTGTTTTTAAGCTTTAAATAAATATTAACATAGGGGATGTTGCCCTTCCTATGACGGAGTGAAATTTTTAACTGAATCAGATCGAAAACAAATCAAATAGATGCCAGATTTGGAAACATAGTAAAAACATGTATAGTAAACTCATTCATGTTAGAACTAAAAATTATGCTATACTATTAAAAATAACCAATCACTTACCCTAAAGATCATGGTAATTTCCATCCGCAAACACTTCAAGCACGTCAATTATCGTAATGTTGTTGGCCTTCAAAGGTTTACAGACTCCTTGCTTGTGATTCCTTCTTCCGGGGATGAAACATCGTATTTATTTATTTTTTTATTTGCTAGACAAACAACGCCGGTTTTTTTCTGCCATATGAGATGTGACGATTATGGGCAAAACACGTAACAATATTAACAAAGAAAGGTAACTTGATCACGCTAGTTACGTTAACTGAAAACTTTTACAAAAAGTTCGTAAGTTGGAAGCTTTCGACCTTATCTTAGGTCTTCATCACGCCAATGGAGGACTAAGATTGTTGCCAGATTCTACATTTGAATTTTTCCTATTTTTGTTGCCAAAACTTAGAATTGATCTCCAGATCAACGGAATGTAGAGAGGAGATTCAGGTTGCAAGTCATTGAGTTGAAAATAATTTCTATGCTTTCACGGTAACGGAGGGCAAAACGATTGTCAAAAGAAGCAATCCGTTTTGCTTCGTTCCAGTGGGGAACTGCAGATGTGTCTTCCATTGTCAAAATAGACAAGGCAGTGTTAGGATTGGCTTTCGAAACATCTTTTCTATGTTCTAAAATTCTATGGCTAATGCTCCTGTATGTGCTTCCAATGTATAATGTATAGTCTTTAATGTATAAGGAGCATTAGCCATAGAATTTTAGAACATAGAAAAGATGTTTCGAAAGCCAATGCCTTGTCTATTTTGACAATGGAAGACACATCTGCAGTTCCCCACTGGAACTAAGCAAAACGAATTGCTTCTTTTGACAATCGTTTTGCCCTCCGTTACCGTGAAAGCATAGAAATTATTTTCAACTCAATGACTTGCAACTCCGAATCTCCTCTCTACATTCCGTTGATCTGGAGATCAATTCTAAGTTTTGGCAACAAAAATAGGAAAATTCAAATGTAGAATCTGGCAACAATCTTAGTCCTCCATTGGCGTGATGAAGACCTAAGATAAGGTCGAAAGCTTCCAACTTACGAACTTTTTTGTAAAGTTTTCAGTTAACGTAACTAGCGTGGATCAAGTTACCTTTCTTTGCATATGAGATGTAACTATAGCTTGTCAATTGCATAAAAACCACACAAGCATACTACTCATTCATACATTCAGTTAAAAATCTATGTACATAATTACACTACATTACATTCCTAGGTTGTTAAAATTTTGTCAACTGTGAGTAACAAAATGCTCCATCCGTTTCAAAACCAGTGCTAACCCTACCACCCTCATTCAGACCCTCACACACAATCCTCTAGCGCTTTCAACAGGCTACTGTGGTCCTCAGGAGGCAGGTGTGTCTCACCCGCCCACCACAGCTTCAAGTGAGCAGAGCCATCGAGGCACGGGCTCCAGTCGCAATCTACGTGTCTCTGGCGCCATCTATTGTCATTGCTGCTTTCTTTTCTTTTTTTCTCTCTGAGCTGTTGTTCAATTTTTATTAAGGCCTTCCATTGTTCGTTTAAGTTGCTAGGCTCATTAATGTTGCATAATCTTGATCTGTTTTTTTTTCAATTAACACTGACTCTGCAATTCTTAACTGCCTTTCGTTTTTACAGCTCTTAATAATTTTAATATCTTCAAACCTTGGACATTGGTGGTTTTCCAGACAGTATTGGGTTAATGCTGTCTTAGCTTCTTTTTTATTCCAATTATTTATATGCTGGTTCAATCTATACTTTAATTTATTCTTGGTGCTGCCTATATATGACACAGGTGGTTGCTGGTTTATAGGGATTTCATAAATTCCTGCTCTATCTAATTGGCTGATGTTTTCATTTTTAATCACAAATTTTTTTACAGTAAGTACCTGATTTCCTACCTGTATGTCATACTTGCCACAAACTTTATTAATTTCTGCTGAAACATTTTCTACATACGGTATTGCCCCTACATGTTTTACAAGTTTTGATTCAGAGATTGCGACTGGAGCCCATGCCTCGATGGCTCTGCTCACTTGAGCTGTGGTGGGCGGGTGAGACACACCTACCTCCTGATGACGACAGTAATCTGTTGAAAGCGCTAAAGGATTGTGTGTGAGGGGCTGAATGAGTGTGACACTTGCATTGGGAGTGGCAAGGGTTTTGAAACAGATGGAGCATTTTGTTACTCACAGTTGACAAAGGTTTAACCACCTGGGAATGTAATGTAGTGTAAATATGTACATAGTTTTTTAATTGAATTGTATGAATGAGTAGTATGCTTGTGTGGTTTTTATGGAATTGACGAGCTATGGTTACATCTCATATGGCTGAAAAAAACAGGCGTTGTTTGCCTAGCAAATAAAAAAATAAATAATAATATATATGATGAAGAGACTATCGTGCTGATTGATATATAAATAAAGAAGATAGCTGTCTAAGCACGAACACTTTAGCTCAAACCAATTACAACACTCAAATGAAGCTAAGACGTATCACCGGTATCAAAAGTATACACAGTTAAAACCATGACGACACAAATAACTCATTCCATTGAGGTTTAAAAAGGTTTAATGTTAAAAACTTGCGAGATCTTTCGAACCTACGACTTATAGGTTCATCCTCACAAGTTTTTAACATTAAACCTTTTTAAACCTCAATGGAATGAGTTATTTGTGTCGTCATGGTTTTAACTGTGTATACTTTTGATACCGGTGATACGTCTTAGCTTCATTTGAGTGTTGTAATTGGTTTGAGCTAAAGTGTTCGTGCTTAGACAGCTATCTTCTTTATTTATAAATAATAATATGATGTTTCATCCCGGAAGAAGGAATCACAAGCAAGGAGTCTGTAAACCTTTAAAGGCCAACAAACAACATTACGATAATTGACATGCTTGAAAGTGTTTGAGGATGGAAATTACCATGATCTTTAGGGTAAGTGATTGGTGATTTTTAATCGTATATCATTAATGAATTGCACGTAAACTATGCGCACTTTGCTGGGGTTTAATACCTTAAAAGTGCAAATATAATAATTAAAAATTATGCTATTTATTTCTGTTTTTCATAAGACCTCGCGATAAATAACATTCTGTGTAAAAGATTTGTTATTTAACAATTGTACGTTAGAGCACTTAGACAGGTCGATATTTTGCAAAATGTGTAATACAATCAGCACTAAACTCGGAAAGTTGTTTTCGTGTAAACTTCATGCATGAGATTCTTCCGCGGACTCGCGGAATTCCGCTTTTTTTCCATCATTTAGGATGTTCTCGAGATCGATGCAAAACCGAAGAGAAATTTTGGCGGATTATTGGGGGAGTCTGGAGATGGTGTTTCGTTTTTCAAAACTTTCGAAAACGGAAGTTAGTTAAAGGAGTAACACACCCCCCCCCCCGTAATCGTGATTTCTTTTTCTCATGATGTTTCTTCTGCGCAGTATTATTGTTAAATATAATTTAATTCCTTAAATATTAGCATTCCGGCTCAAAAATGGAAGGAAAATTCCGAAAACGGAAGTTGGCGCGAAAATATCCCTGTGATCTTCAGGTACGAGATGCTTCAGCGGATTCGAAGAATTCTGCCTTCTCCGTCGTCATTTCGATGGTTTCCGAGGTCGATGCAGAACTGAACAGAAATGGGAGAGATTGCTGGTGGGGGTCGTTTTCCGTCGGTGGGTGGAATTCCGACTTCCAAAGCCTTCGGAAATGGAAGTCAGACAAAGTGAAGGTTTCTCCCGTAATGGTAATCCTTTTTCATGGCGATGTATCTTCTACCCAGTAGTGTTGTTAAATATTATTTTATTCCATAAATCTTGTTTTGCAGTTTCAAATGGGGTCGTTTTCTGTTGGTGGGCGGAATTCCGACTTTCAAAACTTTCGGAAACAGAAGATAGACAGAGTGAAAGTTCCTCCCGTAATCATAATGAGTTTTTCTTGCGATGTTTCTTCATCCCAGTAGTGTTGTTAAATATAATTTTATTCCATAAATCTTGTTTTGCAGTATCAAATGGGGTCGTTTTCTGTTGGTGGGCGGAATTCCGACTTTCAAAACTTTCGGAAACAGAAGATAGACAGAGTGATAGTTCCTCCCGTAATCATAATGAGTTTTTCTTGCGATGTTTCTTCATCCCAGTAGTGTTGTTAAATATAATTTTATTCCATAAATCTTGTTTTGCAGTATCAAATGGGGTCGTTTTCTGTTGGTGGGCGGAATTCCGACTTTCAAAACTTTCGGAAACAGAAGATAGACAGAGTGAAAGTTCCTCCCGTAATCATAATGAGTTTTTCTTGCGATGTTTCTTCATCCCAGTAGTGTTGTTAAATATAATTTTATTCCATAAATCTTGTTTTGCAGTATCAAATGGGGTCGTTTTCTGTTGGTGGGCGGAATTCGACTTTCAAAACTTTTGGAAACAGAAGATAGACAGAGTGAAAGTTCCTCCCGTAATCATAATGAGTTTTTCTTGCGATGTTTCTTCATCCCAGTAGTGTTGTTAAATATAATTTTATTCCATAAATCTTGTTTTGCAGTATCAAATGGGGTCGTTTTTCTGTTGGTGGGCGGAATTCCGACTTTCAAAACTTTCGGAAACAGAAGATAGACAGAGTGAAAGTTCCTCCCGTAATCATAATGAGTTTTTCTTGCGATGTTTCTTCATCCCAGTAGTGTTGTTAAATATAATTTTATTCCATAAATCTTGTTTTGCAGTTTCAAATGGGGTCGTTTTCTGTTGGTGGGCGGAATTCCGACTTTCAAAACTAAGAAAGGTAACTTGATCACGCTAGTTACGTTAACTGAAAACTTTTACAAAAAGTTCTTAAGTTGGAAGCTTTCGACCTTATCTTAGGTCTTCATCACGCCAATGGAGGACTAAGATTGTTGCCAGATTCTACATTTGAATTTTTCCTATTTTTGTTGCCAAAACTTAGAATTGATCTCCAGATCAACGGAATTGAACTCGCTGGATATGTCATCGGCCATTTGTGTGATACCCGACGATTACACCTTTCTCGATAGAAATGGTTAATATATATTAAATACGTGGAGATAATGTAAATGGACGATGTCATCGCTCTTTCCACGTTATTTTTTAAACAGCGCATAGCGACTGAAAAATTGTATTCCGGCACCGCTGGGATCGAACCCCAGAACTCTCGATAACTAGTCGAGTGCGTTCGAATTTACGCTACGGCGCCAACAATTCTCAGCGCCCTGCGTGGTTTTATCAGTCAGCATCTGACTACACGAATACGTATTGATGGTCTCAGCAACTGAGATGGCGTCTTCTGGTGGCATTTAACGCAACAGCTATTTAATTGTAGCTGATAAATTCAAAGGGCGATAGAAATGGTTAATATATATTAAATACGTGGAGATAATGTAAATGGACGATGTCATCGCTCTATCCACGTTATTTTATAAACAACGCATAGCGACTGAAAAATTGTATTCCGGCACCGCTGGGATCGAACCCCAGAACTCTCGATAACTAGTCGAGTGCGTTCGAATTTACGCTACGGCGCCAACAATTCTCAGCGCCCTGCGTGGTTTTATCAGTCAGCATCTGACTACACGAATACGTATTGATGGTCTCAGCAACTGAGATGTCGTCATCTGGTGGTATTTTAACGCAACAGCTATTTAATTGCAGCTGATAAATTCAAAGGGCGATAGAAATGGTTAATATATATTAAATACGTGGAGATAATGTAAATGGACGATGTCATCGCTCTTTCTAAGTTATTTTTAAACAGCGCATAGCGACTGAAAAATTGTATACCGGCACCGCTGGGATCGAACCCCAGAACTCTCGATAACTAGTCGAGTGCGTTCGAATTTACGTTCTGGGGTTCGATCCCAGCAGTGCCGGAATACAATTTTTCAGTCGCTATGCGCTGTTTATAAAATAACGTGGATAGAGCGATGACATCGTCCATTTACACCTTTCTCGAAATCAGAGAGCTCCGAACTGCGTGGCATCTTGCATGCGACTGGTTGCGTTGTTGTTTCCCACAACGATATTTAACGGCGGCGGCCGTGACGTGTATCAGGACCACAGATATCGTCGATTGCAGGGGTGTCCTATTGCTTGTTGGTAGATAGCGTACATTGGTGGACTTCAGTTTAATGTTTACATGAATTAGAGTGAAGAATTCCACCTTGCTCATGCTGCATTATATTCACACTTTCTCACCACACATTCCAGTTTTTCACCAGGTTAAAAAGTTCAGTTTTTTTTTTTTTTCTGTTTGTCAGGCTCTTGTATGAATATAAGCGTCATAGCTTTGTTACGTACTATTTACTTAACTTGAACACATCGATTTTTACAGAAATGCTTTAACGTATTTGTCAATTGTTATAATGTTAAGTAGATTTCGGATGTTCCTTTTCATTATTTCTCATGCTGTTGGGTGTAGGAAGTAAGATTATTTTTTATGTATGTTTGCTAATTAGGTCCGCAGCCCTGCAAGGTCTCCAGCAAAGAGGCGGAGAACAAGAAGAAAGACATCCCGTAAAAGCCCAAAAAGCAAAACTACAAAGGCAAGGACAAAGGCCACTTCCTCCGGTAGGACTAAGTCAAAAAGCAAAACCAAATCTCCAGCCAGAAGGCGTAGGAAAGGAAAGAGGCGAAAAACTCGCAAATCAAAGAAGGTGAATTTTCAATTGATATGATGATACATGAGATTCTTCCGCGGATTCACGGAATGCCGCCCCCATTTGGGTCATTTTCGAGATCGATGCAAAAATGAAGAGAAGTTTTGCTTGGGATTAATGGGGGGGGGGGGGGGGCTTGTTTCTCCCATCTGGGAACAGTATTTTGCCTTCCAAAACTTCCGAATACGGAAGAAAAGATTTTTCCCATAATCGTTAATTTCTTTTTCTCACGATGTTGCTTTTACCCAGTATTGTTGTTAAATGTGATTTTATTGCATGAATGTTTATATTTCAGCATGAAACTGAGGGCAACGACCTGCAAAGCGGAAGTTAAGACGGGCCGACAATTTTCTCGCCGTCTTCAGGCATTTGATTCTTCAGTAAATTCGAGGGAATTCCGCCATTTCAGTTATCATTTGGGGCATTCTCGAAATCAATGCACTATTGAACAGAAATGGGATGGGGGGGGGTAGTGAGGGGGATTCGTTTTCTGTTTGAGGATGGAATTTCATCTTTCAGGATGAAATTCAGATCTTTTTCGTAATCGTATCCCCTCCTTCCTGCGATGCATATTTCGTGTCTGTTAAAATTATTCTTAGACTTTTAATTCAAAGGAAAGGAATTTATGGTTTTTGCAGGATACACCAGTTTGTAAAAGTAAAAAAAAAAATCCAAAATTTTAATCCCGTAATCTAGAAATAATGCGCTTATCGAAGAGCATTCGTTGAGCCTTCATTGATCACGCGCACAAAGGACAATGATACAGAGCGAGTGCAACCGGTCGCTTATCGACGAGCATTCGTTGATCACGCGCACGAAGGACAATGATACAGAGCGAGTGCAACCGGTCGCTTATCGACGAGCATTCGTTGTGATCACGCGCACGAAGGACAATGATACAGAGCGAGTGCAACCGGTCGCTTATCCACGAACATTCGTTGATCACGCGCACGAAGGACGATGATACGGAGCAAGTGCAACCGGTCGCTTATAGACGAGCATTCTTTGATCACGCGCACGAAGGACAATGATACAGAGCGAGTGCAACCGGTCGCTTATCGACGAGCATTCGTTGATCACGCGCACGAAGGACAATGATACAGAGCGAGTGCAACCGGTCGCTTATCCACGAGCATTCGTTGATCACGCGCACGAAGGACAATGATACAGAGCGAGTGCAACCGGTCGCTTATCCACGAGCATTCGTTGATCACGCGCACGAAGGACGATGATACGGAGCAAGTGCAACCGGTCGCTTATAGACGAGCATTCTTTGATCACGCGCACGAAGGACAATGATACAGAGCGAGTGCAACCGGTCGCTTATCGACGAGCATTCGTTGACACGCGCACGAAGGACAATGATACAGAGCGAGTGCAACCGGTCGCTTATCGACGGGCATTCGTGGATCACGCGCACGAAGGACAATGATACAGAGCGAGTGGAACCGGTCGCTTATCGACAAGCATTCGTTGATCACGCTCACGAAGGACAATGATACAGAGCGAGTACAACCGGTCCAAAGTATGGTAAATAGTTGGGACAAATACAAAAAGGATATGCAAAGTAGTAGTGAAAAATCTAGTAGCACTGTTGAGAACTGTATGACTACAAAAAAAGAAAATACCAAAGAACATTGTGACATTAAAAAAATTATAGAGATTCCAGAACTTATTAAAAATGAAAAGTGTAAAAGAAAGTCTGATTGTGCTAATGTAGGCTGATAAAAATGACAAAATTGATGTGGTTTCTCAAAAAAATAATGTACTTTTAGAATTCATTAATCTATACTTTTATAAAACAGGTTAAGTTGTTTTTAGATACCAAAATAGATAATACTGGTTTACGTCTTGGTGATATCCGTGTGTGCAGATTGCTGTATGCTGATGACACTGTCCTGTTGGCAGAGAGCAAAAGTGAGTTGCAGAGTATGTTGACTCGGATACACGAAGTTTGCATGAAATTCAAACTGAGTATAAATAAGGGAAAAACCAAAGTTATGGTGTTTGAGAGAGGAACTGGTAGCACTGAATGTAATGTAAATCCAAATGGCACTGTGATTGACCAAGTCAAAGAGTTTGTGTATTTAGGAAGCATGTTTGACAGAGAGAATAAGTTGGATGGTGAAATCAGTAGGCGAGTGAATTCTTCTTTGAAAGTCATAGCTGCTCTGTGAGGTTTTCACAGGAATGATGGGTTCTCTAGAGAGTCCCGCATGGCTGTGTATGAAACAGTAATTGTTCCTACTCTGATGTATGGCAGTGAAACCTGGGTACTGCAGAAGAAACATGGGAGTCATTTGTGTGCTGGAGAAATGCGTTACTTACGTGGGGTTTGTGGCACGACACGGTCTGATTGTGTGAGGAATGAAGATGTATTGCAGTTGTGTGATGTGAAGCAAAATGTTGTCAGCAAGGTGGAGACCAATATGCTTCGGTGGTTTGGCCATGTTGAAAGAATGAGTGATGAGATGCTTACTAAGAAAATCTTTTAGCCCAAGTGGCAGGAAGGAAAGGCAGAGGAAGACCAAGGAAGACATGGATGGATCAGATTCAGGAGTGTCTGCATGAGAAAAAGATTATGAGTATGAAGTATAAAAGATCTTGTGTACGGCGTGTAATGGATATCAGTGAAACCCAAGTTGTGTGAGGAATGAAAATGTGTTGTGTAATGTGAAGCAAAATGTTGTTAGCAAGGTGGAGACCAGAATGCTTCGGTGGTTTGGCCATGTTGAAAGAATGAGTGATGAGATGCTTAGTAAGAAGATCTTTTCAGCCCAAGTGGCAGGAAGGAAAGGCAGAGGAAGGCCAAGAAAGTCATGGAATTATCAGATTCAGGAGTGTCTGCGTGAGAAAAAGATTATGAGTATGAAGTATAGAAGATCACAGCATGTGATGGATGTCAGTGAAGCTCGAGTTGTGTGTCATGATTGCTGCAAATAGAGAAGTTTGATATGGCAACAGTAAGTAGAAATTATCTGGTAGTTAGTATTTATTTGTGGAGCTTAACCTCTGAATATCAGAGAAGAGCTTAGTGATATGTATGTAAGTATATGTGTGTGTTTTTAGATTTTATTCTGTGTAAAAGGAAAATGTAAACAAAAATTGTTTTTAAGTTGTTTGATTATAAATTCATAATTGCTTTACTTATGTCAGAGCAATTTATTTCTCCACAGAATATGTAAGTTAGAATATTTATGGAAAACTTTTATGTGCACAGTCCAAAATGATCAGTTTGTATCCTAAGCAAACTCAGCATATGCATTTTTTTTTTTTTTTTTTTTTTTGAGTGGAGGTTTAACGACCACCGTGAGCAACTCAATGGGCTATAAGCAGTCGCCCGTCCCTAATTTAGGGTCACTGGTTCCAGGGAAGGGAGAGAGCCAGTGCCGTAAGACAAACACAACATCCATTGATTGATTGTAGGTTTAACGACCACCGTGAGCAACTCAATGGGCTATAAGCAGTCGCCCGTCCCTAATTTAGGGTCACTGGTTCCAGGGAAGGGAGAGAGCCAGTGCCGTAAGACAAACACAACATCCATTGATTGATTGGAGGTTTAACGACCACCGTGAGCAACTCAATGGGCTATAAGCAGTTGCCCGTCCCTGATTTAGGGCCACTGGTTCCAGGGAAGGGAGAGAGCCAGTGCTGTAAGACAAACACAACATCCATGCCTCACCGGGATTCGAACCCGGACCCCGTTCGGACGAATATTTATTTATTTTTTTTGATTGGAGGTTTAACGACCACCGTGAGCAACTCAATGGGCTATAAGCAGTTGCCCGTCCCTGATTTAGGGCCACTGGTTCCAGGGAAGGAGAGAGCCAGTGCCGTAAGACAAACACAACATCCATGCCTCATCGGGATTCGAACCCGGACCCCGTTCGGACGAATATTTATTTATTTTTTTTGATTGGAGGTTTACCGACCACCGTGAGCAACTCAATGGGCTATAAGCAGTTGCCCGTCCCTGATTTAGGGCCACTGGTTCCAGGGATGGGAGAGAGCCAGTGCCGTAAGACAAACACAACATCCATGCCTCACCTGGATTCGAACCCGGACCCCGTTCGGACGAATATTTATTTATTTTTTTGATTGGAGGTTTAACGACCACCGTGAGCAACTCAATGGGCTACAAGCAGTTGCCCGTCCCTGATTTAGGGCCACTGGTTCCAGGGAAGGGAGAGAGCCAGTGCTGTAAGACAAACACAACATCCATGCCTCACCGGGATTCGAACCCGGACCCCGTTCGGACGAATATTTATTTATTTTTTTTGATTGGAGGTTTAACGACCACCGTGAGCAACTCAATGGGCTATAAGCAGTTGCCCGTCCCTGATTTAGGGCCACTGGTTCCAGGGAAGGGAGAGAGCCAGTGCCGTAAGACAAACACAACATCCATGCCTCATCGGGATTCGAACCCGGACCCCGTTCGGACGAATATTTATTTATTTTTTTTGATTGGAGGTTTACCGACCACCGTGAGCAACTCAATGGGCTATAAGCAGTTGCCCGTCCCTGATTTAGGGCCACTGGTTCCAGGGATGGGAGAGAGCCAGTGCCGTAAGACAAACACAACATCCATGCCTCACCGGGATTCGAACCCGGACCCCGTTCGGATGAATATTTATTTATTTTTTTTGATTGGAGGTTTAACGACCACCGTGAGCAACTCAATGGGCTATAAGCAGTTGCCTGTCCCTGATTTAGGGCCACTGGTTCCAGGGAAGGGAGAGAGCCAGTGCCGTAAGACAAACACAACATCCATGCCTCACCGGGATTCGAACCCGGACCCCGTTCGGACGAATATTTATTTATTTTTTTTGATTGGAGGTTTACCGACCACCGTGAGCAACTCAATGGGCTATAAGCAGTTGCCCGTCCCTGATTTAGGGCCACTGGTTCCAGGGAAAGGAGAGAGCCAGTGCCGTAAGACAAACACAACATCCATGCCTCACCGGGATTCGAACCCGGACCCCGTTCGGACGAATATTTATTTATTTTTATTGATTGGAGGTTTAACAACCACCGTGAGCAACTCAATGGGCTATAAGCAGTTGCCCGTCCCTGATTTAGGGCCACTGGTTCCAGGGAAGGGAGAGAGCCAGTGCCGTAAGACAAACACAACATCCATGCCTGACCGGGATTCGAACCCGGACCCCTTACAGACGAATGATCAGAAGCCAACGCCTTAGACCACTGTGCCACCGTGGCGGCCTAATTCTGGTTCCTAACGCTGTTCTCTACCTCCCCTCCAAGTTTCTACACGGAGTTCCGGGACACCCTGTATATATTCAATACTTAAATTTTACAGTTTGAAAGTTAACTTTAAAAAAGAAAGACATATTTTAGTCCGCTAGACATTTTTACTTATATTTTTCACTGGAAAAGAATTTCTTCAGTAGATTGGGTTTCTTTAACAAGTATTTCTGAAATACAGAGCAGGACATGTCTTTCAAATTGTATTTAACTAGCAGTATATTGATTAAGTTGTGGAGTATTAACAATATCTATGAAAATGCAAGTGCAAAGATTCGGCTGTTTGAAAATACAACACACATAAAAATTGGAAAGGGAGTGAGACAAGGTGACACCATATCTCCGAAGCTCTTTCATGCCACATTGGAAAATGTCTTTAAATCACTGAACTGGGAAAACAAAGGGATAAAGATTAATGGAGATTATCTAACCCACCTTCGTTTTGCTGATGACGTAGTCATTTTCGCAACTACCCCATCAGAGCTGCAGAGTATGATCCAGGAACTTGCTGACAAGAGTAAAGAAGTGGGATTAAAAATGAACTTTCAGGAGACAAAAGTGATGTTCAATGCTTTTACAAGAAATGAAGATTTATCGATTGATGGAGAAAAGCTGGTGATAACAGACACGTACGATTATCTTGGACAGCAGATATCAAGTGAGGGTCACATTGATGAAGAAATTAATCAGCGTACAAAACTTGCCGGGAGAGCTTTTGGAAGAAACAGCATAATTTTCAAGAGCAATACGTCATTATGTCTTAAAAGAAAAGTGTTTGATCAATGCATCCTTCCAGTGCTTACGTATGGTGCAGAGACGTGGACCTTAACTAAAAGAGACATACAAAGGCTGCAGACAACTCAAAGAAGCATGGAGAGGTGCATGCTTGGTGTCACCAGGAGAGATAAGAAGAGGAACTCGTGGATCCGAAAAATGATGAGACATCATGATCAGAGTTAAATCCCTGAAATGGCAACGGGCTGGACATACTGCCAGGACAGACACAGCCGAAATTTTAGATTGGATTCCAAGGGACAGGAAAAGACCCAGAAGAAGACCACATGGGAGATGGGTGGATGAAATTCGAAAGTATGCGGGAGTGACATGGAGGAGACTGGCACAAGACAGACTGTTGTGGAGGAAACTTGGGGAGACCTTCGTCCAGCAGTGGATTGACAATGATGATGATGATGATATTGATTAAGAAGCTTGAATTATAAATAGAAAAAAACTCACAGCAACGACTCGCAACACACAAAACAAGTAGCATCAGCTGACTGTTTACATGACCATCGCACAGCACTGTCTATGCGACAAACAACAGACCGACTAACGTGCACTGGCGGGTTTTCCCTGCGCTGTTGACTCACAAGTGATGCACTGCAGCAGGCAGATGCAGGATTGTAGGAATAAACTGTCCAGAGAAAGGAGGAAGGGCACCAGCCAAAGTCCAAAAAGAATTAATACATTTCAGCTGTGGCATAAAGGGATATACACTATATTGACGAAAGTCACCGGACACCCCTTCAAAAGCAAATGAACAAATCCGCTGCGTTGTTAAGATGCGCGGTCCAACTGCAAACGGTATAAAAACAAGCCTGCAGCTGACTGCGATCACATCGCACTGTGAGGTTGACTGAAAATGTCGCAGAACTGACTTTGAGAAAGGAAAGATTGTTGGGTGTTATATTAGTGGGTTGTCCATAAGAGAAACAGAAAGGCGTTTAAACATACCCAAGTCAACTGTTTTGGATGTACTGAATAAGTGGAAGACACATCAAGCAGCAAAACGTACCAGCAGACCAAAGAAAATCAGTGATAGAGGACGTCGAAGCCTCAGGAGAGTCGTTACAGCAAATAAAAGGAATACTGCACGAGACTAAATTTGAAAATGGTATAAGTGAGCTTCTTTACCGCTTCTTTGTCGCGGCGGGAGAGAACTGACTTTGAGAAAGGAAAGATTGTTGGGTGTTATATTAGTGGGTTGTCCATAAGAGAAACCGAGAGGCGTTTAAACATACCCAAGTTAACTGTATTGAATGTACTGAATAAGTGGAAGACACGTGAAGCAGCAAAACGTACCGGCAGACCAAAGAAAATCAGTGATAGAGGACGTCGAAGCCTCAGGAGAGTCGTTACAGCAAATAAAAGGAATACTGCACGAGACTAAATTTGAAAATGGTATAAGTGAGCTTCTTTACCGCTTCTTTGTCGCTGCGGGAGAGAACTGACTTTGAGAAAGGAAAGATTGTTGGGTGTTATATTAGTGGGTTGTCCATAAGAGAAACAGAAAGGCGTTTAAACATACCCAAGTCAACTGTTTTGGATGTACTGAATAAGTGGAAGACACATCAAGCAGCAAAACGTACCAGCAGACCAAAGAAAATCAGTGATAGAGGACGTCGAAGCCTCAGGAGAGTCGTTACAGCAAATAAAAGGAATACTGCACGAGACTAAATTTGAAAATGGTATAAGTGAGCTTCTTTACCGCTTCTTTGTCGCGGCGGGAGAGAACTGACTTTGAGAAAGGAAAGATTGTTGGGTGTTATATTAGTGGATTGTCCATAAGAGAAACCGAGAGGCGTTTAAACATACCCAAGTCAACTGTTTTGGATGTACTGAATAAGCGGAAGACACATCAAGCAGCAAAACGTACCGGCAGACCAAAGAAAATCAGTGATAGAGGACGTCGAAGCCTCAGGAGAGTCGTTACAGCTAATCGACGGAATACTGCGCAAGACCTCAGTGTACAGGTGAGTAAAAATGCTGGAACCTCGGTATGTACACGTACCGTTCGCAGAGAACTTCATTCAATGGGTTACCGTGGTCGTGCGGCTGCTCATAAGCTTTTCATCTCCACTGGGAATGCTACTCGTCGTTTAGCATGGTGTGAAGAACATTTATCCTGGACCGTAGATCAATGGAAATGGGTCCTATGGACTGATGAATCCAGATACACGATCCATCAGTCTGATGGAAGTGTGTGGGTACGGCGGAAGCCGGGGAAACGCTATTTACCACAGTGTACTGTTCTTACGTTCAGGTTTAAAGCTGACAGTGTACTCGTCTGGAGGTGTTTTCGTGGCATGGTCCCGGTCCAGTGTTTATCGTGTACAAACCTGTTAACCAGCACGTCTACCTCGATATTCTGGACAATTATGCAGTACCAACTCTGTGGCAATACCATGGAACCGAGCCTTGTTGGTACCAGCAGGATAATGCACCGAGCCATAAAGCAAAGACTGTTACGGCGTGGTTTCACAATAATTCCCTATCGTGTGTGGACTGGCCAGCACAGAGCCCTGATCTTAATCCCATAGAGCACCTATGGGATCAATTAGAGCGCCGCATAAGAAGTTTGGAACCATACTAAGCAAAAGTTAGCGGCAGCATTATGTACTGAATGGAAGCGCATACTTATACCTGTGTTCCAAAACCTTGTCGAAAGCATGTCTCGAAGTGTCATTGCATGCATTAAGCCCAAAGGTGGATTGACACCGTACTAATGTATGTCAATAAATGCTATGTTGTGTTTCTCTTCTAGGTGTCCGGTGACTTTTGTCAATGTAGTGTATGTTTACAATAGAAGAATTTGTTCAGAACATATCTGAATTATTCCTTATTGAAAAAGTGGGACATTTAGGCTATTTCCGTTAATGCCTGCAGGACAGGAGGATGTGGTAAGAAAACAAGGACATGTCCTCCAAAAGCCAGACTTCTGGGTCACCCTGGGCCCTGTGGCCTAAGCGCTGGCTTCTGATCAATCGTCTGAGATGGGTCCAGGTTCGAGTCTTGGTGATGCATGGATGTTGTGTTTGTCTTACGGCACTGGTTCTCTCCCTTCCCTGGAACCAGTGAATAAATTAGGGACGGGCGACTGCTTATAGCCCATTGAGTTGCTCATGGTGGTCGGTAAACCTCCACTGCCCCCCCCCGGGTGGCGCAGTGGTCTAAGCGATGGCCTCTGATCATTCTTCCGAACGGGGTCCGGGTTCGAATCCCGGTGAGGCATGGATGTTGTGTTTGTCTTACGGCACTGGTTCTCTCCCTTCCCTGGAACCAGTGACCCTAAATTAGGGACGGGCGACTGCTTATAGCCCATTGAGTTGCTCATGGTGGTCGGTAAACCTCCAATTGCCCCCGGGTGGCGCAGTGGTCTAAGCGATGGCCTCTGATCATTCTTCCGAATGGGGTCCGGGTTCGAATCCCGGTGAGGCATGGATGTTGTGTTTGTCTTACGGCACTGGTTCTCTCCCTTCCCTGGAACCAGTGACCCTAAATTAGGGACGGGCGACTGCTTATAGCCCATTGAGTTGCTCACGGTGGTCGTTAAACCTCCAATCAATAAATGGATGTTGTGTTTGTCTTACGGCACTGGCTCTCTCCCTTCCCTGGAGCCAGTGACCCTAAATTAGGGACGGGCGACTGCTTATAGCCCATTGAGTTGCTCACGGTGGTCGTTAAACCTCCAATCAATAAATGGATGTTGTGTTTGTCTTACGGCACTGGCTCTCTCCCTTCCCTGGAGCCAGTGACCCTAAATTAGGGACGGGCGACTGCTTATAGCCCATTGAGTTGCTCATGGTGGTCGGTAAACCTCCAATTGCCCCCCCCCCCCCGGGTGGCGCAGTGGTCTAAGCGATGGCCTCTGATCATTCTTCCGAACGGGGTCCGGGTTCGAATCCCGGTGAGGCATGGATGTTGTGTTTGTCTTACGGCACTGGTTCTCTCCCTTCCCTGGAACCAGTGACCCTAAATTAGGGACGGGCGACTGCTTATAGCCCATTGAGTTGCTCATGGTGGTCGGTAAACCTCCAATTGCCCCCCGGGTGGCGCAGTGGTCTAAGCGATGGCCTCTGATCATTCTTCCGAATGGGGTCCGGGTTCGAATCCCGGTGAGGCATGGATGTTGTGTTTGTCTTACGGCACTGGTTCTCTCCCTTCCCTGGAACCAGTGAATAAATTAGTAACGGGCGACTGCTTATAGCCCATTGAGTTGCTCATGGTGGTCGGTAAACCTCCAATTGCCCCCCCCCCCCCCCCGGGTGGCGCAGTGGTCTAAGCGATGGCCTCTGATCATTCTTCCGAACGGGGTCCGGGTTCGAATCCCGGTGAGGCATGGATGTTGTGTTTGTCTTACGGCACTGGTTCTCTCCCTTCCCTGGAACCAGTGAATAAATTAGGGACGGGCGACTGCTTATAGCCCATTGAGTTGCTCATGGTGGTCGGTAAACCTCCAATTGCCCCCCGGGTGGCGCAGTGGTCTAAGCGATGGCCTCTGATCATTCTTCCGAACGGGGTCCGGGTTTGAATCACGGTGAGGCATGGATGTTGTGTTTGTCTTACGGCACTGGTTCTCTCCCTTCCTTGGAGCCAATGACCCTAAATTAGGGACGGGCGACTGCTTATAGCCCATTGAGTTGCTCATGGTGGTCGGTAAACCTCCAATTGCTCCCCCGGGTGGCGCAGTGGTCTAAGGCGCTGGCCTCTGATCATTCGCCCGTAAGGGGTCCGGGTTCGAATCCCGGTCAGGCATGGATGTTGTGTTTGTCTTACGGCACTGGTTCTCTCCCTTCCCTGGAACCAGTGACCCTAAATTAGGGACGGGTGACTGCTTATAACCCGTTGAGTTGCTCACGGTGGTCGTTAAACCTCCAATCAAAAAATACAAAAAAAAAATCTATAGAAACTAAATTCATTACTTTCTAAACAGATAATCCATAGGTTGTGTGACGAAAAATACAATAAAAAAATTACAATCCGCTGCTCAAAATTTCCACGGGACAGTTTTTTTTAGAGGATTCTTCTGATTTGAGTGCACACTCTCAAAAATGTTTGCCATCTCTGTCACTCAACTGATGACATGTGTGTTCTGTACATTCAACACTTGTTGTTCAATGCAGTGTTGCCACCTTAGGATGGAATTCTGAAAAAATTTCAACCATTTTGCTTTTACAGCCAGCTATGTGGAAACTTGCTCATAGACCTAGTAACTTGCTCTATGTAAATGATCCCAGACCAAAAGCGTTGAATCTTTTACGAATGTAACATTTTTTTAGTGTAAGTATTCCAAAACTTGTGTAAAAATTTGGTTATGTTTGGAATGCTAATGGTAGAACTTGTTCATATTTCAGAAGTCTAAGAGATCGTGGCTTGCATCTATGAAGCTGGTTGCACCTTCGGTCAAGAAACGAATTGCAGATCATCTCGGGCTGTGCAAACCACCCCCTGGTCATTCCATGCCATATGTGAAAAAATCAGGAGGTCAGCGTTCATCTGTGGTTGAAGGGGCTCCCTCGCTGGATGTGGTTGGATGTCGAGATCTGTTATTTGATTTTGATCCGAGGTATACTCTTTTCTTTTTTCTTTTTTTTTTTTTCACTTTTCTTTTCCCCTATTTTTTTCAATAGCGAAGTGTGTCCCATATATCTCAGCATCATGTAAGTTGGCGATTATAATGGTGAAAAACATAAAACGTGCAAAAATTTTTAACCGAATAGTTATTAGCTCTAATGTAAGAAAAAAAAATCAGTTTATTGGCACACATACGAGGTATTAAACAACTTACGTAAGTTTCAATTTACTTCCGATATTGGAGGTTATATTATTTAACGTGCATTAATGCATTTGCATTTTTGAACTTCACTTTTAGTTGGTAAAGTTCGATGAACACTTACCGCACGTGGGGCTTGGCTTTCAATTCCTATTTCCGTTATGTGGATGCGGCACGGGGGTTTTTCATTTGGCCACGGGTCCGCTTCTTTTTTTTTTTTTTTTATTTTTCCCGTTGGAATTTATTTTGTCTCATCACCAAATGAGTTTTTCCTTTGCTGCATCCTCATTTACTTCAATATTTATTCATACCCGAGTACAAAATATTCAAGCAAAATTCAGGAGGCCCAATGGGCTCACCATTATCAACTCTATATGCTGAGGTTGTGATGAACGAAATTGAAGAAAATGTCCTGCATCGTATGGAAGAAAAACCAGAAGTGTACTGTCGATACGTGGATGATATTTTCATTCTATCAAAACTGAACGAAGAAGAATTAAAAAAATTAACAAAATGTTACAGCGCTTTATATCCAACTATAGAACTCACTGTTGAAATAGAAAAAAATAATGCATTAGCCTTTTTGGATGTACAGGTTATCAAATCCACAGATAAGTTATTATACAGGGTTTATCGGAAAAGTTCATTCATTCCGGTCCTAATCCCGTACAATTCAGCACATCCTTATCCTCAAAATGCAATAGTATAAAAACCTTAATTAAAAGAGCATATACGCATTCTGAAAATAGTCAGTTCATCAATGAAGAAATAAAATTCATAAAAAAAATTGCAGGCAGCTTTGGTTATCCTAACCATTTAATAAAAAAATGGGACACTGAAGTAATAAAGAAAATAAAAAATAATGCTGTAGTAAATAACAAAGATGTCAAATATTTAAATGGTTTTCCTTACGTAAAAGGTACTACCAATGAAATTAATAACATTTGTAAAAAACATAACATTCAAATTGGAGGAAAAGTAAATACCATCAAAAATATAGTAATAAAAAATGAAAAAATAAAAATGTTAGAAAAAGCAGGTATTTACTCAATTCCTATTACTGAAAATCCTCCAATGGCTTATATAGGAAGTACCAAAAATAAGCTTAAACACAGATTAAAACAACACGTAAAAAACTGGCAGAAAAAAGAAGAAAAAACAGCACTTATCCAATACTGTCTGGATAACCAAAAATATCCTAAATTCGAAAATATAAAAATCATCAAAAGCTGTAAATCCGAAAAACACCTCAGAATAGCAGAGTCGGTAATGATTGAAAAAAATAGGACAAAAGTTTGCAACCGCAATGACCCTAATAATTTGAGAAACAGCCGGAAAAATTTAATTAAAATTGAGCAAAAAAATGAAAAAGTTCGAAAAGTGAGATCAGTGACCAACAAGAGATGGCGCCACAACGCCCAAGAAGAAGCGATAGCCGATGACAGAAGCAGCCCGCGAGAACCACCGAAATGCCCAGCTGACACGGTCCGTGCTAGTCGGAGCAAAATGTCCCCTCGAAGACGGTAAAGGAGTTTTACTGAAAGTACTAGGGTATGAATAAATATTGAAGTAAATGAGGATGCAGCAAAGGAAAAAAAAAACTCATTTGGTGATGAGGCAAAATAAATTCCAACGGGAAAAAAAAAAAAAAAAAAAAGAAGTGGACCCGTGGCCAAATGAAAAACCCCCGTGCCGCATCCACATAACGGAAATAGGAATTGAAAGCCAAGCCCCACGTGCGGTAAGTGTTCATCGAACTTTACCAACTAAAAAGTGAAGTTCAAAAATGCAAACTTACGTAAGGCTTTACTCAGATTAATGTACTTAATTCTCTTCCATGTTGTGAAGAACTCGACTTTATGTCCTCACTTCCTCTGAGTTCTTTTATTTTCACTGATGTTTCTGGCCTCTAGATTTTTGTCAAGGCCTGTTCTCAATGAGTAGAAACTTCATATAAAGATCTGTTTACACTGGAAGAATTTAACAAGAAAGATGACACCGGATTTTCGGGTGTAATGAGAAGGTCTTTTGAATCCGTTCTGACGCGAATCAAAGCTATTCAAGTCAATGTAACAGGGATGGAAAACAGCAGTACCTTGACCAAAGAAAGAAGTTTTTCAAACGGGTTTTTAATCCCGCAGATATTGCTGTAACCGTAATCATTAGCTTACGCCCTCTGGTTGCAGACATGTGCATTAAGAAAAATTTGAAATTATATGCTGAACATTTCGCAGCGAAAACGCTCTCCAACAAAGAGAGAATTTTTCAAATTGGACTCTTAGAAGCAGAGATATCAACAAATATAAAATATGCATCCACGCCCCTGGCAAGAAAAAACATGCATGATTTTATTATCCCTCAAAAAGTTTTTCGATGTGAGCGGTATCAGTTAAGGAAATAATTTTTCCAGTCGTTTTCAGGAGCTCCGATTTTGCTGCAAACATATCAGACACAGAAATTAACACTGATGTCCCCTGGTGGCCAGACGATTCCTTAGCAAATATTAGAAATTATATGAAAAACATTTCCAATCAGGAGTTGTATGCAATGCAGGAAGAATTTTTCAAATCGGACTTTTAGAAGCAGAAATATAGGAGAAAACACAATTTACCTAAACACCCTCTAGTGGAAAGTCTATAAATTACTTGAAAATTTTGAAATTATGTGAAAAACATGTCGCACTGGAAACTATGAAACAAAGAAGGAATTTTTCAAATCTGACTCTTAGAAACAGAGGTATTGACAAAAATAAGATATATATCTACACCCCCTGGCAAAGAAACCATGCATTATTTTAAGAAGAAAATTTTCCTAAAAGGTTTGTCAACATAAGTAGTATAAGTCCACAAACAAATTTTTTTCAATCGAGATTTTAAAAGCTTAGATTTTGCTGCAAATACACCAGAAGATGAAATTAATACCTATGCTCCCTGGTGGCCAAACCATTTTTTACCAAAAATTATAAATTATATGCAAAGGATTTCTCATCGGGAGCTGTATCCGGTGCAAAAAAAAAAAAATATTTCAAATCGGAGTTTTAGAAGCGGAGATATTGGGGGAAACTCAATTTACCTTTACGCCCCCTAGTGAAAAGTCTATGAATTACTTGAAAATTTTGAAATTACATGAAAAACATTTCGCATCGGAAACACTATCCAATAAAAAAAAAAAAAGAATTTTTCAAATCAGACCATTAGAAGCAGAGGTATTGAACAAAATAAGATGCACATCTACGCCCCCTGGCGGAAAAACCATACAATATTTTAAGAAAAAAATATTATGAAAAGGTTTCTTAATGTGAGTGGCATCAGTCCACGAACAAATTTTTTCAATCGAGATTTTAGAAGCACAAATTTTATGGCAAATACATCATAAACAAAAATGTACACTTATGCCCCCTGGTGGCCAAAGTATTCTCTACCAAAAATTAGAAATTACATGCAAAAGATTTCCCATCATCCAAAGAAGAAAAGAAATTTCAAATCAATGCTTTTGAAGAAGAGATATCGGAGAAAACGCAATTTACTTTTACGGCCCCTAGCGGAAAATCTGTGCATAACTTGAAAAAGTAACTATACATAAAATACTCTTTGACATAAATGGAATAGAAAGATAAAAAAAAATTTCAATCGGATGTTTAGAAGCTAATATATGCAATAAAAGGTATTTTGAATTTGACATCATCTGCATTGATGCCCTCTAGGAGCAAAATTGTACATCAAAAAAAAAAAAAAGATAAAATGAAGGATCATCGTTTGCATATTTCAAGCTTCCCAATGCAAAAGAATTTTTCAAATCGGACTAATAGTTGCAGAGGTATGGTGTCTACAAACGGACAGATAGACACGGACAAATCGATAACATAAGCGCAATCTTTTTTTACAAAAGACCCGCTAAAAATAGTTTTCAGTTTCCTTTTGCCATTTCTTCAATTAAAAACTGCCGCCCCGGTGGCGCAGTGGTCTAAGGCGTTGGCCTCTGATCATTCGTCCGTAAGGGGTCCGGGTTCGAATCCCGGTGAGGCATGGATGTTGTGTTTGTCTTACGGCACTGGCTCTCTCCCTTCCCTGGAACCAGTGACCCTAAATTAGGGACGGGCGACTGCTTATAGCCCATTTGAGTTGCTCACGGTGGTCGTTAAACCTCCAATCAACAAAAAAAAAAAAAAAAAAAAAAATTAAAAACTTTTAATTATTTGTTTATTACTCCTATTCTTTTTTTAAGCTATCTTGTTAAAAATCCTGTTTACTTGTTTTGTTGGTTCATGCAAACTTTGTACATCCGGGACAACACGCTCTGCTACTCACTTTTCCTCTCTGCCAAAATGACTGTATCATCAGCATACAGCATTCTGCACACACGGATGTTACCAAGACATAAAAACCAGTATTGTCCATCGTGGCATCACATATATACACTGACGGGAAAAAAATCCCAACACCACGAAAAAATAGTTGTAGAGGAATGAAATGGCGGCAATACATTTGTATAGGTAACATATTTAATCGATTAAGGTTTCAAGATCACAGCTTAATGTAAGCGCGAGAAGAGCCATTTTAAATGCGAAATGCTGGTACATTAATAACCGCCAGAATGTTGAAGGCAAGCACGCAAACGTTCATGCATTGTGTCGTAAAGGTGCTGGATGTCAGTTTGTGGGATGGAGTTCCATGCCTGTTGCACTTAATCGGTCAATACAGGGACGGTTAATGCTGGTTGGAGGTGACGCTGGAGTTGTCGTCCAATGATGTCCCATACATGCTCGATTGAAGAAAGATCTGGTGATCTAGCAGGCCACGGCAACATGTCGACACTCTGTAGAGCATGTTGGGTTACAACAGCGGTATGCGGGCGAGCTTTATCCTGTTGAAAAACACCCCTGGAATGCTGTTCATGAATGGCAGCGCAAGAGGTTGAATCACCAGACCGACGTACAACTGTGCCGTCAGGGTGCGTGGGATAACCACGAGAGTGCTCCTGCTATCATACGAAATTGCTCCCCAGACCATAACTCCAGGTGTAGGTCCGGTGTGTCTCGGCCGCAGACAGGTTGGTTGCAGGCGCTCACCTGGCCTCCTTCTAACCAACACACGGCCATCACTGCCACCCAGGCAGAACCGGCTTTCATCAGAAAACACAACAGATCTCCACTCTGTCCTCCAATGAGCTCTAGCTTGACACCACTGATGTCGCAAACAGCAGTGGTTTGGAGTAAGTGAAATGCACGCTACAGGGCGTCTGGCTCGGAGCTATCCTTCAAGTAACCGATTTGTAACAGTTCGTTGTGTCACTGTGGTGGCAACTGCAGCTCAAATTGTTGCTGCAGACGCAGTACAATGCGCCACAGCGGTCTTCCCTCTCAGTAGTGCCACGTGGCCGGCCGGAACCCGGTCTTCTTGAGGCAGTACCTTCCCTTGACCACCGCTGCCAACAATCATGCACAGTGGCTACATTCCTGCCAAGTCGTTCTGCAATATTGCGGAAAGAAAATCCACCTTCTCGTAGCCCTATTGCACGACCTCGTTCAAACTCCGTGAGCTGTTGATAATGGCTTCTTCGTCTTCTTAAAGGCATTCTTGACTAAAATCAACACACTACGTCGAATCTCAACGATAACTAACGCTCACGAACGTTACAGCGCGTGATATCCATCACACACCATACACAAGATCTTCTATACTTCATATTCGTAATCTTTTTCTCATGCAGACACTCCTGAATCTGATCCACCCATGTCTTCCTCGGCCTTCCTGTGCCTTTCCTTACTGCCACTTGGGCTGAAAATATTTTCTTAGTAAGCATTTCATCACTCATTCTTTCAACATGGCCAAACCACTGAAGCATATTGGTCTCCACCTTGCTAACAACATTTTGCTTCACATCACACAACTGCAATGCATCTTCATTTCTCAAGCATACATACATATCACTAAGCTGTTCTCTGTGATTCAGAGGTTAGCTCCAAAAAGAAATACAAACTTCCAGATATTTTTACTTATTGTTGTCGTATCAAACGTCGCCATTTGCAGCGATTTTGGCATACAACTCGTGCTTCACTGATATCCATTACACGCCGTACACAAGATCTTTTTGTACTTCATACTCATAATCTTTTTCTCATGCAGACACTCCTGAATCTGATCCACCCATGTCTTCCTTGGCCTTCCTCTGCCTTTCCTTCCTGCCACTTGGGCTGAAAATATTTTCTAAGTAAGCATTTCATCACTCATTTCTTTCAACATGGCCAAACCACTGAAGCATATTGGTCTCCACCTTGCTAACAACATTTTGCTTCACATCACACAACTGCAATGCATCTTCATTTCTCAAGCATACATACATATCACTAAGCTGTTCTCTGTGATTCAGAGGTTAGCTCCAAAAAGAAATACAAACTTCCAGATATTTTTACTTATTGTTGTCGTATCAAACGTCGCCATTTGCAGCGATTTTGACATACAACTCGTGCTTCACTGATATCCATTACACGCCGTACACAAGATCTTTTGTACTTCATACTCATAATCTTTTTCTCATGCAGACACTCCTGAATCTGATCCACCCATGTCTTCCTTGGCCTTCCTCTGCCTTTCCTTCCCACCACTTGGGCTAAAAAGATTTTCTTAGTAAGCATCTCATCACTCATTCTTTCAACATGGCCAAACCACCGAAGCATATTGGTCTCCACCTTGCTAACAACATTTTGCTTCACATCACACAACTGCAATACATCTTCATTTCTCATGCATAAATACATATCACTAAGCTGTTCTCTGCGATTCAGAGGTTAGCTCAAAAAGAAATACAAACTTCCAGATAGCCGCCCCGGTGGCGCAGTGGTCTAAGCGATGGCCTCTGATCATTCGTCCGAAAGGGGTCCGGGTTCGAATCCCGGTCAGGCATGGATGTTGTGTTTGTCTTACGGCACTGGCTCTCTCTCCTTCCCTGGAACCAGTGATCCTAAATTAGGGACGGGCAACTGCTTATAGCCCATTGAGTTGCTCACGGTGGTCGTTAAACCTCCAATCAAAAAAAAAAAAAAAAAAACCTTCCAGATATTTTTACTTATTGTTGTTGTATCAAACTTCGCCATTTACAGCGATCTTGACATACAACTCGGGCTTCACTTATATCCATTACACGCCGTACACAAGATCTTTTATACTTCATACTCATAATCTTTTTCTCATGCAGACACTCCTGAATCTGATTCACCCATGTCTTCCTTGGCCTTCCTCCGCCACTTGGGCTGAAAAGATGTTCTTAGTAAGCATTTCATCACTCATTCTTTCAACATGGCCAAACCACCGAAGCATATTGGTCTCCACCTTGCTAACAACATTTTGCTTCACATCACACAACTGCAATACATCTTCATTCCTCACACAATCAGATCGTGTCTTGCCACAAACCCCACGTAAGTACCGCATTTCTCCAGCACACAAACGACTCCTATGTTTCTTCTGCAGTACCCAGGTTTCACTGCCATACATCAGAGTAGGAACAATTACTGTTTCATACACAGCCATGCGGGACTCTCTAGAGAACCCATCATTCCTGTGAAAACCTCCCAGAGCAGCTATGACTTTCAAAGAAGAATTCACTCGCCTACTGATTTCACCATCCAACTTGTTCTCTCTGTCAAACATGCTTCCTAAATACAGAAACTCTTTGACTTGGTCAATCACAGTGCCATTTGGATTTACATTACATTCAGTGCTACCAGTTCCTCTCTCAAACACCATAACTTTGGTTTTCCCCTTATTTATACTCAGTTTGAGTTTTGTGCAAACTTCGTACATCTGGGACAACATACTCTGCAACTCACTTTTGTTCTGCCAACAGGACTGTGTCATCAGCATACAGCAATCTACACACACGGACATTACCAAGACATAAACCAGTATTGTCCATCTTTTTATCACGCATGCACGCATCCATAAATATATTAAATATTCATGGTGACATTACTTAACCTTGCCTCACTTCTGCACCAATAGAAAACCATTTTCATAAAGCACCATTCACTCATACACTAGCTCTACTGCCAGCATACACGGCCTTTGCACTATTAAGTAGACTTCTTCCTCTTCAAAATTCTGAAAAAAGATCTGCGTTGTAGGCATTCTGCTGATGAATCTCAACTGAAGGTGGCAACCAAGTGTTTGTTTGAGGAGAAAGATAAAATGTGCTTTTTGCGCAGGATACACTAACTGTATGATCGGTGCAACAAGTGTATTGAACTCGGGGAGACGATGCGGGGAAAATAAAAGCGGATTCATTTTACTATTTCTGATTAGATATTTATCGTTTCGTGGAGTTGTTTTTCGTTTCCTTCCACATTTACCTCTTCTTTTGGGATACGATGATCCAGATGCATTGTATCGCGTAAGCATACACTTGATTTGCCTACACCAACTGCAGAGGCGATATCTCTCTCAAGTGTGATCTTTCAGAGCAATTATTTTTGCACGCTTCCTTGGGGAAATATCCATTTTTCAATACACGAAAGCAACACGCACTCACAGAGAAAGCAAAAACTAACGTCCACCTGTCACACACGAAAGCTCACAACCGAAGCTGAAGTGCTGTTTAAAACCGGTCAAACCACATTCTTACTATCAAGTTCTAACAGTCACACCACCTCACAGCGGATAAAACCGGTTTACGTGGGTTTCCGACATCAACTGGTGATCACATTACAATTCTGAGAATAAAATAGCTTGTCCCAATTAATTTGCACTGTATAGTATGAGAAGTTTATTAACAGGTTTACATAATGGGAAATATCTTACCTATGTGAATAAACTGGATCGAATTAATGTTTTTTTTTTTTTTTTTTTTTTTTATTGGAGGGTTAACGACCACCGTGAGCAACTCAATGGGCTATAAGCAGTCGCCTGTCCCTAATTTAGGGTCACTGGTTCCAGGGAAGGGAGAGAGCCAGTGCCGTAAGACAAACACAGTATCCATGCCTCACCGGGATTCGAACCCGGACCCCGTTCGGACGAATGATCAGAGGCCATCGCTTAGACCACTGCGCCACCGGGGCGGCATTGGAGGTTTAACGACCACCGTGAGCAACTCAATGGGCTATAAGCAGTCGCCCGTCCCTAATTTAGGGTCACTGGTTCCAGGAAAGGGAGAGAGCCAGTGCCGTAAGACAAACACAACATCCATGCCTCACCGGGATTCGAACCCGGACCCCGTTCGGACGAATGATCAGAGGCCATCGCTTAGACCACTGCGCCACCGGGCGGCATTGGAGGTTTAACGACCACCGTGAGCAACTCAATGGGCTATAAGCAGTCGCCCGTCCCTAATTTAGGGTCACTGGTTCCAGGGAAGGGAGAGAGCCAGTGCCGTAAGACAAACACAACATCCATTGATTGATTGGAGGTTTAACGACCACCGTGAGCAACTCAATGGGCTATAAGCAGTCGCCCGTCCCTAATTTAGGGTCACTGGTTCCAGGGAAGGGAGAGAGCCAGTGCCGTAAGACAAACACAACATCCATGCCTCACGGGATTCGAACCCGGACCCCTTTCGGACGAATGATCAGAGGCCAGCGCCTTAGACCACTGCGCCACAGGGGAGGCAAATTAATGTTAAATTGTATGTATACATCACAGAGTCCAATGGCACAACGCAATCAGGTCTTCGAGTGTTCGCTGTTTCGATAAGATCTTTCAAGCAAATTCCTACTGGCGTTGTTTTACACAACGGTTTGCCGAGAACAGAGACTTTGGACTATCTGAGTCCCTCCATACTTCCACCTTCAACAGCGCGTGAGTCAACCGCAGGCGATCAGATGACAACCGCATGCTTGTCCCATAGACTTTGCATGGGAACTTTGCCGCCCCATAACGCCCGAACCGTTGCCCCAATCTCATTTTTCTGTTCAACTGGCACATGTAGATGGTAAGACCTTTATTTTGGTACCTCAACCATATGTTTACGTTCAGCCAGTCTCTCACAACTGGTCTTACAGTAAAAAAAACTTATAGAATTAATATATACACTGGCAGAAAGTGAAAAAAGAACACCAAGAAGGAATTGGCGGACGATCATGAAATTTACATATGTTAGTGGGGTCGAGTTTACGTAGGTGTGATGTCAATTTCGGGACCAACCGGTGAGCGCTTACGCCACAGCACGGCATAATATGCAAATTATCGTCGGTGGTATTTAAGGAGTACGGCGAAGTGAATGTAATCAGTCGTCGGCGTACGGACACGTGCGAAGACCCTGAAGAAGCTGCAATGCCTGGACATGGAAGACGTGTACGATTTCAGCAGTTATCGGACTTTGAGCGAGGTCGTCTAGTTGGACTCCGCGAGGCCGGCTGGTCGTATCGTCGTATTGCGGAGCGGAATTGGACGCGAAGTATCGGTGGTGGTACGATGGTGGCGTAGATGGTCCGAGGAACATTCCCACACGAGAAGACGTGGAACCGGGAGTCGCAGACGGACTGATGAGCGGACCGATCGACGCATAAGAAGAGCGGCGTTGTCAAGCAGAACATCCACTGCGACGCAAATCCGAGCTGCCGTTGCACCTGAGGTGACTGTGCGAACAATCCGCAACCGTCTACTGGATGCAGGACTACGTGCACGTGCGCCTCTGGCATGTGTACCTCTGACTCCAGCCCACCGTCAGGAACGGCTGCAGTGGTGTCGCCAACGTATGCACTGGAGAACGCAATGGCGATCTGTCGTGTTCAGCGATGAAAGCAGATTCTGCTTGGGAGCCTCCGATGGCCGTATGTGTGTTCGCAGACGCACAGAAAATCGTCTCCACCCTTCTTGCATCCGCCAGCGACACACAGGGCCTACACCTGGTTTCCTGGTGTGAGGAGCGATCAGCTATCGCTCCCGTACACAACTAGTGTTTGTACCGGGTACGTTAAACAGCACCTCCTACATCAACAACATCATTTAGCCCGTTGTTGTGCCATCTGTAAGGTCGGTCCATCCTGGTGTTTTCCAGCAAGATAGCTCACGCCCACACACGGCACGTGCAACGCAACATGCACTTCAGGGTGTGAGACAACTTCCATGGTTCACCGGATTTGTCCCCATTGAGCACGTGTGGGATTTTATGGGACAGCGATTTATCCGGTCTCCACGGCCAGCCACGACCATCCCCAATTTACGCGTCCAGGTTGAGGATGCTTGGAACTCAATACCCCAAACTTACATCCAACATCTGTACGACAGACTCCATGCCAGAATTGCACAGTGTGACGCAGTTCATGGCGGTTCAACCTCGTACTAACCATGTTACATGGAAATGTTATTTTTCAGTTTACCAGCAAATACAGCTGTATTTTGCCATAATGTTTGGATCACGTTATCCTCTGTATTCCGTTATGTATAAATTTCGTTGGTATCAGACGTCTCCTTCTTGGTGTTCTTTTTTTCACTTTCTAGCCACGACCATCCCCTATTTACGCGTCCAGGTTGAGGATGCTTGGAACTCAATACCCCAAACTTCCATCCAACATCTGTACGACAGACTCCATGCCAGAATTGCACAGTGTGACGCAGTTCATGGCGGTTCAACCTCGTACTAACCATGTTACATGGAAATGTTATTTTTCAGTTTACCAGCAAATACAGCTGTATTTTGCCATAATGTTTGGATCACGTTATCCTCTGTATTCCGTTATGTATAAATTTCGTTGGTATCAGACGTCTCCTTCTTGGTGTTCTTTTTTCACTTTCTAGCCACGACCATCCCCTATTTACGCGTACAGCTTGAGGATGCTTGGAACTCAATACCCCAAACTTACATCCAACATCTGTACGACAGACTCCATGCCAGAATTGCACAGTGTGACGCAGTTCATGGCAGTTCAACCTCGTACTAACCATGTTACATGGAAATGTTATTTTTCAGTTTACCAGCAAATACAGCTGTATTTTGCCATAATGTTTGGATCACGTTATCCTCTGTATTCCGTTATGTATAAATTTCGTTGGTATCAGACGTCTCCTTCTTGGTGTTCTTTTTCACTTTCTAGCCACGACCATCCCCTTTTACGCGTCCAGGTTGAGGATGCTTGGAACTCAATACCCCAAACTTACATCCAACATCTGTACGACAGACTCCATGCCAGAATTGCACAGTGTGACGCAGTTCATGGCGGTTCAACCTCGTACTAACCATGTTACATGGAAATGTTATTTTTCAGTTTACCAGCAAATACAGCTGTATTTTGCCATAATGTTTTGATCACGTTATCCTCTGTATTCCGTTATGTATAAATTTCGTTGGTATCAGACGTCTCCTTCTTGGTGTTCTTTTTCACTTTCTAGCCACGACCATCCCCGATTTAGGCGTCCAGGTTGAGGATGCTTGGAACTCAATACCCCAAACTTCCATCCAACATCTGTACGACAGACTACATGCCAGAATTGCACAGTGTGACGCAGTTCATGGTGGTTCAACCTCGTACTAACCATGTTACATGGAAATGTTATTTTTCAGTTTACCAGCAAATACAGCTGTATTTTGCCATAATGTTTTGATCACGTTATCCTCTGTATTCCGTTATGTATAAATTTCGTTGGTATCAGACTTCTCCTTCTTGGTGTTTCTTTTTTCACTTTCTAGCCACGACCATCCCCGATTTAGGCGTCCAGGTTGAGGATGCTTGGAACTCAATACCCCAAACTTACATCCAACATCTGTACGACAGACTCCATGCCAGAATTGCACAGTGTGACGCAGTTCATGGCGGTTCAACCTCGTACTAACCATGTTACATGGAAATGTTATTTTTCAGTTTACCAGCAAATACAGCTGTATTTTGCCATAATGTTTTGATCACGTTATCCTCTGTATTCCGTTATTATGCTGTATAAATTTCGTTGGTATCAGATGTCTCCTTCTTGGTGTTTTTTTTTCACTTTCCGCAAGTGTAGATCATACCATTTCATAACAATTTCAGCATCATCATCTTAAAACTTGAGATACATATTTTTGTGCATTGAACATTTTGAATACTGACCGTTAAAATATAAATGCTAAACATGTAAAACAGAAGTTCATCATATTTTTTAACTTAAAGAAGCAAGAGTTCTGATATGTTATCTTAAAAGATAAATTTTCCTCGGCATTCAACTTTATTACCTGAGCAGGTGAATAATTTTCTCACATGCCCAGCTGGGCATGTAATTCTTCAGATAGTTTTCAAGCCCTGCCCTACGTATGCATCTTCAGTACAACAGGAGTTTAAAGACCTCATACGCTGCTGGTGTTTTCATGTAATTAAAAACCTTTTCATCTCTAATAATAATCTGCTAGAGCCCTCCTCCTCCGTGCCACTTTTTAAGTCGTAGCAACAACCGAGAAACAAATTTTTGTGACATCACGCTTAGCTTTTCGTATAGGTGATATCACCACCTACACGCACGCAGTCCACGCATTTACCACTTTGTTTTGTTGTCATAGCAACAAAGAACACAGCTGCTGGTGTGACGTCATCTAATCCAAATCATTCTCACATGACGTCAGAGATGTGTTACGTCACATGGTCAACTCTAGAGATATGAAAACTTTTTTTTGGTTGGAGGTTTAACGAACACCGTGAGCTACTAAGTGGGCTATAAGCAGTCGCCCGTCCCTAATTTAGAGTCACTGGTTCCAGGGAAGGGAGAGAGCCAGTGCCGTAAGACAAACACAACATCCATTGATTGATTGGAGGTTTAACGACCACCGTGAGCAACTCAATGGGCTATAAGCAGTCGCCCGTCCCTAATTTAGAGTCACTGGTTCTAGGGAATGGGAGAGAGCCAGTGCCATAAGGCGAGCACAACATCCATGCGTCACCGGGATTCGAACCCGCATACAGTCCATGCATATACCACTTCGTTTTGTTGTCATAGCAACAAAGAACACAGCCCGCTGGTGTGACATCATCTAATCCAAATAATTCTCACATGACGTCAGAGATGTGTTACGTCACATGGTCAACTCTAGAGATACGAAAACTTTTTTTTTTTTTTTGGTTGGAGGTTTAATGACCACCGTGAGCAACTTAGTGGGCTATAAGCAGTCGCCCGTCCCTAATTTAGAGTCACTATTTCTAGGGAATGGGAGAGAGCCAGTGCCATAAGGCGAACACAACATCCATGCCTCACCGGGATTCGAACCCGCATACAGTCCATGCATATACCACTTTGTTTTGTTGTCATAGCAACAAAGAACACAGCCGCTGGTGTGACATCATCTAATCCAAATAATTCTCACATGACGTCAGAGATGTGCTACGTCACATGGTCAACTCTAGAGATACGAAAACTTTTTTTTTTTTTTTAGTTGGAAGTTTATCGACCACCGTGAGCAACTTAGTGGGCTATAAGCAGTCACCCGTCCTTAATTTAGAGTAACTGGTTCCAGGGAAGGGAGAGAGCCAGTGCCGTAAGACAAACACAACATCCATGCCTCACCGGGATTCGAACCCGCATACAGTCCATGCATATACCACTTTGTTTTGTTTTCATAGCAACAAAGAACACAGCCGCTGGTGTGACGTCATCTAATCCAAATCATTCTCACATGACGTCAGAGATGTGTTACGTCACATGGTCAACTCTAGAGATACGAAAACTTTTTTTTTTTTTTGGTTGGAGGTTTAACGACCACCGTGAGCAACTTAGTGGGCTATAAGCAGTCACCCGTCCTTAATTTGGAGTAACTGGTTCCAGGGAAGGGAGAGAGCCAATGCCGTAAGACAAACACAACATCCATGCCTCACAGGATTCGAACCCGGACCCCTTTCAGACGAATGATCAGAGGACATCACTTAGACCACCGGGGCAGCTAGGAAAAACTTGACATCAGGAATTTTGGTTCACTACCTGAACCGGTGTTTAGCCATCTGTATGTGGCAACGTCACGACGATCTGACGACGTCAAGATAAAAAATAGTTCACGGAAAAGAACGGGAAAGTGATACAGGGTTCACAGTCTGTGTGTACGAAAATTGCTGTGTACAAGGAAATGTTGATGAAATAGTGACTAACGGTTTTACAAAACAGATAACAAGCAGCCCGTCGTATCATATGCCATAACGAACTGCACTGGAAATTTTCAGAAAGCCGTGAGCCAACGTCGCCATCTATTGATGTGAAACTAAAAAAAAACTCAATAAATAAATGTCAATAATTTCTGTATCATAAATTTTATTTTTCCCTTCATTATTGATGGGCTTTCATCCAGTAATTAATAAAAGCCACACACAGTGGGAAGCCATGCTTAGTTACTACGTCTAAGTGAAATTATACACTGGTGTGCAAAAATTAAGGACGAAGAGGAGAAATTAGCATAACAGCGTAACAAGCAGGCAGAACAGAACGCAAAACCACTCAGGAGATAGACTAGGGTCCGCTACGGCAGGGAATGCGCATATACGCAGCATGACGTCGGGGGGGGGTGTCAGGGGTCAGGATGGTATAAAGCACACGGGCGGTGTACGCTCAGCAATTCGGTGAAAGCTATTACACGGTGTGCATCGGTTTGAACGGCGTCGAGTTGCTGCCACCGTGCGAGATGGCCAACGGGCAATCCGGTAGACGACATCTGGAGGACTTTTCTACCCGAGGTCGCGTCATTGGGAAGTTGGAAGGAGGTCAAAGTGTGGCCGAGGAGTTCGGGATCGCTCACAGCATTGTTTCACGAGCTTGGAGAGCATTTCAAACGACAGGAACAGCTGTCCGAGACTTCAGCAGTGGTCATCCACGAGCTACCACGGCGGCGGACGACCGGTATATTGTCCTACAGGTTGAGAAGAGACAGCGGGAGAAATTGCAAGGCACATGCAACAAACAACTGGACGTCCGTAATCGCGTTTTACCGTGGCCAGGAGGCTGCACAAAGGTGGTCTATTTGCACGACGACCAGTACGGTGTGTGCCATTAACGACTGCTCATCGGAGACGGCGGTTTCTATGGTACCAGGAACACAAGAACTGGACACCTCAGCAATGGGGTCGAGTTCTCTTTGCGGATGAAAGCCGATTTAGTCAGACGAGCGATTCTGGAAGTATACACATCTGGAGAGAGCAGGGAACACGCAATCACACCTCCAACATCATCGAAAGGGACCGGTTTGGAGGTGGCAGAGTTCTCGTCTGGGGCGGTGTCATGCTTTGTAGCCGTACTGACCTCCACATCTACCAAGGAGGTTGAGTCACTGGTGTCAGCTATTGTACCGAGGTTCTCCTGCCTCACGTGCGTCTGTTTAGAGGTGCTGCGGGTCCTGAGTTCCTGTTTATGGACGACAACGCTACACCTCATCGTACAGTGGCTATCGCAGAGCTGTTGGAGAGTGAAGATATTCAACGCATGGATAGGTCCCCGGACCTAAATCCAATCGAACACGCGTGGGACCTTCTCGGGAGACGCTCGGCAGCACGTCACCAGCCGCCAGCGACGATTCCGCAGCTGCGATTGGCGCTACAAGAGGAATGGGCCGCGATGCCTCAACAGCTCCTTGACAACCTCGTCCTCAGCATGGACAGACGTTATAAATCCTGCAACGCAGTCAGGGGTGATCATATCCCCTATTAAAGACTGGAATTTTCTTGGCAGCCGCCTGTCACATGGACGTTTCTGTCTTCTGTCCAGTTGTGCTGGAAGCTACCTTTTGAATAAAGTGCCTTTGTATCCTTTGGATTCCTTGTTTGGACGGTTTTGCTCACTTGTCCCATATTCTTACATCTTGGGGATCTTATGTTATGATTTGAGTCGACACTTCTGCACGACGTTACATTCGAAAAACAGTCTCGTCCTTAATTTTTGCACGCCAGTGTATGTGCTTATTTAATGAATTATATTGTGTCTGTTCATGTACAGTCAGAAGCTCGTAGATATGTGCATCCGTAATTTCAGTGTTTTTGTTTTGTTTTATTTTACTCAGTGTTTTTATTTGGCTTTATTTTGCTCTCAACAGTTATGCCGAAGTTGATGTAGATGACCCGAAGCCTTCGACCTCCAAAGTTGAAAGTAACTTAAGGTATGCCTGGAAAGATTGGATTTTTTTGTTATCATATTAGGTATACAAATAAGTTTTAAAGCGTTTTAAGACAACGTAACATGTAATTTGAGAGAAAACAACAATACCTTTCATCATCATCATCATTGTCAACCATTATCAATCCACTGCTGGACGAAGGTCTCCCCAAGTTTCCTCCACAACGGTCTGTCTTGTGCCAGTCTCCTCCATGTCACTCCCGCATATTTACGAATTTCATCCACCCATCTCCCATGTGGTCTTTTTCTGGGTCTTTTCCTGTCCCTTGGAATCCAATCTAAAATTTCGGCTGTCCATCTATGGTCTGTCCTTCTGGCAGTATGTCCAGCCCATTGCCATTTCAGGGATTTAACTCTGATCATGATGTCTTCCACTCTTGTCATTTTTCGGATCCACGAGTTCCTCTTCTTATCTCTCCTGGTTATACCAAGCATGCACCTCTCCATGCTATTTTGAGTTGTCTGCAGCCTTTGTATGTCTCTTTTAGTTAAGGTCCACGTCTCTGCACCATACGTAAGCACTGGAAGGATGCATTGATCAAACACTTTTCTTTTAAGACATAATGGCATATTGCTCTTGAAAATTATGCTGTTTCTTCCAAAAGCTCTCCAGGCAAGTTTTGTACGCTCGATTAATTTCTTCATCAATGTGACCCTCACTTGATATCTGCTGTCCAAGATAAACATACGTATCTGTTATCTCCAGTTTTTCTCCATCAATCGATAAATCTTCATTTCTTGTAAAAGCATTGAACATCACTTTTGTCTTCTGAAAGTTCATTTTTAATCCCACTTCTTTACTCTTGTCAGCAAGTTCCTGGATCATACTCTGCAGCTCCGATGGGGCAGTTGCAAAAATGACCACGTCATCAGCAAAACGAAGGTGGGTTAGATAATCTCCATTAATCTTTATCCCTTTGTTTTCCCAGTTCAGTGATTGAAAGACATTTTCCAATGTGGCATTAAAGAGCTTCGGAGATATGGTGTCACCTTGTCTCACTCCCTTTCCAATTTTTATGTGTGTTGTATTTTCAAACAGCCGAATCTTTGCGCTTGCATTTTCATAGATGTTATTAATAATATTAATGTATGCATCTTCAATACCGCAGGATTTCAGAGCCGTGGTAACTGCTACAATACCTTTATGAGTCAAAAAATGCGCCGTTATTATCTATCACCTTCCGCCGTGGGTCGGGCATCTGACGGATTCCAGCCATGAAGAAATACTTCTCGTGTAGACGCGATGAAGAATATGCGCCGTTATTATCTATCACCTTCCGCCGTGGGTCGGGTAGCTGACGGATTCCAGCCATGAAGAAATACTTCGTCGTGTGACGCGATGAAGAATATGCGCCGTTATTATCTATCACCTTCCGCCGTGGGTCGGGTAGCTGACGGATTCCAGCCATGAAGAAATACTTCGTCGTGTGACGCGATGAAGAATATGCGCCGTTATTATCTTTCACCTTCCGCCGCCGGTCGGGTAGCTGACGGATTCCAGCCATGAAGAAATACTTCGTCGTGTGACGCGATGAAGAATATGCGCCGTTATTATCTGTCACCTTCCGCCGTGGGTCGGGCAGCTAACGGATTCCAGTCATGAAGAAATACTTCGTCGTGTGACGCGATGAAGAATATGCGCCGTTATTATCTATCACCTTCCGCCGTCGGTCGGGTAGCTGACGGATTCCAGCCATGAAGAAATACTTCGTCGTGTGACGCGATGAAGAATATGCGCCGTTATTATCTATCACCTTCCGCCGTGGGTCGGGCAGCTGACGGATTCCAGCCCTGAAGAAATACTTCGTCGTGTGACGCGATGAAGAATATGCGCCGTTATTATCTGTCACCTTCCGCCGTGGGTCGGGCAGCTGACGGATTCCAGCCATGAAGAAATACTTCGTCGTGTGACGCGATGAAGAATATGCGCCGTTATTATCTATCACCTTCCGCCGTGGGTCGGGCAGCTGACGGATTCCAGCCATGAAGAAATACTTCGTCGTGTGACGCGATGAAGAATATGCGCCGTTATTATCTATCACCTTCCGCCGTGGGTCGGGCAGCTGACGGATTCCAGCCATGAAGAAATACTTCGTCGTGTGACGCGATGAAGAATATGCGCCGTTATTATCTATCACCTTCCGCCGTGGGTCGGGCAGCTGACGGATTCCAGCCATGAAGAAATACTTCGTCGTGTGACGCGATGAAGAATATGCGCCGTTATTATCTATCACCTTCCGCCGTGGGTCGGGCAGCTGACGGATTCCAGCCATGAAGAAATACTTCGTCGTGTGACGCGATGAAGAATATGCGCCGTTATTATCTGTCACCTTCCGCCGTGGGTCGGGCAGCTGACGGATTCCAGCCATGAAGAAATACTTCGTCGTGTGACGCGATGAAGAATATGCGCCGTTATTATCTATCACCTTCCGCCGTGGGTCGGGCAGCTGACGGATTCCAGCCATGAAGAAATACTTCGTCGTGTGACGCGATGAAGAATATGCGCCGTTATTATCTATCACCTTCCGCCGTGGGTCGGGTAGCTGACGCATTCCAGCCATGAAGAAATACTTCGTCGTGTGACGCGATGAAGAATATGCGCCGTTATTATCTATCACCTTCCGCCGTGGGTCGGGTAGCTGACGGATTCCAGCCATGAAGAAATACTTCGTCGTGTGACGCGATGAAGAATATGCGCCGTTATTATCTATCACCTTCCGCCGTGGGTCGGGCAGCTGACGGATTCCAGCCATTAAGAAATACTTCGTCGTGTGACGCGATGAAGAATATGCGCCGTTATTATCTATCACCTTCCGCCGTGGGTCGGGCAGCTGACGGATTCCAGCCATGAAGAAATACTTCGTCGTGTGACGCGATGAAGAATATGCGCCGTTATTATCTATCACCTTCCGCCGTGGGTCGGGCAGCTGACGGATTCCAGCCATGAAGAAATACTTCATCGTGTGACGCGATGAAGAATATGCGCCGTTATTATCTATCACCTTCCGCCGTGGGTCGGGCAGCTGACGGATTCCAGCCCTGAAGAAATACTTCGTCGTGTGACGCGATGAAGAATATGCGCCGTTATTATCTATCACCTTCCGCCGTGGGTCGGGCAGCTGACGGATTCCAGCCATGAAGAAATACTTCGTCGTGTGACGCGATGAAGAATATGCGCCGTTATTATCTATCACCTTCCGCCGTGGGTCGGGCAGCTGACGGATTCCAGCCATGAAGAAATACTTCGTCGTGTGACGCGATGAAGAATATGCGATGTTATTATCTATCACCTTCCGCCGTGGGTCGGGCAGCTGACGGATTCCAGCCATGAAGAAATACTTCGTCGTGTGACGCGATGAAGAATATGCGCCGTTATTATCTATCACCTTCCGCCGTGGGTCGGGCAGCTGACGGATTCCAGCCATGAAGAAATACTTCGTCGTGTGACGCGATGAAGAATATGCGCCGTTATTATCTATCACCTTCCGCCGTGGGTCGGGTGGCTGACGGATTCCAGCCATGAAGAAATACTTCGTCGTGTGACGCGATGAAGAATATGCGCCGTTATTATCTATCACCTTCCGCCGTGGGTCGGGTGGCTGACGGATTCCAGCCATGAAGAAATACTTCGTCGTGTGACGCGATGAAGAATATGCGCCGTTATTATCTATCACCTTCCGCCGTGGGTCGGGCAGCTGACGGATTCCAGCCATGAAGAAATACTTCGTCGTGTGACGCGATGAAGAATATGCGCCGTTATTATCTATCACCTTCCGCCGTGGGTCGGGTGGCTGACGGATTCCAGCCATGAAGAAATACTTCGTCGTGTGACGCGATGAAGAATATGCGCCGTTATTATCTATCACCTTCCGCCGTGGGTCGGGCAGCTGACGGATTCCAGCCATGAAGAAATACTTCGTCGTGTGACGCGATGAAGAATATGCGCCGTTATTATCTATCACCTTCCGCCGTGGGTCGGGTGGCTGACGGATTCCAGCCATGAAGAAATACTTCGTCGTGTGACGCGATGAAGAATATGCGCCGTTATTATCAATCACCTTCCGCCGTGGGTCGGGCAGCTGACGGATTCCAGCCATGAAGAAATACTTCGTCGTGTGACGCGATGAAGAATATGCGCCGTTATTATCAATCACCTTCCGCCGTGGGTCGGGCAGCTGACGGATTCCAGCCATGAAGAAATACTTCGTCGTGTGACGCGATGAAGAATATGCGCCGTTATTATCTATCACCTTCCGCCGTGGGTCAGGTGGCTGACGGATTCCAGCCATGAAGAAATACTTCGTCGTGTGACGCGATGAAGAATATGCGCCGTTATTATCTATCACCTTCCGCCGTGGGTCGGGTGGCTGACGGATTCCAGCCATGAAGAAATACTTCGTCGTGTGACGCGATGAAGAATATGCGCCGATTATTATCTATCACCTTCCGCCGTGGGTCGGGCAGCTGACGGATTCCAGCCATGAAGAAATACTTCGTCGTGTGACGCGATGAAGAATATGCGCCGTTATTATCTATCACCTTCCGCCGTGGGTCGGGTGGCTGACGGATTCCAGCCATGAAGAAATACTTCGTCGTGTGACGCGATGAAGAATATGCACCGTTATTATCTATCACCTTCCGCCGTGGGTCGGGTGGCTGACGGATTCCAGCCATGAAGAAATACTTCGTCGTGTGACGCGATGAAGAATATGCGCCGTTATTATCTATCACCTTCCGCCGTGGGTCGGGCGGCTGACGGATTCCAGCCATGAAGAAATACTTCGTCGTGTGACGCGATGAAGAATATGCGCCGTTATTATCTATCACCTTCCGCCGTGGGTCGGGCAGCTGACGGATTCCAGCCATGAAGAAATACTTCGTCGTGTGACGCGATGAAGAATATGCGCCGTTATTATCTATCACCTTCCGCCGTGGGTCGGGTGGCTGACGGATTCCAGCCATGAAGAAATACTTCGTCGTGTGACGCGATGAAGAATATGCGCCGTTATTATCTATCACCTTCCGCCGTGGGTCGGGTGGCCGACGGATTCCAGCCATGAAGAAATACTTCGTCGTGTGACGCGATGAAGAATATGCGCCGTTATTATCTATCACCTTCCGCCGTGGGTCGGGCAGCTGACGGATTCCAGCCATGAAGAAATACTTCGTCGTGTGACGCGATGAAGAATATGCGCCGTTATTATCTATCACCTTCCGCCGTGGGTCGGGCAGCTGACGGATTCCAGCCATGAAGAAATACTTCGTCGTGTGACGCGATGAAGAATATGCGCCGTTATTATCTATCACCTTCCGCCGTGGGTCGGGCAGCTGACGGATTCCAGCCATGAAGAAATACTTCGTCGTGTGACGCGATGAAGAATATGCGCCGTTATTATCTATCACCTTCCGCCGTGGGTCGGGCCGCTGACGGATTCCAGCCATGAAAAAATACTTCGTCGTGTGACGCGATGAAGAATATGCGCCGTTATTATCTATCACCTTCCGCCGTGGGTCGGGTGGCTGACGGATTCCAGCCATGAAGAAATACTTCGTCGTGTGACGCGATGAAGAATATGCGCCGTTATTATCTATCACCTTCCGCCGTGGGTCGGGTGGCTGACGGATTCCAGCCATGAAGAAATACTTCGTCGTGTGACGCGATGAAGAATATGCGCCGTTATTATCTATCACCTTCCGCCGTGGGTCGGGTGGCTGACGGATTCCAGCCATGAAGAAATACTTCGTCGTGTGACGCGATGAAGAATATGCGCCGTTATTATCTATTACCTTCCGCCGTGGGTCGGGTGGCTGACGGATTCCAGCCATGAAGAAATACTTCGTCGTGTGACGCGATGAAGAATATGCGCCGTTATTATCTATCACCTTCCGCCGTAGGTCGGGCAGCTGACGGATTCCAGCCATGAAGAAATACTTCGTCGTATGACGCGATGAAAAATATGCGCCGTTATTATCTATCACCTTCCGCCGTGGGTCGGGTGGCTGACGGATTCCAGCCATGAAGAAATACTTCGTCGTGTGACGCGATGAAGAATATGCGCCGTTATTATCTATCACCTTCCGCCGTGGGTCGGGCAGCTGACGGATTCCAGCCATGAAGAAATACTTCGTCGTGTGACGCGATGAAGAATATGCGCCGTTATTATCTATCACCTTCCGCCGTGGGTCGGGCAGCTGACGGATTCCAGCCATGAAGAAATACTTCGTCGTGTGACGCGATGAAGAATATGCGCCGTTATTATCTATCACCTTCCGCCGTGGGTCGGGCAGCTGACGGATTCCAGCCATGAAGAAATACTTCATCGTGTGACGCGATGAAGAATATGCGCTGTTATTATCTATCACCTTCCGCCGTGGGTCGGGCAGCTGACGGATTCCAGTCATGAAGAAATACTTCGTCGTGTGACGCGATGAAGAATATGCGCCGTTATTATCTATCACCTTCCGCTGTGGGTCGGGCTGCTGACGGATTCCAGCCATGAAGAAATACTTCGTCGTGTGACGCGATGAAGAATATGCGCCGTTATTATCTATCACCTTCTGCCGTGGGTCGGGCAGCTGACGGATTCCAGCCCTGAAGAAATACTTCGTGCGTGTGACGCGGTGAAGAATATGCGCCGTTATTATCTATCACTTTCCGCCGTGGGTCGGGCAGCTGACGGATTCCAGCCATGAAGAAATACTTCGTCGTGTGACGCGATGAAGAATATGCGCCGTTATTATCTATCACCTTCCGCCGTGGGTCGGGCAGCTGACGGATTCCAGCCATGAAGAAATACTTCGTCGTGTGACGCGATGAAGAATATGCGCCGTTATTATCTATCACCTTCCGCCGTGGGTCGGGCAGCTGACGGATTCCAGCCATGAAGAAATACTTCTTCGTGTGACGCGATGAAGCATATGCGCCGTTATTATCTATCACCTTCCGCCGTGGGTCGGGCAGCTGACGGATTCCAGCCATGAAGAAATACTTGGTCTTGTGACGCGATGAAGTATTTGCGCCGTTATTATCTATCACCTTCCGCCGTGGGTCGGGCAGCTGACGGATTCCAGCCATGAAGAAATACTTCGTCGTGGTGACGCGATGAAGAATATGCGCCGTTATTATCTATCACCTTCCGCCGTGGGTCGGGCAGCTGACGGATTCCAGCCATGAAGAAATACTTCCTCGTGTGACGCGATGAAGAATATGCGATGTTATTATCTATCACCTTCCGCCGTGGGTGGGGCAGCTGACAGATTCCAGCCATGAAGAAATACTTCGTCGTGTGACGCGATGAAGAATATGCGCCGTTATTATCTATCACCTTCCGCCGTGGGTCGGGCAGCTGACGGATTCCAGCCATGAAGAAATACTTCGTCGTGTGACGCGATGAAGAATATGCGCCGTTATTATCTATCACCTTCCGCCGTGGGTCGGGCAGCTGACGGATTCCAGCCATGAAGAAATACTTCGTCGTGTGACACGATGAAGAATATGCGCCGTTATTATCTATCATCTTCCGCCGTGGGTCGGGCAGCTGACGGATTCCAGCCAGGAAGAAATACTTCGTCGTGTGACGCGATGAAGAATATGCGCCGTTATTATCTATCACCTTCCGCCGTGGGTCGGGCAGCTGACGGATTCCAGCCATGAAGAAATACTTCGTCGTGTGACGCGATGAAGAATATGCGCCGTTATTATCTATCACCTTCCGCCGTGGGTCGGGCAGCTGACGGATTCCAGCCATGAAGAAATACTTCGTCGTGTGACGCGATGAAGAATATGCGCCGTTATTATCTATCACCTTCTGCCGTCGGTCAGGCATCTGACGGATTCCAGCCATGAAGAATACTTCGTCGTGTGTCGCGATGAAGTCGTCAACCCATTCTTTGCACTTCGTCAGATGTCCGGAACCGTACAGCAGACAAACCATGTTGCATCGATCGGAACAAATGATAGTCTGAAGAGGCTATATCGGGGCTAGACGCTGGATGCCCCAAAATTTCCCAGCCAATAGTCAATAACGTTTCCTTGACCAATTTCGCAACATGCGGCATACCATTGTCATGCAGTAATTTCCGCGGGACGCAATCCTTTGCCTGCGAACGGACGTTTCCGACAGATGTCCTGGTTCAGTTGCAGCAATTGTTGCTTGTAGTGATCAGCAGTAACAATTTGACCCTGTTCCAACAGTTCATAACAGAGCACACACCCTTCATATCCCACCAGACGCACAGCAGAACTTTCTTGGAGTGAATATCGCATCTAGATGTCAAAGTCGTTTCTTCTCCATGGTCTACCCAGTGTTTTTTTGCTTTTGGGATTGTCGTTACCATGTCCACTTTTCATCCCGCCTTGGCAGCGGGTTCAAGCAACGGCTGACCTTTCCCTCTGTGTTGTGGCCAAAGTCTTCCACTCCTGCTCTGGTGTGCCGGCAGCTCTTTGCCGAGAAACAGTCTCTCTCCCCGGATTTCGTGCCCGTATTTACTGGCGGGTCGAAATCCGGCGAGGTTGTTGGATCCGCATTCGTGTGTGGCGATGCCTCCCATTCTGAGAGGCTTCCTCCGCCTGGAATCCACCGTCTTTCCGGCAGAGATGCGTGCGGTACACTTCGCTTTGTGTCACATACAGTCTAGATCTCGTCGTCGCGCTTTGATTTGCTCCGATTCCCTGTGCGTCATCCAAGTTTTATCTTCTCCAGAGGGCACGGACTCACCTGTCATCCGTGATGTCCGTCGTTGTCTTGGAACTTCGGAGGGTGATGGCTTCCTGGTCCGATTCTGTTGGGTTCCTGGCCATGTTGGGATCCGGGGTAACAAGCTGGCAGATCTCTCTGCCAGGTCTGTTTCCTCCATGTCGCCAGCTCGGCTGCCACTGTCTTTCCGAGATTATCAGTCCTTTGATCCGGAAATTTGTTCTGGATGAGTGGCAGTCCCTGTGGTCTCAGCAGGGCAGCAATAAACTCTATGCCATCAAACCACAGATCGAGCTATGGAAGTGTAGTTTGCGGAAGAACCGTCGTGAGGAAGTTGTTCTTGCACGTCTCCGCATTGGGCACTGTCGTTTTACTCACCGCTTTTTGCTGTGTGGCGAGGGTGTCTCGGTGTGTGAGGTGTGCAACTGTCGTCTCATTGTCCTTCATGTTTTGTGTACTTGTGTTTGGTTTTGTGATCATCGTTTTCATCATTTTCACTCTCATCTGTTGGACGAAGGAGCAGCTACGCTGCAAACTATTATTGGCGAAGCCTGCGACACGAGAGCAGTGTTTTCGTTTTTACAAGAAATTAACTTTTTTAAACTCATCTAGATTTTAACCTGTTCACTATCATATTTCATTTTTAACACATTAGCCTGTTTTTAACCTTGTGTACGTTTTTTATTGATTTTGTTTTGTTTTGATGTCTTTTGTTTGGCGCTCTTTGTGCCAACCATGGCCCTTGCGCCATTAAAACGAAAATAACCAACCAACCAACCACTTTTCATCACCCGTAACGATTTTCCACAGGAAAGACTTTCTGTCTTGTTTATTCTAACTCCTGCACCAATGGAAAACCATTTTGATAAAACACCATTCACTCGTACACAAGCTCTACTACCAGCATACATGGCTTTTACACTATTAAGTAGATTCCCAGTAACACCATATTCATTCAATACCTTCCACAAAAGTGTCCTATTGACTCGGTCGTAAGCTTTCTCTAAATCTATGAAGGCAGTAAAAACTTTCTTACCAACAGCCAGATACTTTTCAATCATCGTGCACCAAGACATAAACCAGTATTATCTATTTTGGCATCATGCGTCCATAAATATATTAAACAGCCATGGTGACATTACACAACCTTGTCTAACTCCTGCACCAATAGAAAACCATTTTTGATGAAACACTATTCACTCGTACACAAGCTCTACTACCAGCATACATGGCTTTTACACTATTAAGTAGATTCCCAGTAACGCCATATTCATTCAATACCTTCCACAAAAGTGTCCTATTGACTCGGTCGTAAGCTTTCTCTAAATCTATGAAGGCAGCAAAAGCGTTCTTCCCAACAGCCAGATACTTTTCAATCATCGTGCATAATGCAAAAATCTGGTTAGTGCAGCCTTTACCAGAGCATAAAACCACTCTGAACATCCCACACTTTCTCTGATGTAAGACCCCGTACTTTTTCAATAACAACCTTACCAAACACTTTCCCTGGCATACTCAGTAGGCTAATACCACAATAGTTCTTGCATTCAGTCTGATCACCTTTTCCCTTATACAAGGGGAACAATATGCCATGACTCCATGTCTATTTTTAAGACATGGAGTTTATGCTATTCCCATTTCAACTTCCTCTTTCTCTCTCAGTGTATATTGGAAGCACATACCGAAGCATCAAAACAAGACTTGGTGAACTCAAAAAAGATGTTTCCTAAAGGTCTTCCAAAGACAGACTTCTATCTGCACTAACTTCCCCTTGAAAGACTTTACCTCTGCAGTTCCCATTTGGAAAGAAACCAAAAAAAGCTGTCCCATTCATCAACAAGGCATCTCCAGCGTTTCCAAGAGAGCTTATTGAGGAATTTTGTTCACTAAAAACTGCAATTCAGAGACCCCTCACCCAAATCCCTTTATTTGGATCTCTGTTTCTAAAAAATCATGTTAACAGTTTCAACACCCCAACTTCAAATTGTAGTTCTGTCTACCAGCCCATCCAGTACGATTGCTGGTGACTTCAAGGTCATAGGATGGACCGAAAGCTACAGCTAAACCAACCTTTTGCCGTATGTGACTGTGTGTTTCCTCGTTTTATGTGTTATTGTTGCGTGAAGCCTGAGTGTTGCACCCATTGAGTTGAAACTCGTGGTGGCCGATTAAACCTTCAATAAAAAAAAAATTCTACTGTATTTTAACTTGAAGAACTGTCACTTATCTTTGCTTTGGCATTTTTTGAGTTCTTTTGTTTTTAACAGGGCAATTCTGTCATCTAGATTTTGTCACTGGCCTGTTTCTCAGTAATGTGTAGGAACTGGATCAAACGTTTTTTACACAGGAAATAATTTTGAAGGTGACAATCCGATTTTTTGGCGTAAATGTATTGACAAAGGATGGTAAGTCAGATAATATCCGAAAACTTGAAAACTTTTTTCATCGTCCTGGAGCGGGACTCGAACCCGCTTATCTCCCCAAAAAAGCCCGGTGTCATGCTACCCCACTACACCACCCAGAACGACCAAGTTTCCGATCAATTTGAATATAACCATCACAGGATTCGCTAATCGGAGCAACCGGCATTCATGTTTAGTGAATCTGGAGGATTAAGAATCCTATCCCGTGATTGGCAGACTAAATCATGAAAAAGAAATACGGGTTTACGCCATATAATACAAAATTTTGAAGATGACAATCCAATTTTTGGCGTAAATGTGACACAGGATGGTAAGTCAGATAATATCCGAAAAACTTGAAAATTTTCATCGTCCTGGAGCGGGACTCGAGACCCGCGTCTCCCCAAAAAAAGCTCCGGGTATGTGCTATCCACTACACCACCCAGAACGACCAAGGATTTCAAGTTTCCGATCAATTTGAATTTAACCGTCACAGGATTAGCTAGTCGGCTAACCGGCATTCATGTTTCGCGAATCTGGAGGTTAAAGAATCTTATCCCGTGCCTAAGTTGCCCGGAGAAGCAGATAAATCATGTGAAACAAATACGGGATTATGCCATATAATACAAATTTTGAAGATGACAATCCGATTTTTGGCGTAAATGTGACAAGGATGGTAAGTCAAGATAATATCCGAAAAACTTGAAAATTTTCATCGTCCTGGAGCGGGACTCGAACCCCGCATCTCCCCCAAAAAAAAGCCCGGGTATGCTATCTCACTACACCACCCAGAACGACTCAAGTTTCCGGAATCAATTTGAATATAACCATCACAGGATTCGCTAATCGGAGCAACCGGCATTCATGTTTCGCGAATCTGGAGGTTAAGAATCCTATCCCGTGATTGGCAGATAAATCATAAGAAAAAAAAGAAATATGGGTTTTACGCCTGTGATAATACAAATTTTGAAAGATGACAATCCGATTTTTGGCGTAAATGTAACAAGGATGGTAAGTCAGATAATATCCGAAAACTTGAAAATTTTCATACGTCCTGGAGCGGGACTCGAACCTGAGTGTCCCAGAAAACGCCCTCGGTGTATGCTAACCACTACACCACCCAGAACGACCAAGTTTCAAGTTTCCGTATCAATTTGAATTTAACCGTCACAGGGATTCGCTAGATCGAAGCAACCGGCATTCATGTTTCGCCGAATCTGGAGGTTAAGAATCCTATCCCGTGATTGGCAGATAAATCATGAAAGAAATACGAGATTACGCCGTATAATACAAATTTTGAAGATGACAATCCAATTTTTTTGGCGTAAATGTGACAAGGATAGTAAGTCAGATAATATCCGAAAACTTAAAAATTTTCATCGTCCTGGAGCGTGACTCGAACCCGCGTCTCTTGCAGAAAACGCCCGAGGTATGCTAGTCACCACACCACCCAGAACGACCAAGTTTCAAGTTTCCGATCAATTTGAATTTAACCGTCACAGGAGTTCGCTAATCGAAGCAACAAAACGGCATTCATGTTTCGGCGAATCTGGAGGTTAAGAATCCTATCCCATGATTGGCAGATAAATCATGAAAAGAAATATGGGTTTACGCCGTATAATACAAATTTTGAAGATGACAATCCGATTTTTGGGCGTAAAATGTGACAAGGATGGTAAGTCAGATAATATCCGAAAAACTTGAAAATTTTCATCGGTCCTGGAGCGGGACTTGGAACCCGCGTCTCCCGAAGAAAACGCCCGGGTATGCTAGCCATTACACCACCCAGAACGACCAAGTTTCAAGTTTCCGATCAATTTGAATTTAACCGTCACAGGATTCGCTAGTCGAACGCAACCGGACATTGATGTTTAGCGAATCTGGAGGTTAAGAATCTTAACCCGTGTTTCCCCGGAGAAGCAGATAAATCATGAAAGAAATACGGGATTACGCCATATAATACAAATTTTAGAAGATGACAATCCAATCTTTTGGCGTAAAATGTGTGACAAGGATGGTAAGTCAGATAATATCACGAAAACTTAGAAAATTTTCATCGTCCTGGAGCGGGACTTGAACCCGCCGTCTGCTCCCAGAAAACGCTTATCGGGTATGCTAGTCACTACACCCACCCAGAACGACCCCAAGTTTCAAGTTTCCGATCAATTTGAATTTAACCGTCACAGGATTCGCTATCGCTCGAAGCAACCGGCATTCATGTTTAGCGAATCTGGAGGGTTAAGAATCTTAACCCGTGTTTCCCCGGAGAAGCAGATAAATCATAAGAAAGAAATACGGGATTACGCCATATAGTACAAATTTTATAGAAGATGACAATCCGATTTTTGGCGTAAATGTGACAAGGATGGTAGAGTCAGATAATATCCGAAAACTTGAAAATTTTTCATACGTCCTGGAGCGGGACTCGAACCCGCGTCTCCCAAAAAAAGCCCGAGGATATGCTTTATCCACTACTCCACCCCAGAATGACCAAAGTTTCAAGATTCCGATCAATTTCGAATTTAACCGTCACAGGATTCGCTAGTCGAAGCAACCGGCATTCATGTTTAGCGAATCTGGAGGGTTAAGAATCTTTATCCCGTGTTTGCCCGGAGGAAGCAGATAAATCATGAAAGGAAAATACGGGATTACGCCATATAATACAAATTTTTGAAGATGACAGTCCCATTTTTTAGCGTAAATGTGACAAGGATGGTAAGTCAGAATCAATATCCGAAAACTTGAAAATTTTTCATCGTCCTGGAAGTGGGACTCGAACCCGCATCTCCCCAGAAAACGCCCGGGTATGCTAACCACTACACCACCCAGAACGACAGGCAAGTTTTCAAGTTTCCGATCAATTTGAATATAACTTCCAATCACAGGATTCAGCTAGTCGAAGCAACCGGCATTCATGTTTAGCGAATCTGGAGGTTAAGAATCTTATCCCGTGTTTGCCCGGAGAAGCTTAGATAAATCATGAAACAAATACGGGATTACAAACCATATAATACAAATTTTGAAGAAGATGACAGATCCCATTTTTAAAAGCGTTAAATGTGACAGCCAAAGGATGGTAAGTCAGTTAATATCCGAAAACTTGAAAATTTTCATCGTCCTGGAGTGGGACTCGAACCCGCATCTCCCAGAAAACGCCCGGGTATGCTTTCAACCACTACACCACCCAGAACGACCAAGTTTCAAGTTTCCGATCAATTTGAATTTAACCATCACAGGATTCGCTAGTTCGAGGCAAACGGCATTAATGTTTAGCGAAAAGATCTGGAGGTTAAGAATCTTATGCCGTGTTTGCCCGGAGATACCCGGGGCGTTTTCTGGAGAGACGCGGGTTCGAGTCCCGCTCCAGGACCGATGAAAATTTTCAAGTTTTCGGATATTATCGGACTTACCATCCTTGTCACACATTTACGCCAAAAATCGGATTGTCATCTTCAGAATTTGTATTATGTGGCGTAATCCCCGTATTTCTTTCATGATTTATCTGCACCAATCACGGGATAGGATTCTTAACCTCCAGATTCGCTAAACAGGAATGCCCGGTTGCTTGACTAGCGAATCC
>CM077034.1:227070700-227241866 GCA_039090855.1 Macrothele yani | reverse complement strand
ATTACGCATAAATCATATTTAACAATAAAACTTTACAGTAAGGCAACATCGGGAGAAAAAAAATTACGATTACTGCAACTTTTTCACTCCATTCAACTACCGTTTTTGAAAGTTTTGAGACTCGAAATACCGTCTACAGACGGAACTACCAAATTGTGTTCAGTTTTACACTGATCCTGAGAACGATCTAAATGGCCGCCATGGTGGCGCAGTGGTCTAAGCGATGGCCTCTGATCATTCGTCCGAACGGGGTCCGGGTTCGAATCCCGGTGAGGCATGGATGTTGTGTTTGTCTTACGGCACTGGCTCTCTCCCTTCCCTGGAACCACTGACCCTTAATTAGGGAAGGGCGACTGCTTATAGCCCATTGAGTTGCTCACGGTGGTTGTTAAACCTCCAATTGCCGCCCTGGTGGCTCCAGTGGTCTAAGCAATGACCTCTGATCATTTGTCCGAAAGGGGTCCGGGTTCGAATCCCGGTGAGGCATGGATGTTGTGTTTGTCTTACGGCACTGGCTCTCTCCCTTCCCTGGAACCAATGACCCTTAATTAGGGAAGGGCGACTGCTTATAGCCCATTTAGTTGCTCACGGTTTTTGTTAAACCTCCAATTGCCGCCCTGGTGGCGCAGTGGTCTAAGCAATGACCTCTGATCATTCGTCTGAAAGGGGTCCGGGTTCGAATCCCGGTGAGGCATGGATGTTGTGTTTGTCTTACGGCACTGGCTCTCTCCCTTCCCTGGAACCAGTGACCCTAAATTAGGGATGGGCGACTGCTTATAGCCCATTGAGTTGCTCACGGTGGTCGTTAAACCTCCAATAAAAAAAAACAAAAAAACCAAATCTAAATGATGACAAAAAAAAAATGCGGACTTCCGCGAGAACGCTTAAGATTCTTATGCATATTATAAAACAATAAAAAAAAATATGAGAATTTGTAGAATCCGTAGTTACGAGAGCGAGGTCCATAGTCAGCCAACTAAATCCGTAGAAACTGCAGAAATTCCGTAGTAGTTCACAGATATGGAAATATTACAGTACAACCTCAGAGATCCGGACTATGCCGATTCCGGATTTTAGAATTTTCCTATGGACTATGCAGGCTTTCAGCGAAGTTATTTAAAAAATTGGAGAATTTTTTTTTTAATAAACGTTTATCCCAGTTGGACGTTTCCAACGCAGACAGTTGAGTTGTCCACCACCGGCTTTTATCCCCACCGCAACCTTGCAAACCTCGTTCCCCTAAGATGACCCATCAGCCTTGGCGCATTGTTTGTGTTCAAAAACCGATCCCCTCACCTTTTTTTATAAACTTTTTTTTTCTTTTCTGCTGTTCAAACAATAGCAGAATGAAAAAGGTGATGGCTTACTTCCGTACAACTCGAATTCTGTGCCATTCCGTGCGATTTTCGTACATTTAGAGTAAAATTTTTCAAAAACGTCAGGGTTAGTACAAGTTAAAAAAACAATTTCGTACAATATAAGTTAAATAAAATAAATGTTTTTCCCTTGTGGGTCATGAATTATCAGTTTAATCACACATTTTTTAGTCGCCAGGACGATGAAGTTTGGCCTGGCGACCGCGAGTCTGGATCTTTACCAAATAATGACGCCATGAGGACAACTCTATGAACGATAGTGAAAAGAAAACATTTCAAAAACTGACTTCACATTTGTTACACAGGAAGAGTGCAACAGAGCAATTTTTGACAAATGGTTTCAGCAAAGACACCACAACTGTAGCAGGAAGTCAAAAACTACACTTCATTCATACCTTTAAGTGAAACAAAAATGTCAGTCAAACCTTTCTCTTTTGTTCAAACATCAGTTGAACATACTGTAACAAGTATGTTCAACTCAACTATAGAACTCATTGTTGAAATAGAAAAAAATGATGCATTAGCCTTTTTGGATGTACATGTTAGCAAATCCACAGATAAGTTACTATACAGGGTTTATCGGAAAAGTTCATTTTGTTCTGGTCCTAATCCCGTACAATTCAGCACATCCTTATCCTCAAAAAATGCAATAGTATGAAAACCTTAATTAAAAAGGCATGTACACGCATTCTGAAAATAGTCAGTTCATCAATGAAGAAATCAAATTCATAAAAAAAATTGCAGGCAGCTTTGGCTATCCTAACCATTTAATAAAAAAATGGGACACAGAAGTAATAAAGAAAATAAAAAATAATGCTGTAGTAAATAAAAAAGAAGTCAAATATTTAAATGGTTTTCCTTACATAAAAGGTACTACCAATGAAATTAACATTAATATTTGTAAAAAGCATAACATTCAAATTGGAGGGAAAGTAAATACCATCAAAAATATAGTAATAAAAAATAATGAAAAAATAAAAATGTTAGAAAAAAGCAGGTATTTACTCAATTCCTATGACTGAAAATCCTCCAATGGCTTATATAGGGAAGTACCAAAAATAAGCTTAAACACAGATTAAAACAACACGTAAAAAACTGGCAGAAAAAAGAAGAAAAAACAGCACTTATCATCAATACTGTCTGGATAACCAAAAATATCCTAAATTCGAAAATATAAAAATCATTAAAAGCTGTAAATCCGAAAAACACCTCAGAATAGCAGAGAGTCGGTAATGATTGGAAGAAATAGGGCAAAAGTTTGCAACCATAATGACCCTAATAATTTGAGAAACAGCTGGAGAAATTTAATTAAAATTGAGCAAAAAAAATGAAAAATTTCGAAAAATGAGATCACTGACCAACAAGAGATGGCGCCACAACGCCCAAGAAGAAGCGATAGCCGATGACAGAAGCAGCCCGCGAGAACCACCGAAATGCCCAGCTGACACGGTCCGTGCTAGTCGGAGCAAAACGTCCCCTCGAAGACGGTAAAGGAGTATTACCGAAAGTACTCGGGTTCATGAATAAATATTGGAAGTAAATGAGGATGCAGCAAAGGAAAAAAAAACTCATTTGGTGATGAGGCAAAATAAATTCCAACGGAAAAAAAAAGAAAGCGGACCCGTGGCCAAATGAAAACCCCCCGTGCCGCATCCACATAACGGAAATATGAATTGAAAGCCAAGCCCCACGTGCGGTAAGTGTTCATCGAACTTTACCAACTAAAAGTGAAGTTCAAAAATGCAAATGCATTAATGCACGTTAAATAATATAACCTCCAATATCGGAAGTAAATTGAAATACTGTAACAATATGTACAGGAAGTCTGCTTCTCAGTGAAATATGTGGTTGGCGTGTCAGTGACAATTGGTGGTTGGCCTATGTTTTTAGCAAAACAGGAAGAGAAGGATGAAGTAAAGTTAACATTTCTTCACCCAGCAGGTCCATCTCCTTCATTTGCTTATCCTAAAAATCCAGATGTTCTGTGGATTCTGTCGACTTATGTCCTGTGTAAAGTGAACTTCTTGTAACACCAACTGGTCATACATACACTCTCTGTGTTCAAGAACTCCAACCAGCTAATCAAGCCTTTCATCAGTTCACTGGCTCAAGAAAATACTGAAAATATGACCACTTGTGTAAAAATGGAATTGAACTAAAACAATCATGTGACTTAATCTTTTTAATGATATGAATGCATATGCACCTATTGATTTGATAATTATACACTGCTGGACAATTGCTAAGGACGAATCATAAACGGCTATATAGCGCATAAAAAAGTAAGTGTGGTTGGATGCCAGAGTGAAATAAAATAATGTCAGAATGCCAGGACATACAAGAAAGACAATTTATTGTGCTCTGAAATCCAGAAGGCTTTGGAACGTGTTCAAGGGACAAACAGGCCATTTTGTGCAGAATACGTAAACGTGAAAAAAACGCAATGATACCGTCTGCAGGCGTTCCGGCGTAAGATGTCAATACGGGATATGGCCACCGTGGGAGGGCGATGCAAGATTCCACACGTCGTGTCATGCTTTGCACAACATTATCAAGCAGCTGTTGGGGTAATTTATCCCATTCCTCTGTCAGTGCACGGATGAGGGTGTCCTTGTTTATTGGAGGGCATTGGCGACCAGCAAGACTCACTCCCCAAAGCATCCCACACCTTTTCAATGGAATTCAGATCTGGATAACGTGCTGGCCATACGAGGCGTTGAATATCCTTGCTCTCAAGACACTCCTGGACAGCGACTGTTCGATGACATGTTGCGTTGTCGTCCATGAAAATGGAATCTATCACCGACAGCACCACGGAACATGCGAACATGAGGTAGCAGAACATCATTAATGTATCGTTGGCTAGTCATAGTCCCAGTTGGAAGCACATAGAGAGACGTACGGCCATTGATCATGATGCCAGCCCATACCATGACACTACAGGTCGGATATCGGTCCCTTTCCTGTATGTTTGCTGGACAATATGCAGTACCACTATCACGCTCAGATTCAGTTGTCGTCGACAGTCAGACGATAGACTGTATCTACTCTCATCTGAGAAGAGGACAGCAGACCAGTCGTTATCAGTTCAATTGCGATGTTGATGCCACCATTGCAAACAGAGGGGCGGTGCAGTGACGTCTGGACAATGGGATGCACACAACAGGATGGCGGGGCGTATAGTCTCTCCTTCATGCAAAACGTATGTGGCGTCAGTTTTTCGTGAGATCCGCTTTGCCAGTAGCATCCATAAACTGATTTGCTACCTCACTAGCTGTGCTGCGCCGGTGTCTCTTTTTTGTTGATAGCACTATGTACCGATCTTCTGCAGGTGTCGTACTGCGAACACGACCTCCCCCGTGACGTTTGCTACACTCTCCATTTGTTTGAAATGATTTCCAAAGCCTTAGAAACAACACTGTGGCTGACGTCGAACCTCCCTGGCAACATCTGTTATTTTTCGCCCTTCTTCAATCTTGCCAATAATACGGCCACGCGTAAAATCATCTAGGTGATGTCAGGGAAGACATACTGAAAATTGCAGAGTTCGTCAATTGATTCTTTCCCTTTCAACTTTGCGTTTGAACAACAACGGTCAATACGCATCAAATCCTTTATATCTCTTATCAGCGCTATGACGTCACGAACAAGTTCGGCAATCCAAAATTTGCATACGCACAACACGTCTTACTGTATCCCGCACTTATGCTAATTTCCACATTTTCCTGCCTTCCATTTTATGGTTGCTATTGTCATCCGTCCTTAGCAATTGTCCGGCAGTGTATACTTTTAATTTCTAAAGGCGGGAAAACTCCCGCTTTTTTAACAGCTTTGTTTCGGCGGGAATCCCGCCCTGAAATGGCAATTAAACAAAACTTCAAAACACGTCGTTTTTCACTTCCTCCACGCCAAAGGCATAACTGCGTTACCGCACCACGCTAATAACCGGTGTACTCAGCGTCTCAATCCCGACACCGCTGAGGGCCGAAACCTCCTTCTCTGTAATGCGCATGCTCATCGGTTGAGCTGCTCCACGGCCCTTACTCCCATTTTCGGGCCGTGGCTCGGCAATGGGAACCACATCAAGATTTTTTCATAAAAGTTATGACATAATTTCTTGATAAAAAAAAAAAATTGTGTAAGTTTTATGACAAAATCGCGTTGTAATCACCGATTATAAAAGGAAATTTCATATGGAAAAACAATGCGTAAAAATACGCATTTCTAAATTTTAAAGCGTATTCGGCGTTTTTAAGGCCTGAAATATGCGTGTAGAGATTTCATGGTCCTTGCTGCAGATCACACAGCAAATTAAAAAAAAAAAAAAAAAAAGAAACTTTTCTCCCTCTTAAATTTCCCAATCTACCAATACACTGCTGTGAATTATGTGTTACATTTTTTTTTCTGAATTTCACCGTCTGTGGATTGATTTTTATGCCTCTGCAATTTATAGGAATGAAGAAAAAAAGCAAATAAAGGTAACTTGATCACGCTAGTTACGTTAACTGAAACTTTTATAAAAAAGTTCGTAAGTTGGAAGCTTTCGACCTTATCTTAGGTCTTCATCACGCCAATGGAGGACTAAGATTGTTGCCAGATTCTACATTTGAATATTTCTTATTTTTGTTGCCAAAACTTAGAATTGATCTCCAGATCAACGGAATGTAGAGAGGAGATTCGGAGTTGCAAGTCATTGAGTTGAACATAATTTCTATGCTTTCACGGTAACGGAGGGCAAAACGATTGTCAAAAGAAGCAATTCGTTTTGCTTCGTTCCAGTGGGGAACTGCAGATGTGTCTTCCATTGTCAAAATAGACAAGGCAGTATTGGGATTGGCTTTCGAAACATCTTTTCTATGTTCTAAAATTCTATGGCTAATGCTCCTGTATGTGCTTCCAATGTATAAATTATCCCCAGTAGAAGAAGAGATAGGAATGCAGTAAACTCCTGGGAGGTTCAGGCTTTCAACTTTGTCCCTATCCCTTTGTAGAAGTTTCAAGATGTTTGGGGTAGATTTAATGGCAAGATGGTAACCAAAACTTCTAAAAAGAATCTGTAACTTATAAGCATAGGAAGGATGGTAAGGAACAGAACCACAGAATTTCAGGTCTTCTTTCTTGTGAGGAAGGAGGCATTCGATTTTCGAATGGTTTTTATATTTCTTTATGAGGGAGTTGACTATAACAGCAGGGAAACCATGAAAAGGGCTATTGTAGAAATTTTGGAGAGTTCTTCTTGAAGAGAGAGTTGGTTGTTGCAAATGATATGAGCCCTGTGGATGTAGGACTTCAATGCTGCAAGTTTGTAGAGATGCAGGGTGCAAGATTTGTAAGGAATGATGTTAGTGGCCACAAAGATAAGGTCGAAAGCTTCCAACTTACGAACTTTTTTATAAAAGTTTCAGTTAACGTAACTAGCGTGATCAAGTTACCTTTATTTGTTAATATTGTTACGTGTTTTGCCCATAATCGTCATGAAGAAAAAAAGTTTCTAAATTTCACAGTGCGGATCATATGAAGGAAACTGCGGTGCTTCCAGCTTCAAGTTACTTTTTATGATTTTTTGTTTTGAAAAAAATATTTGTTCCAGAGGAATAGTTGTAAAAGTGTGTGCATTTTTTAAAGCTTTTAGTTGTTTTGCTTTGAGAAGGGTCTTCTTTATTGGTTATTATATTTGAATCTTCCGTAATTTCGATTACTTTTTTTATATTTTGCAGAGGAATGTGAATGTAAATCATTTCTGCCAGGAATTCAACGAGAAAACAAAAGGCATGAAAGATGCAATACCTATTCCTTGTAGAATAACTATAAATGTAAGTGTTATTTTTTGTAGCTTGTAAGTATTTGTTATTGAAGGATGCATTTTACCAGTGTCCTTCACTTTGACTGATCTAACATCAACTATTGGCCACGCTTTAGACTTCGGCCCCTGTCGTCTGCTTCAGGTATCGCGCCAATGGAATGCCGTGGGAAACATTTCGCGATAGGTGGTGCTGCAGCTGCATCGGCGTTTTCTCCTGCACTGTTTGCTGAGTGCATGAGCCGTGAATCCCGTATACTTACTTCTGTTCGCCCAGTTCTAAGTGATACGTGGCTTTGTGTTTTTTTTCAGCGTGCACTGCAGCTCTGTCAGTAGCCATGTAGAACTGAAGGCGTTTCTTCAAGGTTGGGAAGGATGAAGAAACGTGCATTGCATGGTGTGAGCGGAAAGGATTGCTCCCAACCGACGAAGTTGGGAAGGATGAAGAAACGTGCATTGCATGGTGTGAGCGGAAAGGTTTGCTCCCAACCGACGAAGTTGGGAAGGATGAAGAAACGTGCATTGCATGGTGTGAGCGGAAAGGATTGCTCCCAACCGACGAAGTTGGGAAGGATGAAAAAACGTGCATTGCATGGTGTGAGCGGAAAGGATTGCTCCCAACTGACGAAGTTGGGAAGGATGAAGAAACGTGCATTGCATGGTGTGAGCGGAAAGGATTGCTCCCAACCGACGAAGTTGGGAAGGATGAAGAAACGTGCATTGCATGGTGTGAGCGGAAAGGATTGCTTCCAACCGACGAAGTTGGGAAGGATGAAGAAACGTGCATTGCATGGTGTGAGCGGAAAGGATTGCTTCCAACCGACGAAGTTGGGAAGGATGAAGAAACGTGCATTGCATGGTGTGAGCGGAAAGGATTGCTTCCAACGGACGAAGTTGGGAAGGATGAAGAAACGTGCATTGCATGGTGTGAGCGGAAAGGATTGCTTCCAACCAAACGAAAATGTTCCGCAGTTCATCCAATGAGTTTGCGAGTGGATATGCGACACCGTGTAGGAAGAATCACGTTACGGGGAAAAGTGAGCAGTGTTCCCGTTTACTTGGGGTGTGGTTTGAAGCTACTTGTATTCCTCTTGATAAGGTGTTCACTCTTTTGTATTGTTTCGCCAATGGATTGTCCTACGATGATGCAATTGAGGAATCTTCCCAGGGTGGGGTTTCCACATCCTCTGCGACAGTCAGTGACTATTATCAGTCTTGCAGAGAACTCGTCTCAGAGTTTATGGTAGCTTACGAACAAGACGGATGATGCAATTAAGGAATCTTCCCATGGTGTGTTTTCCACATCCTCTGCGACAGTCAGTGACTATTATCAGTCTTGCAGAGAACTAGTCGCAGAGTTTATGGTAGCTTACGAACAAGATGGATAATGCATTTGAGGAATCTTCCCAGGGTGTGGTTTCCACATACTCTGCGACAGTCAGTGACTACTATTAGTCCTGCAGAGAACTAGTCGCAGAGTTTATGGTAGCTTACGAACAAGACGGATGATGCAATTGAGGAATCTTTCCAGGGTGGGGTTTCCACATCCTCTGCGACAGTCAGTGACTATTATCAGTCTTGCAGAGAACTAGTCGCAGAGTTTATGGTAGCTTACGAACAAGACGGATGATGCAATTGAGGAATCTTTCCAGGGTGGGGTTTCCACATCCTCTGCGACAGTCAGTGACTATTATCAGTCTTGCACAGAACTAGTCGCAGAGTTTATGGTAGCTTACGAACAAGACGGATGATGCAATTGAGGAATCTTTCCAGGGTGGGGTTTCCACATCCTCTGCGACAGTCAGTGACTATTATCAGTCTTGCAGAGAACTAGTCGCAGAGTTTATGGTAGCTTACGAACAAGACGGATGATGCAATTGAGGGATCTTCCCATGGTGTGTTTTCCACATCCTCTGCGACAGTCAGTGACTATTATCAGTCTTGCAGAGAACTAGTCGCAGAGTTTATGGTAGCTTACGAACAAGACGGATGATGCAATTGAGGAATCTTCCCGGGGTGGGGTTTCCACATCCTCTGCGACAGTCAGTGACTATTATCAGTCTTGCAGAGAACTAGTCGCTGAGTTTATGGTAGGTTATGAACAAGACGGAAGATGCAATTGAGGAATCTTCCCAGGCTGGGGTTTCCACATCCTCTGCGACAGTCAGTGACTATTATCAGTCTTGCAGAGAACTAGTCGCAGAGTTTATGGTAGCTTATGAACAAGACGGATGATGCAATTGAGGGATCTTCCCAGGGTGTGGTTTCCACATCCTCTGCGACAGTCAGTGACTACTATCAGTCTTGCAGAGAACTAGTCGCAGAGTTTATGGTAGCTTACGAACAAGAAGGGTGATGCAATTGAGGAATCTTCCCAGGGTGTGGTTTCCACATCCTCTGTGACAATCAGTGACTATTATCAGTCTTGCAGAGAACTCGTCTCAGAGTTTATGGTAGCTTACGAACAAGACGGATGATGCAATTAAGGAATCTTCCCATGGTGTGTTTTCCACATCCTCTGCGACAGTCAGTGACTATTATCAGTCTTGCAGAGAACTAGTCGCAGAGTTTATGGTAGCTTACGAACAAGATGGATAATGCATTTGAGGAATCTTCCCAGGGTGTGGTTTTCACATACTCTGCGACAGTCAGTGACTACTATTAGTCCTGCAGAGAACTAGTCGCAGAGTTTATGGTAGCTTACGAACAAGACGGATGATGCAATTGAGGAATCTTTCCAGGGTGGGGTTTCCACATCCTCTGCGACAGTCAGTGACTATTATCAGTCTTGCAGAGAACTAGTCGCAGAGTTTATGGTAGCTTACGAACAAGACGGATGATGCAATTGAGGAATCTTTCCAGGGTGGGGTTTCCACATCCTCTGCGACAGTCAGTGACTATTATCAGTCTTGCACAGAACTAGTCGCAGAGTTTATGGTAGCTTACGAACAAGACGGATGATGCAATTGAGGAATCTTTCCAGGGTGGGGTTTCCACATCCTCTGCGACAGTCAGTGACTATTATCAGTCTTGCAGAGAACTAGTCGCAGAGTTTATGGTAGCTTACGAACAAGACGGATGATGCAATTGAGGGATCTTCCCATGGTGTGTTTTCCACATCCTCTGCGACAGTCAGTGACTATTATCAGTCTTGCAGAGAACTAGTCGCAGAGTTTATGGTAGCTTACGAACAAGATGGATAATGCATTTGAGGAATCTTCCCAGGGTGTGGTTTCCACATACTCTGCGACAGTCAGTGACTACTATTAGTCCTGCAGAGAACTAGTCGCAGAGTTTATGGTAGCTTACGAACAAGACGGATGATGCAATTGAGGAATCTTTCCAGGGTGGGGGGTTTCCACATCCTCTGCGACAGTCAGTGACTATTATCAGTCTTGCAGAGAACTAGTCGCAGAGTTTATGGTAGCTTACGAACAAGACGGATGATGCAATTGAGGAATCTTTCCAGGGTGGGGTTTCCACATCCTCTGCGACAGTCAGTGACTATTATCAGTCTTGCACAGAACTAGTCGCAGAGTTTATGGTAGCTTACGAACAAGATGGATGATGCAATTGAGGAATCTTTCCAGGGTGGGGTTTCCACATCCTCTGCGACAGTCAGTGACTATTATCAGTCTTGCAGAGAACTAGTCGCAGAGTTTATGGTAGCTTACGAACAAGACGGATGATGCAATTGAGGGATCTTCCCAGGGTGTGGTTTCCACATCCTCTGCGACAGTCAGTGACTACTATCAGTCTTGCAGAGAACTAGTCGCAGAGTTTATGGTAGCTTAGGAACAAGACGGATGATGCAATTGAGGAATCTTCCCAGGGTGTGGTTTCCACATCCTCTGCGACAATCAGTGACTATTATCAGTCTTGCAGAGAACTAGTCTCAGAGTTTATGGTAGCTTACGAACAAGACGGATGATGCAATTAAAGAATCTTCCCATGGTGTGTTTTCCACATCCTCTGCGAGAGTCAGTGACTATTATCAGTCTTGCAGAGAACTAGTCGCAGAGTTTATGGTAGCTTACGAACAAGACGGATGATGCAATTGAGGAATCTTCCCAGGGTGTGGTTTCCACATCCTCTGCGACAGTCAGTGACTACTATCAGTCTTGCAGAGAACTAGTCGCAGAGTTTATGGTAGCTTACGAACAAGACGGAGGATGCAATTGAGGAATCTTCCCATGGTGTGTTTTCCACATCCTCTGCGACAGTCAGTGACTATTATCAGTCTTGCAGAGAACTAGTCGCAGAGTTTATGGTAGCTTACGAACAAGACGGATGATGCAATTGAGGAATCTTCCCAGGGTGTGGTTTCCACATCCTCTGTGACAGTCAGTGACTATTATCAGTCTTGCAGAGTACTAGTCGCAGAGTTTATGGTAGCTTACGAACAAGACGGATGATGCAATTTAGGAATCTTCCCAGGGTGTGGTTTCCACATCCTCTGCGACAGTCAGTGACTATTATCAGTCTTGCAGAGAACTAGTTGCAGAGTTTATGGTAGCTTACGAACAAGACGGATGATGCAATTGAGGAATCTTCCCAGGGTGTGGTTTCCACATCCTCTGCGACAGTCAGTGACTATTATCAGTCTTGCAGAGAACTAGTCGCAGAGTTTATGGTAGCTGATGGGTTCCATTTCAACTCAGGCAGGGTCACACCATCATGGTCTCAGATTTCTGTAAAAAAATTAAGGGGTGTTCCTTGACTAAAATAAGGAGACCTATATTTTTTCTTTCGGCAAGAAAAAATTTTCCCTTCGAGATAGAGGGTTTCAAATCTTGCACCGTCAAACAAGCTCTAGAAAACGGTTATTTTTCCTAACTTCAGCGAGTCATTGCAGCAGAGTTACAAAAGATTTCGTGTTCTTGTATTTTTTACATTGTGTGTATAACATATAATAATATATGGTGCTAATATTTGCTACACATTGTATGATTAAAATTTAAAAAAATCGTAAACTTTGATTTTTAAAAAAATTGAATTTTTTAAGTTTTTTTTAAACAGGTTTGGATGTAGTTTTTTCTATATTCGTTTTTTTCGTTAAAGACATACAAATGTGCACTTTATTTGTAATTTTTTTGTGTGTCTGTGAAACTGATAGTTTCCGCGTTTCGGCAGCGTTAGAAACAGCCTATTTTGAAAAATCTCTTAACTTTGCCAACGATTTTCTCAAAAAGGCCATTTTTTAAAATTCTGAAAAATTAAATCCCTGTTTCATTATCAACAGGAGAATATCTGTGTAAATTTTCACGGACCTAAAAACGCCCGTTTCCGAGTTAGACGCGTTCGAATTCGGTTTGAAAGCCTACGATTTCCCGTGTTCTAAAGGCGCCATTTTGGAAAAATCTCAGGCGCAAAGTACGTACGTTATCTCTCACCCGAATCAAAGCGTTAGATATTCTTTGCCCGAATGATGGAATGAGGGCATTGGGTCAGCTGGCCCTTGTTGGATACATCCACCTCACCCTTCCCCGAGTGATGACATGCCTATAAAACTGTCGGGGGGAGGGGGGTAACAAATACATAAAGAAAATTCTTGCTGCTCCACTAACAAAGTTGAGTTGCGAAAGACAGCAGCAGTTGTTTGTTTGTTTGTTTGTTTACGTATATACTTAAACATCGCATAAGAAAAGACTATGAAAGAGTAGAAAACTGTTGTGAAATAATTTTAAGAAAAAGAGTGCAGGCACGTGTCATCATCATCATCATTGTCAACCATTATCAATCCACTGCTGGACGAAGGTCTCCCCAAGTTTCCTCCACAGCGGTCTGTCTTGTGCCAGTCTCCTCCATGTCACCCCTGCATACTTTCGAATTTCATCCACCCATCTCCCATGTGGTCTTCTTCTGGGTCTTTTCCTGTCCCTTGGAATCCAATCTAAAATTTCGGCTGTCCATCGATGATCTGTCCTTCTGGCAGTATGTCCAGCCCATTGCCATTTCAGGGATTTAACTCTGATCATGATGTCTTCCACTCTTGTCATTTTTCGGATCCACGAGTTCCTCTTCTTATCTCTCCTGGTTACACCAAGCATGCACCTCTCCATGCTGCTTTGAGTTGTCTGCAGCCTTTGTATGTCTCTTTTAGTTAAGGTCCACGTCTCTGCACCATACGTAAGCACTGGAAGGATGCATTGATCAAACACTTTTCTTTTAAGACATAATGGCATATTGCTCTTGAAAATTATGCTGTTTCTTCCAAAAGCTCTCCAGGCAAGTTTTGTACGCCGATTAATTTCTTCATCAATGTGACCCTCACTTGATATCTGCTGTCCAAGATAAATTATTTAGATGACAAATTTCCTCATAAAATTCTTCAATTTCTTCTTCAGGATGACTTGTGGTGGGTGCATAAGTTTGAATAATCTGAGCCTGGTATCTTCTCGAGAGTTGGATAACGAGTCGTGCAGCTCTGTCAGAGGAACTTTCAACTTCTACCACTTTATCCTTCAATTTCTTGTTTATTATAAATCCAACACCACTAGTTCTGCCAGTATCTGTCCCACGATAGTAGAAGAGATGTCCACTTTTCAGTTCGATGAGATCTCCTCCTTTTCTCCTTACCTCACTTAGCCCCACGATGTCCCACTTGATCCTTTGTAATTCCTCTTCCAATTCAAGAAGCCTTGAATCAGAAGATAGGGAGCGTCCATTGTAAGTAGCCAAGGTCAGCATCAGATGGCAGCCTAGTCCGGTCCTCCGGGGATTCTTAGCACCCTCTGCCTTCATGTCGCACTGGCCGCTGCCTTGGCCAGGTACATTCCAGCTGCCGGAGACTGAGGGCCAAGATTTAAGTTGTGGAACCATTTTGGAGGGGTTTGGCCATAACTCACCATGCTGGCCAAGCGGGTTGGTGAGTGTGGGATAGAATTTCCTCTAATCCCGATGGTATAGTTATACCGCTATGGGCGGTCGTCAGAGCCCCTTTAGTGGGAACAGGATGCACCACGAGAAGGCGGGGTTGACATTTGTCAAGGAGAGGCTGTGATGTTATGCATCACCTGACCTTACATACTGTAAGTTAATTTTTGATGGCTAAACACCCTTGAGTTTTTTCTGGGAGTTGCTAATTGTAGGCTACTGTCAGAAGAGCAGTTGCTGTTTTGTTATAGTTGCTAAAGTTAACCTCAGTTTTTCGTAATAGTAAAATATTCGCTCAGGAGAGTTTTGTCCTCTGCGAACGGGGGAGAAGGTGCAATGCTCTTGACCTCGCTGCTGGGGGTTGATAGCGCTGGTCGCTACCGAAACTCTGCTTACGTCCTCTCCAAAACGTAATGGCAATTGTCTAATCTACTAAATAAATAACAATTAACACACACGCGTGCATGCTTATTCATAAAATGTAAATTGAGTATATTTCCTGTTCAATCAACTGATTTTACAAGTAGAATATATATAGAACTTATGCACTTATAATGGTGTAAAGATTTTTATCTATTTAAAACATATTCAAAGATTTCAATTTTTTAAAGAGAGAGGGGAGGGGGGTGATTGTGTTCAGTTTTCCAGTTTTCTGCATGCCGGATTTTCGAGGTTTCGCTGTAGCTGTATAACCCAACTTTGAACAGACAAACAGCAAAACTTTTAGTTTATTGCATGCACAACATAGTAAGAAAGATGTATACCAAGTTTCATCAATTAGTTACATACCTTTTGCAGTTATCAGGTTTTCCGTAAGGAGTTCGGGATGAAAATCTCATCCTGCAAAAAACGCGTTTCAAGTGTCGCTTCCCGTTTGTTTGACACCTGGGTTTGTGTATTTTGATTGCTATAAATCTGTATCTATTGATCGTAGACAAGACACAAAGGCAGTTTTGGAATCCTAAAGAATGGGGCTTTAAAATGAACGCATTTATATACAAAATGTGGAATTTGTCCCAAAACTACCTTTTCGACGTATTGGGGATACCTTAAAAAGTTGAGCAAAAAAACGGAAAAGTTCGAAAAATGAGATCGCCGTTCAACACGAGACGGCGCGCCACATTCCACATTTATACAAAATGTGGAATTTGTCCCTAAACTACCTTTTTGACGTATTGGGGATACCTTAAAAAGTTGAGCAAAAAAACGGAAAAGTTCGAAAAAATGAGATCGCCGGCCAACACGAGACGGCGCCACATTTATACAAAATGTGGAATTTGTCCCAAAACTACCTTTTCGACGTATTGGGAATACCTTAAAAAGTTGAGCAAAAAACGGAAAAGTTCGAAAAATGAGATCGCCGGCCAACACAAGACGGCGCCACAACGCCAAGAGGAAGCGATAGCCGTGAACAGATGCAGCCCACGAGAACCACCTAATGCTCTGCCGACACGGTCCGTGCAGGTCGGAGCAAAACGTCCCCTAGATGACGGTAACGGAATGTTACCGAAAGTACTCGGGTAAAAATCGTATCGAAATGTAGAAAGCAGCAAAGGGAAAAAAAATTCATTAAGTGACGAGGCCAATTAAATAGGAACAGCAACCGAATGAAAAAAAAACCCTGTGCCGCATCTACACAACGGAAATACGGAAACCAACACGTGCGGTAAGTGTTCAACATGGATTTGATAAGTCCAACAATGCAATTGCATTAGTGCACGTCAAAAAACTTTTCAATAGCGGACTTTTTCTAACAAAATCCAATATTGGAAGTACTTGAAACTTAAAAAGTTCAGTTTTTTGTTTCTTCATCAGTCTGATGTATGATATGTGGGCAATCATTATCATTATCATTTTATTTTTCAGCCAAATCGCACATTCAAGCTCGTGATGTACAATCCTCCAATTAGTTATTTTGTGAAGCAGGCTGCTGGTGCAGCTAAAGGCTCCATGACACCAGGTTAGTCAAATTTGTGTTCCGTGTTATTCAGTTAATCATTCTTTTGGATATGTTGGAATGGCTGTTTCTTTGAACTCAAGTGTTTATTAGCTGATATCGGGGTTGGGAAGTTACATGTAAAAAAACCAACCAAAAAAACCCCCAGTTGGCACAGTTCTGATTGAGCCGTCAGTTTGGAACGTAGGACTATGACTTGCAGATCGGACAGTTGAAATCAGCTAGTCGAGTATGGTTTCAAAGTGTTTATTCAGTTTTTTATAGCCAACACAGCTCTATCATATGAAGTATAACTCTCATAAATAATGCTGGATACATTGCGAACACAAAGCAGATCAATACATGAATAAACGTGATGCTCTGTCTTCTTGTGCTTCTTACAGGTTGGCTCAGTTCTGATTAAGCTATCAGTTTGGAATGTAGGACTATGACTTGCAGATCGGAGAGTTGAAATGAGCTAGTCGAGTATGGTTTCAAAGCGTTTATTTAATTTGTTATAGCCAACACAGGTCTATGATATGAAAAGTACCTTACACAAAAAATGCTGGATACATTGTGAACACAAAGCAGATCAACACACAAATTACCCAACGTGGTGCTCTGTCTTCTTGGGCTTCTTACAGGTCGGCTCAGTTCTGATTGAGCTGTCAGTTTGGAACGTAGGACTACGACTTGCAGATCGGAGAGTTGAAATGAGCTAGTCGAGTATGGTTTCAAAGTGTTTATTTAATTTTTTATAGCCAACACAGGTCTATGATATGAAGTATAACTTTCATAAATAATGCTGGATACATTGCGAACACAAAGCAGATCAATACATGAATAAACGTGGTGCTCTGTCTTCTTGTGCTTCTTACAGGTTGGCTCAGTTCTGATTGAGCTGTCAGTTTGGAATGTAGGACTATGACTTGCAGATCCGACAGTTGAAATGATCTAGTCGAGTATTGTTTCAAAGCGTTTATTTAATTTGTTATAGCCAACACAAGTCTATGATATCAAAAGTAGCTTACATAAATAATGCTGGATACATTGCAAACACAGAGCAGATCGATACACGAATTACCCAACGTGGTGCTCTGTTTTCTTGGGTTTCTTACAGGTAGGCTCAGTTCTGATTGAGCTGTCAGTTTGGAACTCAAGACTACGACTTGCAGAACGGAGAGTTGAAATGAGCTAGTCGAGTATGGTTTCAAAGCGTTTATTTAATTTGTTATAGCCAACACAGGTCTATGATATGAAGTAGAACTTACATAAATAATGCTGGATACATTGCAAACACAGAGCAGATCGATACACGAATTACCCAACGTGGTGCTCTGTTTTCTTGGGCTTTTTACAGGTAGGCTAAGTTCTGATTGAGCCGTCAGTTTGGAATTCAGGACTACGACTTGCAGATCGTAGAGTTGAAATGAGCTAGTCGAGTATGGTTTCAAAGCGTTTATTTAATTAGTTATAGCCAACACAGGTCTATAATATGAAGTATAGCTTACATAAATAATGCTGGATACATTGCGAACGGAAAGCAGATCGATACACGGGTTACCCAACGTGGTGCTCTGTCTTCTTGGGCTTCCTACAGGTAGGCTCAGTTCTGATTGAGCTGTCAGTTTGGAACGTAGGACTACGACTTGCAGATCGTACAGTTGAAATGAGCTAGTCGAGTATGGTTTCAAAGCGTTTATTTAATTTGTTATAGCCAACACAGGTCTATGATATGAAGTAGAAGTTACATAAATAATGCTGGATGCATTGCAAACACAAAGCAGGTCGATACACGAATTACCCAACGTAGTGTTCTGTTTTCTTGGGCTTCTTACAGGTAGGCTCAGTTTTGATTCAGCCGTCAGTTTGGAACATAGGACTACGACTTGCAGATCGTACAGTTGAAATGAGCTAGTCGAGTATGGTTTCAAAGCGTTTATTTAAATTGTTATAGCCAACACAGGTCTATGATATGAAGTAGAACTTACATAAATAATGCTGGATGCATTGCAAACACAAAGCAGGTCGATACACGAATTACCCAACGTGGTGCTCTGTCTTCTTGGGCTTCTTACAGGTAGGCTCAGTTCTGATTGAGCCGTCAATTTGGAACATAGGACTACGACTTGCAGATCGTACAGTTGAAATGAGCTAGTGGAGTATGGTTTCAAAGCGTTTATTTAAATTGTTATAGCCAACACAGGTCTATGATATGAAGTAGAACTTACATAAATAATGCTGGATGCATTGCAAACACAAAGCAGGTCGATACACGAATTACCCAACGTGGTGCTCTGTCTTCTTGGGCTTCCTACAGGTAGGCTCAGTTCTGACTGAGCCGTCAGTTTGGAACGTAGGACTACGACTTGCAGATCGGAGAGTTGAAATGAGCTAGTCGAGTATGGTTTCAAAGCGTTTATTTAATTTGTTATAGCCAACACAGGTCTATGATATGAAAAGTACCTTACATAAATAATGCTGGATGCATTGCAAACACAAAGCATGTCGATACACGAATTACCCAACGTGGTGCTCTGTCTTCTTGGGCTTCCTACAGGTAGGCTCAGTTCTGATTGAGCCGTCAGTTTGGAATGTAGGACTACAATTTGCAGATCGTACAGTTGAAATGAGCTAGTGGAGTATGGTTTCAAAGCGTTTATTTAAATTGTTATAGCCAACACAGGTCTATGATATGAAGTAGAACTTACATAAATAATGCTGGATGCATTGCAAACACAAAGCAGGTCGATACACGAATTACCCAACGTGGTGCTCTGTCTTCTTGGGCTTCCTACAGGTAGGCTCAGTTCTGATTGAGCCGTCAGTTTGGAACGTAGGACTACGACTTGCAGATCGGAGAGTTGAAATGAGCTAGTCAAGTATGGTTTCAAAGCGTTTATTTAATTTGTTATAGCCAACACAGGGCTATCATATGAAAAGTACCTTATATAAATAATGATGGATACATTGGGAACACAGGGCAGATCGATACAGGAATTACCCAACGTGGTGCTCTGTCTTCTTGGGCTTCTTACAGGTAGGCTCAGTTCTGATTGAGCCATCAGTTTGGAACGTAGGACTACGACTTGCAGATCGGAGAGTTGAAATGAGCTAGTCAAGTATGGTTTCAAAGCGTTTATTTAATTTGTTATAGCCAACACAGGGCTATCATATGAAAAGTACCTTACATAAATAATGATGGATACATTGGGAACACAGGGCAGATCGATACACGAATTACCCATCGTGGTGCTCTGTCTTCTTGGGCTTCTTACAGGTAGGCTCAGTTCTGATTGAGCTGTCAGTTTGGAACGTAGGACTACGACTTGCAGATCGGAGAGTTGAAATGAGCTAGTCAAGTATGGTTTCAAAGCGTTTATTTAATTTGGTATAGCCAACACAGGGCTATCATATGAAAAGTACCTTACATAAATAATGATGGATACATTGGGAACACAGAGCAGATCGATACAGGAATTAACCAACGTGGTGCTCTGTCTTCTTGGGCTTCTTACAGGTAGGCTCAGTTCTGATTGAGCCATCAGTTTGGAACGTAGGACTACGACTTGCAGATCGGAGAGTTGAAATGAGCTAGTCAAGTATGGTTTCAAAGCGTTTATTTAATTTGTTATAGCCAACACAGGGCTATCATATGAAAAGTACCTTACATAAATAATGATGGATACATTGGGAACACAGGGCAGATCGATACACGAATTACCCAACGTGGTGCTCTGTCTTCTTGGGCTTCTTACAGGTAGGCTCAGTTCTGATTGAGCTGTCAGTTTGGAATGTAGGACTACGACTTGCAGATCGGAGAGTTGAAATGAGCTAGTCGAGTATGGTTTCAAAGCGTTTATTTAATTTGTTATAGCCAACACAGGTCTATGATATGAAGTAGAACTTACATAAATAATGCTGGATACATTGCAAACACAGAGCAGATCGATACACGAATTACCCAACGTGGTGCTCTGTTTTCTTGGGCTTTTTACAGGTAGGCTAAGTTCTGATTGAGCCGTCAGTTTGGAATTCAGGACTACGACTTGCAGATCGTAGAGTTGAAATGAGCTAGTCGAGTATGGTTTCAAAGCGTTTATTTAATTAGTTATAGCCAACACAGGTCTATAATATGAAGTATAGCTTACATAAATAATGCTGGATACATTGCGAACGGAAAGCAGATCGATACACGGGTTACCCAACGTGGTGCTCTGTCTTCTTGGGCTTCCTACAGGTAGGCTCAGTTCTGATTGAGCTGTCAGTTTGGAACGTAGGACTACGACTTGCAGATCGGAGAGTTGAAATGAGCTAGTCGAGTATGGTTTCAAAGCGTTTATTTAATTTGTTATAGCCAACACAGGTCTATGATATGAAAAGTACCTTACATAAATAATGCTGGATGCATTGCGAACACAAAGCAGATCGATACAGGAATTACCCAACGTGGTGCTCTGTCTTCTTGGGCTTCTTACAGGTAGGCTCAGTTCCGATTGAGCTGTCAGTTTGGAACGTAGGACTACGACTTGCAGATCGGAGAGTTGAAATGAGCTAGTCGAGTATGGTTTCAAAGCGTTTATTTAATTTGTTATAGCCAACACAGGTCTATGATATGAAAAGTACCTTACATAAATAATGCTGGATGCATTGCGAACACAAAGCAGATCGATACAGGAATTAACCAACGTGGTGCTTTGTCTTCTTGGGCTTCTTACAGGTAGGCTCAGTTCTGATTGAGCTGTCAGTTTGGAACGTAGGACTACGACTTGCAGATCGGAGAGTTGAAATGAGCTAGTCGAGTATGGTTTCAAAGCGTTTATTTAATTTGTTATAGCCAACACAGGTCTATGATATGAAAAGTACCTTACATAAATAATGCTGGATACATTGTGAACACAGAGCAGATCGATACACGAATTACCCATCGTGGTGCTCTGTCTTCTTGGGCTTCTTACAGGTAGGCTCAGTTCTGATTGAGCTATCAGTTTGGAACGTAGGACTACGACTTGCAGATCGGAGAGTTGAAATGAGCTAGTCGAGTATGGTTTCAAAGCGTTTATTTAATTTGTTATAGCCAACACAGGTCTATGATATGAAAAGTACCTTACATAAATAATGCTGGATGCATTGCGAACACAAAGCAGGTCGATACAGGAATTACCCAACGTGGTGCTTTGTCTTCTTGGTCCTCTTACAGGTAGGCTCAGTTCTGATTGAGCTGTCAGTTTGGAACGTAGGACTACGACTTGCAGATCGGAGAGTTGAAATGAGCTAGTCGAGTATGGTTTCAAAGCGTTTATTTAATTTGGTATAGCCAACACAGGGCTATCATATGAAAAGTACCTTACATAAATAATGATGGATACATTGGGAACACAGGGCAGATCGATACACGAATTACCCAACGTGGTGCTCTGTCTTCTTGGGCTTCTTACAGGTAGGCTCAGTTCTGATTGAGCTGTCAGTTTGGAATGTAGGACTATGACTTGCAGATCGGAGAGTTGAAATGAGCTAGTCGAGTATGGTTTCAAAGCGTTTATTTAATTTGTTATAGCCAACACAGGTCTATGATATGAAAAGTACCTTACATAAATAATGCTGGATGCATTGCGAACACAAAGCACATCGATACACGAATTACCCAACGTGGTGCTCTGTCTTCTTGGGCTTCTTACAGGTAGGCTCAGTTCCGATTGAGCTGTCAGTTTGGAACGTAGGACTACGACTTGCAGATCGGAGAGTTGAAATGAGCTAGTCGAGTATGGTTTCAAAGCGTTTATTTAATTTGTTATAGCCAACACAGGTCTATGATATGAAAAGTAGCTTACATAAATAATGCTGGATGCATTGCGAACACAAAGCACATCGATACACGAATTACCCAACGTGGTGCTCTGTCTTCTTGGGCTTCCTACAGGTAGGCTCAGTTCCGATTGAGCTGTCAGTTTGGAACGTAGGACTACGACTTGCAGATCGGAGAGTTGAAATGAGCTAGTCGAGTATGGTTTCAAAGCGTTTATTTAATTTGTTATAGCCAACACAGGTCTATGATATGAAAAGTAGCTTACATAAATAATGCTGGATGCATTGCAAACACAAAGCAGGTCGATACACGAATTACCCAACGTGGTGCTCTGTCTTCTTGGGCTTCTTACAGGTAGGCTCAGTTCTGATTGAGCTGTCAGTTTGGAACGTAGGACTAGGACTTGCAAATCGTAGAATCAGAGCTGCCGTTTACTACGGATTCGCCGTAGTTTCTGCGGTTAACGACCACATGCTACGGACTACACATTTATTTAGTTTTTTTACGGAGAATGTAGTATACTACAATTTCTTTTCATTACCGATTACTACGAACAGCAGCAATAAAAGTTTTGAGGTTGGGCTCAGAGCAGAGAAGCAGACGCTCCCGTAAGACTTAATTCGCCTGCAGCGTCGCGGTCCCTCACTTGTCCGTTCAGATAACTGAGCCACCATCTGTGTGCACCGAAAGCACGCTGACCCACACGACAGCATTACGCAACCGTCAGATTAACACCTCGTGGAGCTCTCCACTTGCTGCGCCCGCGCTTGAGAATACGATGACCTTCAGATCAGGAAACAGGGAACACGCGTTAGCGGTGAATGACACGTGCAGTGCATAGTCACATCTCGACTCGTTTATAACGTCCACACACATACATATCACCAAGCTGTTCTCTGAGATTCAGAGGTTAGCTCCAAAAAGAAATACAAACTTCCAGATATTTTTACTTATTGTTGTCATATCAAACTTCTCCATTTACAGCGATCTTGACATACAACTCGTGCTTCACTGATATCCCTTACACGCCGTGCACAAGATCTTTTATACTTCATACTCATAATCTTTTTCTCATGCAGACACTCCTGAATCTGATCCACCCATGTCTTCCTTGGCCTTCCTCTGCCTTTCCTACCTGCCACTTGGGCTGAAAAGATTTTCTTAGTAAGCATCTCATCACTCATTCTTTCAACATGGCCAAACCACCGAAGCATATTGGTCTCCACCTTGCTAACAACATTTTGCTTCACATCACACAACTGCAACACATCTTCATTCCTCACAGGATCAGATCGTGTCTTGCCACAAACCCCACGTAAGTAACGCATTTCTCCAGCACACAAACGACTCCTATGTTTCTTCTGCAGTACCCAGGTTTCACTGCCATACATCAGAGTAGGAACAATTACTGTTTCATACACAGCCATGCGGGACTCTCTAGAGAACCCATCATTCCTGTGAAAACCTCCCAGAGCAGCTATGACTTTCAAAGAAGAATTCACTCGCCTACTGATTTCACCATCCAACTTGTTCTCTCTGTCAAACATACATCATACATACATATCACTAAGCTGCTCTCTTAGATTCAAAGGTTAGCTCCAAAAAGAAATACAAACTTCCAGATATTTTTACTTATTGTTGTCGTATCAAACTTTGCCATTTACAGCGATCTTGACATACAACTCGGACTTCACTGATATCCCTTACACGCCGTGCACAAGATCTTTTATACTTCATACTCATAATCTTTTTCTCATGCAGACACTCCTGAATCTGATCCACCCATGTCTTCCTTGGCCTTCCTCTGCCTGTCCTACCTGCCACTTGGGCTGAAAATATTTTCTTAGTAAGCATCTCATCACTCATTCTTTCAACATGGCCAAACCACCGAAGCATATTGGTCTCCACCTTGCTAACAACATTTTGCTTCACATCACACAACTGCAATACATCTTCATTCCTCACACAATCAGATCGTGTCTTGCCACAAACCCTACGTAAGTAACGCATTTCTCCAGCACACAAACGACTCCTATGTTCTCTATGTACCCAGGTTTCACTGCCATACATCAGAGTAGGAACAATTACTGTTTCATACACAGCCATGCGGGACTCTCTAGAGAACCCATCATTCCTGTGAAAACCTCCCAGAGCAGCCATGACTTTCAAAGAAGAATTCACTCGCCTACTGATTTCACCATCCAAAGTGTTCTCTCTGTCAAACATGCTTCCTAAATACATAAACTCACTCACCTGGTCAATCACAGTGCCATTTATACTTACATTAAAAAAGTAAGTGTGGTTGGATGCCAAGTGAAATAAATTAATGTCAGAATGCCAGGACATTACAAGAAAGACAATTTATTGTGCTCTGAAATCCAGAAGGCTTTGGAACGTGTTCAAGGGACAAACAGGCCATTTTGTGCAGAATACGTAAACGTGAAAAAAATGCAATTACCTTCCGCAGGCGTTCCGGCGTAAGATGTCAATACGGGATATGGCCACCATGGAGGGCGATGCAAGATTCCACACGTCGTGTCATGCTTTGCACAACATTATCAAGCAGCTGTTGGGGTAATTTATCCCATTCCTCTGTCAGTGCACGGATGAGGGTGTCCTTGTTTATTGGAGGGCATTGGCGACCAGCAAGACTCCTCCCCAAAGCATCCCACACATTTTCAATGGGATTCAGATCTGAAGAACGTGCTGGCCATACGAGGCGTTGAATATCCTCGCTCTCAAGACACTCCTGGACAGCGACTGTTCGATGACATGTTGCGTTGTCGTCCATGAAAATGAATCTATCACCGACAGCACCATGGAACATGCGAACATGAGGTAGCAGAACATAATTAATGTATCGTTGGCCAGTCATAGTCCCAGTTGGAAGCACATAGAGGGAGGTACGGCCATTGATCATGATGCCAGCCCATACCATGACACTACATGTCGGATATCGGTCCCTTTCCTGTATGTTTGCTGGACAATATGCAGTACCACTATCACGCCAGATCAGTTGTCGTCGACAATCAGACGATAGACTGTATCTACTCTCATCTGAGAAGAGGACAGCAGACCAGTCGTTATCAGTCCAATTGCGATGTTGATGGCACCATTGCAAACGGGCGGTACGGTGACGTCTGGACAATGGGATGTACACAACAGGACGGCGGGCGTATAGTCCTCCTTCATGCAAACGTCTGGCGACAGTTTTTCGGGAGATCTGCTTGCCAGTAGCAGCCATAAACTGATTTGCTACCTCACTAGCTGTGCTGCGCCGGTGTCTTTTTGTTGATAGCACCATGTACCGATTTTCTGCAGGTGTCGTACTGCGAACACGACCTCCCCCGTGACGTTTGCTACACTCTCCATTTGTTTGAAATGATTTCCAAAGCCTTGAAACAACACTGTGGCTGACGTCGAACTCCCTGGCAACATCTGTTATTTTTCGCCCTTCTTCAATCTTGCCAATAATACGGCCACGCGTAAAATCATCTAGGTGATGTCGTTAAGACATACTGAAAATTGCAAGTTCGTCAATTGATTCTTTCCCTTTCAACTTTGCGTTTGAACAACAACGGTCAATACGCGTCAAATCCTCTATATCTCTTATCAGCGCTATGACGTCACGAACAAGTTCGGCAATCCAAAATTTGCATACGCAAAACATGTCTTACTGTATCCCGCACTTATGCTAATTTCCACATTTTCCTGCCTTCCATTTTATGGTTGCTATTGTCATCCGTCCTTAGCAATTGTCCGGCAGTGTATTAACTATATGTCAACAAAATAGTTTCCATATCATCTACTGTTTTGCACGTTACTAGAAATTCGAGCACGGGAAAAATGTCCATATAAAAAATAATTTCTTTTCTGTTGTATTAATTTCGTAAATCATGAGTTAAAAAAGTGGAATAATGTTAATCATTTAATACATATTATATTGTCTCTACGTATTGGAGGACTTTGACAACTTATGATGCATATGACTGTACATATAAAAAAAATGTTCATATAAATTTGTAATCTTCATATAATAAAATTCTAAACTATTATAAGGAACATCAAAAAAGGAATATTAGTGACAAGTTGAAATAATTTTTTTTATTATATGGACGTTTTTCCCATTCTCGAATTTCTAGTAACGTGCGAAACAGTAGATGATATGGAAACTATTTTGTTGACATTTAGTTAACAATTTCTGAAACCACGTAATGATTTCGACAAATGTTGAATTAATATAATGCATGAGAAAGTATCGGGGGCAAAAGGAAATGTCTGCGGCGCGAGCACTTCGGCGGCGAGGCACGAGCTCATTGACATGGAGCATCAGCAATGAACCTCATAAAAAAACAGTAATTGGGCATGTCTGAATAGTGACACTTTAAACGACTTAATGATGATTAGATGCAATGGCACTTCAGTTGAAGATTTTGATCCTCAAAATGCTATTCAATTGTGGTGGGTAGATACCTTTGATGGGAAGATGAGACACAGTACGTATCGGTGGTAAACTGTTATCAACATTATTAGTGCCCCTTTATATATATCCTAGCTTTTGTCCCTTTGTTTTAAATATCATTAAAAGAAATCGGACATCTAAATTCAATGGCCTCTCAAAAATAAATTAAGTATGTGTAAATTAAGATAGTAAAAGTAATTATATTACAGCACTGAAAATAAATGATCAAAAATCAATCATTTGGGAACAAAAGCTTATGCAATATTTGCAGTCAATCTAATGATCCTATGCAGTTACTGCTCTGCATCTGTTTTTATAAAGTTAATCAGACCTGTTTGTAATCTGGGTGTAGCCCGGAATTCCGGGGTTTTTGTTACATTCCAAACCCGTAAATCCGGGTTTTTAAGTTTTAGAAGAATTTGAGATGCTTCAGACCTTTCATTTCTAAAAATGACACAAAATGGTAACTCAACTTCAGGTTCCGTTTTCTTTGGGAATTACAGTGTTTGATTAAAAAAAAACACTGCATGTCCGTGCAAATGATGAATGTAGACTATATGTTATCAAACAAGCTCTCAAGATAACAGCCTGCTGAAAGGAAGGCTTCTTATTTTGAAAGTTCAAATAATTTGATTATTTTTTCTAACTACTTTTAGAAATTGAATGGAATCCACTGTAGGCTTCAAGTCCAGGTAAAACTGATCTACATAGACTGCTCAATTAACATATAATATGAAGTGCAAAATTTGATTTTAAAGATGCAATGGCGCAGTGGTCTAAGCGATGGCCTCTGATCATTCATCCGTAAGGGGTCCGGGTTCGAATCCCGGTGAGGCATGGATGTTGTGTTTGTCTTACGTCACTGGCTCTCTCCCTTCCCTGGAACCAGTGACCCTAAATTAGGGACGGGCGACTGCTTATAGCCCATTGAGTTGCTCACGGTGGTCGTTAAACCTCCAATAAAAAAAAAAAAAAAAAAAAAAAAGATGCAATGCCTGAAGGATTTTGCACAGTGAAAGAAAATTGGATACAAGAAAAGATGCAAAGTTTAACTGCACAAGCACTAGGGCCTATTTGTTGTGTAGCTAGTTCATATGTGGGTATTATACATTATATGTATATTGGCACTGAGCTGAGAGCTTCAGGGTTTCTTGGGTCCCCTCACAATCACCCCTGGTTAATGTGGGAGGTGTCTCTCATTAGAAAGAAAAAAACAACAACCATGCATCCATTTAATTTCATAGAAACGTAAGTAGAGAAGTTACTGAGTTATTATTATTATTATTTTTTTTTTTTTAAATTTCGTTCTGATTATTCGTCCGTAAGGGGTCCGGGTTCGAATCCCGGTCAGGCATGGATGTTGTGTTTGTCTTACGGCACTGGCTCCCTCCCTTCCCTGGAACCAGTGACCCTAAATTAGGGACGGGCGACTGCTTATAGCCCATTGAGTTGCTCGCAGTGGTCGCTAAACCTCCAATCAATCAATGGATGTTGTGTTTGTCTTACGGCACTGGCTCTCTCTCCCTTCCCTGGAACCAGTGACCCTAAATTAGGGACGGGCGACTGCTTATAGCCCATTGAGTTGCTCACGGTGGTCGTTAAACCTCCAATCAATCTATGGATGTTGTGTTTGTCTTACGGCACTGGCTCTCTCCCTTCCCTGGAACCAGTGACCCTAAATTAGGGACGGGCGACTGCTTATAGCCCATTGAGTTGCTCACGGTGGTCGTTAAACCTCCAATCAATCTATGGATGTTGTGTTTGTCTTACGGCACTGGCTCTCTCCCTTCCCTGGAACCAGTGACCCTAAATTAGGGACGGGCGACTGCTTATAGCCCATTGAGTTGCTCACGGTGGTCGTTAAACCTCCAATCAATCAATGGATGTTGTGTTTGTCTTACGGCACTGGCTCTCTCCCTTCCCTGGAACCAGTGACCCTAAATTAGGGACGGGCGACTGCTTATAGCCCATTGAGTTGCTCGCAGTGGTCGTTAAACCTCCAATCAATCAATGGATGTTGTGTTTGTCTTATGGCACTGGCTCTATCTCCCTTCCCTGGAACCAGTGAACCTAAATTAGGGACGGGCGACTGCTTATAGCCCATTGAGTTGCTCACGGTGGTCGTTAAACCTCCAAGCAATCAATGGATGTTGTGTTTGTCTTACGGCACTGGCTCTCTCCCTTCCCTGGAACCAGTGACCCTAAATTAGGGACGGGCGACTGCTTATAGCCCATTGAGTTGCTCACGGTGGTTGTTAAACCTCCAATCAAAAAAAAAAAAAAAAATTCGTATGGCCAGTAGATTTTGTCATTCGGCTAGTAAAATTTTTATTGCACTAGCCACATCGGCTAGTAGAAATTTCAGTAGTTTCGCAAGGGCTCCTGGCATCTATCCGGCATTTCTCTCACTCTTGTACTCTTGCTTGCTTTGGCCGGCGCTTTTCGCTTTCATGGGACATCGACTACACGCCGGTTTATAAGGCTGGCATTTCATGGGTGCAGCACCACCACCAAACATGGATCAATTTGCATACCAGTACACACTCTAGCTATTTGCAAAGTTTTGTGGTTGTAGCATGTTTTCTTGTAGGTGCACATATTTCATTGTCTGTGAGTGTGTATTAATCTGAGTGAAGCCTTGAGTAAGTGTTTTTTAATTGCTGTAAATAACATTTTATTTTTTAACTTAAAAGCAGAAACTGTCTGCAAAATCTGCTTATTATTTGGATATTTACAGGGTTCCCACGCAACCTGGAAAACAGGGAAAACCTGGAATTCTTGGGGAATTTGAAAATGGTACCAAAAATCAGGGAAAACTCAGGAGAAATTGCTCATTTTTGTGACAGTCAGGGAAAATTACCCTCTCTTTTTGGGGGGAAGGGGGGTTAAACACCAATGGTTAAAAAAAAAAAAAAAACTTACTTTTTCAAGATTTCAAACTTTTGCTTGCAATTACTGCCTGCCTAGAATTTGGTAGATCTTACTTTCAGTTATATTAAGTATTTCGTTTATTCTCTAAAAAAAGATGCAAAATTGAATTTTTAAAATTGCCAGTTATTAAGCTTTTGTTCAATTTCTGTGCAGGCAGTTGTTATAACATGGAACAATTAGGCACAATGGCTCCTGCTTGAAGAAACACTTCACAAGAGAACCAACCAAATGATGGATCAAAGTCCTTTGTCTGTTGGTTCTCTTGAAACATGTTTCTTTGAACAGAGCCATTCCATCATTAAGCTTAGCTGCATTGTGTTATAGAAAAACTGAAACTATTCAACTGACAGATTTTTTCTTACATATGACCTGTTTCTATGGGAATGTATTTACAAATTCTGTGTGGGTAGTATTCACAGTTATAACATGGAACAATTAGGCACAATGGCTCCTGCTTGAAGAAACACTTCAGAAGAGAACCAACCAAATAATGGATCAAAGTCCTTTGTCTGTTGGTTCTCTTGAAACATGTTCCTTTGAACACAGCCATTCCATCATTAAGCTTAGCTGCATTGTTTTATAGAAAAACTGAAACTATTCAACTGACAGATTTTTTCTTACATATGACCTGTTTCTATGGGAATGTATTTACAAATTCCGTGTGGGTAGTATTCACAGTTATAACATGGAACAATTAGGCACAATGTCTCCTGCTTGAAGTAGCACTTTACAAGAGAACCAACCAAATGATGGATCAAAGTCCTTTGTCTGTTGGTTCTCTTGAAACATGTTTCTTTGAACAGAGCCATTCCATCATTAAGCTTAGCTGCATTGTGTTATAGAAAAACTGAAACTATTCAACTGACAGATTTTTTTCTTACATATGACCTGTTTCTATGGGAATGTATTTACAAATTCCGTGTGGGTAGTATTCACAGTTATAACATGGAACAATTAGGCACAATGGCTCCTGCTTGAAGAAGCACTTCACAAGAGAACCAACCAAATGATGGATCAAAGTCCTTTGTCTGTTGGTTCTCTTGAAACAATGTTTCTTTGAATAGAGCCATTCCATCATTAAGCTTAGCTGCATTGTGTTATAGAAAAACTGAAACTATTCAACTGACAGTTTTTTTTTCTTACATATGACCTGTTTCTATGGGAATGTATTTACAAATTCCGTGTGGGTAGTATTCACAGTTATAACATGGAACAATTAGGCACAATGGCTCCAGCTTGAAGAAACACTTCAGAAGAGAACCAACCAAATAATGGATCAAAGTCCTTTGTCTGTTGGTTCTCTTGAAACATGTTTCTTTGAACAGAGCCATTCCATCATTAAGCTTAGCTGCATTGTGTTATAGAAAAACTGAAACTATTCAACTGACAGATTTTTTTCTTACATATGACCTGTTTCTATGGGAATGTATTTACAAATTCCGTGTGGGTAGTATTCACAGTTATAACATGGAACAATTAGGCACAATGGCTCCTGCTTGAAGAAGCACTTCACAAGAGAACCAACCAAATGATGGATCAAAGTCCTTTGTCTGTTGGTTCTCTTGAAACAATGTTTCTTTGAACAGAGCCATTCCATCATTAAGCTTAGCTGCATTGTGTTATAGAAAAACTGAAACTATTCAACTGACAGTTTTTTTTTCTTACATATGACCTGTTTCTATGGGAATGTATTTACAAATTCCGTGTGGGTAGTATTCACAGTTATAACATGGAACAATTAGGCACAATGGCTCCTGCTTGAAGAAACACTTCACAAGAGAACCAACCAAATGATGGATCAAAGTCCTTTGTCTGTTGGTTCTCTTGAAACATGTTCCTTTGAACAGAGCCATTCCATCATTAAGCTTAGCTGCATTGTTTTATAGAAAAACTGAAACTATTCAACTGACAGATTTTTTCTTACATATGACCTGTTTCTATGGGAATGTATTTACAAATTCCGTGTGGGTAGTATTCACAGTTATAACATGGAACAATTAGGCACAATGGCTCCTGCTTGAAGAAACACTTCAAAAGAGAACCAACCAAATAATGGATCAAAGTCCTTTGTCTGTTGGTTCTCTTGAAACAATGTTTCTTTGAACAGAGCCATTCCATCATTAAGCTTAGCTGCATTGTGTTATAGAAAAACTGAAACTATTCAACTGACAGATTTTTTCTTACATATGACCTGTTTCTATGGGAATGTATTTACAAATTCCGTGTGGGTAATATTCACAGTTATAACATGAAACAATTAGGCACAATGGCTCCTGCTTGAAGAAACACTTCACAAGAGAACCAACCAAATGATGGATCAAAGTCCTTTGTCTGTTGGTTCTCTTGAAACATGTTCCTTTGAACAGAGCCATTCCATCATTAAGCTTAGCTGCATTGTGTTATAGAAAAACTGAAACTATTCAACTGACAGATTTTTTCTTACATATGACCTGTTTCTATGGGAATGTATTTACAAATTCCGTGTGGGTAGTATTCACAGTTATAACATGGAACAATTAGGCACAATGGCTCCTGCTTGAAGAAACACTTCAGAAGAGAACCAACCAAATGATGGATCAAAGTCCTTTGTCTGTTGGTTCTGTTGAAACATGTTTCTTTGAACAGAGCCATTCCATCATTAAGCTTAGCTGCATTGTGTTATAGAAAAACTGAAACTATTCAACTGACAGATTTTTTCTTACATATGACCTGTTTCTATGGGAATGTATTTACAAATTCCGTGTGGGTAGTATTCACAGTTATAACATGGAACAATTAGGCACAATGGCTCCTGCTTGAAGAAACACTTCACAAGAGAACCAACCAAATGATGGATCAAAGTCCTTTGTCTGTTGGTTCTCTTGAAACATGTTCCTTTGAACAGAGCCATTCCATCATTAAGCTTAGCTGCATTGTATTATAGAAAAACTGAAACTATTCAACTGACAGATTTTTTCTTACATATGACCTGTTTCTATGGGAATGTATTTACAAATTCCGTGTGGGTAGTATTCACAGTTATAACATGGAACAATTAGGCACAATGGCTCCTGCTTGAAGAAACACTTCAGAAGAGAACCAACCAAATGATGGATCAAAGTCCTTTGTCTGTTGGTTCTCTTGAAACATGTTTCTTTGAACAGAGCCATTCCATCATTAAGCTTAGCTGCATTGTGTTATAGAAAAACTGAAACTATTCAACTGACAGTTTTTTTCTTACATATGACCTGTTTCTATGGGAATGTATTTACAAATTCCGTGTGGGTAGTATTCACAGTTATAACATGGAACAATTAGGCACAATGGCTCCTGCTTGAAGAAACACTTCAGAAGAGAACCAACCAAATGATGGATCAAAGTCCTTTGTCTGTTGGTTCTCTTGAAACATGTTTCTTTGAACAGAGCCATTCCATCATTAAGCTTAGCTGCATTGTGTTATAGAAAAACTGAAACTATTCAACTGACAGATTTTTTCTTACATATGACCTGTTTCTATGGGAATGTATTTACAAATTCCGTGTGGGTAATATTCACAGTTATAACATGGAACAATTAGGCACAATGGCTCCTGCTTGAAGAAACACTTCAGAAGAGAACCAACCAAATGATGGATCAAAGTCCTTTGTCTGTTGGTTCTCTTGAAACATGTTCCTTTGAACAGAGCCATTCCATCATTAAGCTTAGCTGCATTGTGTTATAGAAAAACTGAAACTCTTCAACTGACAGATTTTTTTTCTTACATATGACCTGTTTCTATGGGAATGTATTTATAAATTCCGTGTGGGTAGTATTGACAAAAGTTCACGGAACTTTGGTACAGAAAAATAATGTGCACAGTTGTTATTAATGAAAAGCAGGTAATTTTATAAAGACAAATTACGTAAAGAATTTACAAGTGTGTGCTTTGGTGAGAAAAATGAATGGAATGGAACAATTCTTTGCAACCTGCCACTCTGGAAAACTTTAAAAACCACCTGGAGAACCTGGAAAAGTCAGAGAATTTTTTTATTACTTTTGAGTGGGAACCCTTCCTGATCTTAATCCCATAGAGCACCTATGGGATGAATTAGAGGCCGTATAAGAAGTTTGGAAGCAAGCCCAACTAAGCAACAGGTAGCGGCAGCATTATGTACTGAATGGAAGTGCATACCTATCACCGTGTTCCAAAACCTTGTCGAAAGCATGTCTCGAAGGGTCAGTGCGTGGATTAAGATGAACCGACACCATACTAATGTATCTATGTCAATAAATGCTATGTTGTGTTTTTCTTCTAGGTGTCCAGTGACTTTTGTCAATATAGTGTATATCTAACTTAAATGCCAGAAGGTACATGAATAAATCTAACCGTGAGTATGCATCTAAACTTGAATGCCAGAAGGTACTTAAGTATATATGGAGTTCATGTGGTTCATTTTCCTTTCGTTGATTTTTCTTTTATTCTTGTAGGTCCCAATGATCTCTCTGGGAAAATCACAGTGAAGCACGTTTACGAAATTGCCAAAATTAAAAGTCAGGATCCCTGCTTTGATTGCGTGCCCTTGCAGGAAATTTGCCAGAAAGTTATCGACGGTGCACGTAAGTGTGGCATTGAAGTCGTCTACCAGTTGACCGTCGAAGAGTATCGAGAGTTTCTGGAAAAAAGAAAAGAAACGCTGAAAGAACAGGATGCACATCTAGAAGAAATACGAAGAGCCAAAATTCTGCGGCTTGCAAAACCTTAAAAACATTATCATTTTGTTAGTTTCAAGTACAGCATCTAAATAGTTTCTGCAAAATATCATACACTGTAGTATACAAACTTTGCCATGTATGTGCACACCAATAAATATGAAATTATGTTTCAGTGTGGTAAATATTTTTATCCAAAGCGGATGATATCCTTAGCTACCAAAACAAATATTATACCATAATATTTGCCCTTTGTAGGTATCAATCACCAGCAAAGTGCATATATTTACGTGCAATTCATTAATGATATACTATAAAAACAACCATTCACTTACCCGAAAGATCCTGGTCATTCTTTTTAGCTTCTAACACTTCAAGCACGTCAATTATATTGTTGTTGGCTTTCTGAGGTTGAACTGACTCTTTGTCTATGACTTTCCTTCCTCCGGGGATGAAACATCGTACTATTTTTATTATTATTTACTGGACAACACACGCAGGTTTCTTTCTGCCATATGAAACGTAACCATAGCTCGTCATTACGATAAAAAACCTCACACATACACACACTATAACCACTCATTCATACATTCCGTTAAAAACACTATGTACCTATTTACACTATCTACATTCCCAGGCAGTTAAACCATTTGTCAACTGTGATTAAAAAAGTGCTCAATCCGTTTCAAACTCCGTGTTAACCCTATTGCATGTGCCAACCTCATTCAGTCCGTCATACACAACCCTCTACCACTTGTCAACTGTGATTAAAAAAGTGCTCAATCCGTTTCAAACTCCGTGTTAACCCTATTGCATGTGCCAACCTCATTCAGCCCGCCATACACAATACTCTACCACTTGTCAACTGTGATTAAAAAAGTGCTCAATCCGTTTCAAACTCCGTGTTAACCCTATTGCATGTGCCAACCTCATTCAGCCCGTCATACACAACCCTCTACCACTTGTCAACTGTGATTAAAAAAGTGCTCAATCCGTTTCAAACTCCTTGTTAACCCTATTGCATGTGCCAACCTCATTCAGCCCGTCATACACAACCCTCTACCACTTGTCAACTGTGATTAAAAAAGTGCTCAATCCGTTTCAAGCTCCTTGTTAACCCTATTGCATGTGCCAACCTCATTCAGCCCGTCATACACAACCCTCTACCACTTGTCAACTGTGATTAAAAAGTGCTCAATCCGTTTCAAACTCCTTGTTAACCCTATTGCATGTGCCATCCTCATTCAGCCCGTCATACACAACCCTCTACCATTTGTCAACTGTGATTAAAAAAGTGCTCAATCCGTTTCAAACTCCTTGTTAACCCTATTGCATGTGCCAACCTCATTCAGCCCGTCATACACAACCCTCTACCACTTGTCAACTGTGATTAAAAAAGTGCTCAATCCGTTTCAAGCTCCTTGTTAACCCTATTGCATGTGCCAACCTCATTCAGCCCGTCATACACAACCCTCTACCACTTGTCAACTGTGATTAAAAAGTGCTCAATCCGTTTCAAACTCCTTGTTAACCCTATTGCATGTGCCATCCTCATTCAGCCGGTCATACACAACCCTCTACCATTTGTCAACTGTGATTAAAAAAGTGCTCAATCCGTTTCAAACTCCGTGTTAACCCTATTGCATGTGCCAACCTCATTCAGCCCGTCATACACAACCCTCTACCACTTGTCAACTGTGATTAAAAAAGTGCTCAATCCGTTTCAAACTCCTTGTTAACCCTATTGCATGTGCCAACCTCATTCAGCCCGCCATGCACAACCCTCTACCACTTGTCAACTGTGATTAAAAAGTGCTCAATCCGTTTCAAACTCCTTGTTAACCCTATTGCATGTGCCAACCTCATTCAGCCCGTCATACACAACCCTCTACCACTTGTCAACTGTGATTAAAAAAGTGCTCAATCCATTTCAAGCTCCTTGTTAACCCTATTGCATGTGCCAACCTCATTCAGCCCGCCATACACAACCCTCTACCACTTGTCAACTGTGATTAAAAAAGTGCTCAATCCGTTTCAAACTCCTTGTTAACCCTATTGCATGTGCCAACCTCATTCAGCCCGTCACACACAACCCTCTACCATTTGTCAACTGTGATTAAAAAAGTGCTCAATCCGTTTCAAACTCCGTGTTAACCCTATTGCATGTGCCAACCTCATTCAGCCCGTCATACACAACCCTCTGAGGTTGGCACATGCAATAGGGTTAACACAGAGTTTGAAACGGATTGAGAACTTTTTTAATCACAGTTGACAAATGGTTTAACTGTCTGGGAATGTAGTTAGTGTAAATATGTACATAGTGCTTTTTAACGGAATTGTATGAATGAGTGGTATAGTGCATGTATTTGTGATGTTTTTATAGTGATGACTAGCTATGGTTGCGTTTCATATGGCAGAAAGAAACCTGCGTGTGTTGTCCAGTAAATAAAAAAAAAAAAAAAAAAAAAAAAGATGGTACGATGTTTCATCCCCGGAATAAGGAAAGTCATAGGCAAAGAGTCAGTTCAACCTCAGAAAGCCAACAACAATATAATTGACGTGCTTGAAGTGTTACAAGATACAAAAAATGACCAGGATCTTTCTCGGGTAAGTGAATGGTTGTTTTTATAGTATATCAAATATTATACATTGGTTTGCCTGAATGTTTTGAAATCAAAGGTTCACGAAGAAAATAGGTACATATCCAGGACAAACGTATCGTTAAAACTGTCTTAGCACAATTTAAGTTAAACACCCTCTACGGAGTCAGACTGCAATATTAAAACATGACATTTATTTACAATATTAAAACAGTAAAAGAGATTTATTACAGGGTTCCACCTCAACCTGGAAAACAGGGAAAACCTAGAATTCTCAGGGAATTTGAAAATGGTTCCAAAAATCGGGAAAAACAGAGGGAAAATTGCCTTTTTTTTTTTTTTGTAAAAATCAACGGATACTTTACTTTGCTAAAAAAACTTATTTTTTCAAGATTTCAAAGTTTTGCTTGCAATTACTGCCTGCTTAGAATTTGGTAGATCTTACTTTCAGTTATATTAAGTATTTCCTTTATTCTCTAAAAAAACAACAACGTAAAATTGGATTTTTAAAATTGCCAGTTTTTAAGCTTTTGTTCAATTTCTGCAGGCAGTTGTTATAACATGGAGCAATTAAGCACAATGGCTCCTGCTTGAAGAAACACTTCACAAGAGAACCAACCAAATGATGGATCAAAGTCCTTTGTCTGTTGGTTCTCTTGAAACATGTTCCTTTGAACAGAGCCATTCCATCATTAAGCTTAGCTGCATTGTTTTATAGAAAAACTGAAACTATTCAACTGACAGATTTTTCTTACATATGACCTGTTTCTATGGGAATGTATTTACAAATTCCATGTGGGTAGTATTCCCAGTTATAACATGGAACAATTAGGCACAATGGCTCCTGCTTGAAGAAACACTTCACAAGAGAACCAACCAAATGATGGATCAAAGTCCTTTGTCTGTTGGTTCTCTTGAAACATGTTTCTTTGAACAGAGCCATTCCATCATTAAGCTTAGCTGCATTGTGTTATAGAAAAACTGAAACTATTCAACTGACAGATTTTTTCTTACATATGACCTGTTTCTATGGGAATGTATTTACAAATTCCGTGTGGGTAGTATTCACAGTTATAACATGGAACAATTAGGCAGAATGGCTCCTGCTTGAAGAAACACTTCACAAGGGAACCAACCAAATGATGGATCAAAGTCCTTTGTCTGTTGGTTCTCTTGAAACATGTTTCTTTGAACAGAGCCATTCCATCATTAAGCTTAGCTGCATTGTGTTATAGAAAAACTGAAACTATTCAACTGACAGATTTTTTCTTACATATGACCTGTTTCTATGGGAATGTATTTACAAATTCCGTGTGGGTAGTATTCACAGTTATAACATGGAACAATTGGGCACAATGGCTCCTGCTTGAAGAAACACTTCACAAGGGAACCAACCAAATGATGGATCAAAGTCCTTTGTCTGTTGGTTCTCTTGAAACATGTTTCTTTGAACAGAGCCATTCCATCATTAAGCTTAGCTGCATTGTGTTATAGAAAAACTGAAACTATTCAACTGACAGATTTTTTCTTACATATGACCTGTTTCTATGGGAATGTATTTACAAATTCCGTGTGGGTAGTATTCACAGTTATAACATGGAACAATTAGGCAGAATGGCTCCTGCTTGAAGAAACACTTACAAGAGAACCAACCAAATGATGGATCAAAGTCCTTTGTCTGTTGGTTCTCTTGAAACATGTTCCTTTAAACAGAGCCATTCCATCATTAAGCTTAGCTGCATTGTTTTATAGAAAAACTGAAACTATTCAACTGACAGATTTTTTCTTACATATGACCTGTTTCTATGAGAATGTATTTACAAATTCCGTGTGGGTAGTATTCACAGTTATAACATGGAACAATTAGGCACAATGGCTCCTGCTTGAAGGAACACTTCACAAGAGAACCAACCAAAAGATGGATCAAAGTCCTTTGTCTGGTGGTTCTCTTGAAACATGTTCCTTTGAACAGAGCCATTCCATCATTAAGCTTAGCTGCATTGTGTTATAGAAAAACTGAAACTATTCAACTGACAGATTTTTTCTTACATATGACCTGTTTCTATGGGAATGTATTTACAAATTCCGTGTGGGTAGTATTCACATTTATAACATGGAACAATTAGGCAGAATGGCTCCTGCTTGAAGAAACACTTACAAGAGAACCAACCAAATGATGGATCAAAGTCCTTTGTCTGTTGGTTCTCTTGAAACATGTTCCTTTGAACAGAGCCATTCCATCATTAAGCTTAGCTGCATTGTGTTATAGAAAAACTGAAACTATTCAACTGACAGATTTTTTCTTACATATGACCTGTTTCTATGGGAATGTATTTACAAATTCCGTGTGGGTAGTATTCACAGTTATAACATGGAACAATTAGGCACAATGGCTCTTGCTTGAAGAAACACTTCACAAGAGAACCAACCAAATGATGGATCAAAGTCCTTTGTCTGTTGGTTCTCTTGAAACATGTTTCTTTGAACAGAGCCATTCCATCATTAAGCTTAGCTGCATTGTTTTATAGAAAAACTGAAACTATTCAACTGACAGATTTTTTCTTACATATGACCTGTTTCTATGGGAATGTATTTACAAATTCCGTGTGGGTAGTATTCACAGTTATAACATGGAACAATTAGGCACAATGGCTCCTGCTTGAAGAAACACTTCACAAGAGAACCAACCAAATGATGGATCAAAGTCCTTTGTCTGTTGGTTCTCTTGAAACATGTTCCTTTGAACAGAGCCATTCCATCATTAAGCTTAGCTGCATTGTATTATAGAAAAACTGAAACTATTCAACTGACAGATTTTTTTCTTACATATGACCTGTTTCTATGGGAATGTATTTACAAATTCCGTGTGGGTAGTATTCACAGTTATAACATGGAACAATTAGGCACAATGGCTCCTGCTTGAACAAACACTTCACAAGAGAACCAACCAAACGATGGATCAAAGTCCTTTGTCTGTGGTTCTCTTGAAACATGTTTCTTTGAACAGAGCCATTCCATCATTAAGCTTAGCTGCATTGTGTTATAGAAAAACTGAAACTATTCAACTGACAGATTTTTTCTTACATATGACCTGTTTCTATGGGAATGTATTTACAAATTCCGTGTGGGTAATATTCACAGTTATAACATGGAACAATTAGGCACAATGGTTCCTGCTTGAAGAAACACTTCACAAGAGAACCAACCAAATGATGGATCAAAGTCCTTTGTCTGTTGGTTCTCTTGAAACATGTTTCTTTGAACAGAGCCATTCCATCATTAAGCTTAGCTGCATTGTGTTATAGAAAAACTGAAACTATTCAACTGACAGATTTTTTCTTACATATGACCTGTTTCTATGGGAATGTATTGACAAATTCCGTGTGGGTAATATTCACAGTTATAACATGGAACAATTAGGCACAATGGCTCCTGCTTGAAGAAACACTTCAGAAGAGAACCAACCAAATGATGGATCAAAGTCCTTTGTCTGTTGGTTCTCTTGAAACATGTTTCTTTGAACAGAGCCATTCCATCATTAAGCTTAGCTGCATTGTGTTATAGAAAAACTGAAACTATTCAACTGACAGATTTTTTCTTACATATGACCTGTTTCTATGGGAATGTATTTACAAATTCCGTGTGGGTAATATTCACAGTTATAACATGGAACAATTAGGCACAATGGCTCCTGCTTGAAGAAACACTTCAGAAGAGAACCAACCAAATGATGGATCAAAGTCCTTTGTCTGTTGGTTCTCTTGAAACATGTTCCTTTGAACAGAGCCATTCCATCATTAAGCTTAGCTGCATTGTGTTATAGAAAAACTGAAACTCTTCAACTGACAGATTTTTTCTTACATATGACCTGTTTCTATGGGAATGTATTTATAAATTCCGTGTGGGTAGTATTGACAAAAGTTCACGGAACTTTGGTACAGAAAAATAATGTGCACAGTTGTTATTAATGAAAAGCAGGTAATTTTATAAAGACAAATTACGTAAAGAATTTACAAGTGTTTGCTTTGGTGAGAAAAATGAATGGAATGGAACAATTCTTTGCAACCTGCCACTCTGGAAAACTTTAAAAACCACCTGGAGAACCTGGAAAAGTCAGAGAATTTTTTTATTACTTTTGAGTGGGAACCCTTCCTGATCTTAATCCCATAGAGCACCTATGGGATGAATTAGAGGCCGTATAAGAAGTTTGGAAGCAAGCCCAACTAAGCAACAGGTAGCGGCAGCATTATGTACTGAATGGAAGTGCATACCTATCACCGTGTTCCAAAACCTTGTCGAAAGCATGTCTCGAAGGGTCAGTGCGTGGATTAAGGTGAACCGACACCATACTAATGTATCTATGTCAATAAATGCTATGTTGTGTTTTTCTTCTAGGTGTCCAGTGACTTTTGTCAATATAATGTATATGTAACTTAAATGCCAGAAGGTACATGAATAAATCTAACCGTGAGTATGCATCTAAACTTGAATGCCAGAAGGTACTTAAGTATATATCGAGTTCATGTGGTTCATTTTCCTTTCGTTGATTTTTCTTTTATTCTTGTAGGTCCCAATGATCTCTCTGGGAAAATCACAGTGAAGCACGTTTACGAAATTGCCAAAATTAAAAGTCAGGATCCCTGCTTTGATTGCGTGCCCTTGCAGGAAATTTGCCAGAAAGTTATCGACGGTGCACGTAAGTGTGGCATTGAAGTCGTCTACCAGTTGACCGTCGAAGAGTATCGAGAGTTTCTGGAAAAAAGAAAAGAAACGCTGAAAGAACAGGATGCACATCTAGAAGAAATACGAAGAGCCAAAATTCTGCGGCTTGCAAAACCTTAAAAACATTATCATTTTGTTAGTTTCAAGTACAGCATCTAAATAGTTTCTGCAAAATATCATACACTGTAGTATACAAACTTTGCCATGTATGTGCACACCAATAAATATGAAATTATGTTTCAGTGTGGTAAATATTTTTGGCCAAAGCAGATGATATCCTTAGCTACCAAAACAAATATTATACCATAATATTTGCCCTTTGTAGGTATCAATCACCAGCAAAGTGCATATATTTACGTGCAATTCATTAATGATATACTATAAAAACAACCATTCACTTACCCGAAAGATCCTGGTCATTCTTTTTAGCTTCTAACACTTCAAGCACGTCAATTATATTGTTGTTGGCTTTCTGAGGTTGAACTGACTCTTTGTCTATGACTTTCCTTCCTCCGGGGATGAAACATCGTACTATTTTTATTATTATTTACTGGACAACACACGCAGGTTTCTTTCTGCCATATGAAACGTAACCATAGCTCGTCATTACGATAAAAAACCTCACACATACACACACTATAACCACTCATTCATACATTCCGTTAAAAACACTATGTACCTATTTACACTATCTACATTCCCAGGCAGTTAAACCATTTGTCAACTGTGATTAAAAAAGTGCTCAATCCGTTTCAAACTCCGTGCTAACCCTATTGCATGTGCCAACCTCATTCAGTCCGTCATACACAACCCTCTACCACTTGTCAACTGTGATTAAAAAAGTGCTCAATCTGTTTCAAACTCCGTGTTAACCCTATTGCATGTGCCAACCTCATTCAGCCCGCCATACACAACCCTCTACCACTTGTCAACTGTGATTAAAAAAGTGCTCAATCCGTTTCAAACTCCGTGTTAACCCTATTGCATGTGCCAACCTCATTCAGTCCGCCATACACAACCCTCTACCACTTGTCAACTGTGATTAAAAAAGTGCTCAATCCGTTTCAAACTCCGTGTTAACCCTATTGCATGTGCCAACCTCATTCAGCCCGTCATACACAACCCTCTACCACTTGTCAACTGTGATTAAAAAGTGCTCAATCCGTTTCAAACTCCTTGTTAACCCTATTGCATGTGCCAACCTCATTCAGCCCGCCATACACAACCCTCTACCACTTGTCAACTGTGATTAAAAAAGTGCTCAATCTGTTTCAAACTCCTTGTTAACCCTATTGCATGTGCCAACCTCATTCAGCCCGTCATACACAACCCTCTACCACTTGTCAACTGTGATTAAAAAAGTGCTCAATCCGTTTCAAGATCCTTGTTAACCCTATTGCATGTGCCAACCTCATTCAGCCCGTCATACACAACCCTCTACCACTTGTCAACTGTGATTAAAAAAGTGCTCAATCCGTTTCAAACTCCTTGTTAACCCTATTGCATGTGCCATCCTCATTCAGCCCGTCATACACAACCCTCTACCATTTGTCAACTGTGATTAAAAAGTGCTCAATCCGTTTCAAACTCCGTGTTAACCCTATTGCATGTGCCAACCTCATTCAGCCCGCCATACACAACCCTCTACCACTTGTCAACTGTGATTAAAAAAGTGCTCAATCCGTTTCAAACTCCTTGTTAACCCTATTGCATGTGCCAACCTCATTCAGCCCGTCATACACAACCCTCTACCACTTGTCAACTGTGATTAAAAAAGTGCTCAATCCGTTTCAAACTCCTTGTTAACCTTATTGCATGTGCCAACCTCATTCAGCCCGCCATACACAACCCTCTACCACTTATCAACTGTGATTAAAAAAGTGCTCAATCCGTTTCAAACTCCGTGTTAACCCTATTGCATGTGCCAACCTCATTCAGCCCGCCATACACAACCCTCTACCACTTGTCAACTGTGATTAAAAAAGTGCTCAATCCGTTTCAAACTCCGTGTTAACCCTATTGCATGTGCCAACCTCATTCAGCCCGCCATACACAACCCTCTACCACTTGTCAACTGTGATTAAAAAAGTGCTCAATCCGTTTCAAACTCCGTGTTAACCCTATTGCATGTGCCAACCTCATTCAGTCCGCCATACACAACCCTCTACCACTTGTCAACTGTGATTAAAAAAGTGCTCAATCCGTTTCAAACTCCGTGTTAACCCTATTGCATGTGCCAACCTCATTCAGCCCGTCATACACAACCCTCTACCACTTGTCAACTGTGATTAAAAAAGTGCTCAATCCGTTTCAAACTCCTTGTTAACCCTATTGCATGTGCCAACCTCATTCAGCCCGCCATAGGTTGGTTGGTTGGTTGGTTGTTGGATTTTATTGGCGCAAGGGCCAGGTTTGGCCAAAGAGCGCCAGACAAAGAACTATCAGCCACAGATTTTTAAAAACGTGGAAAATAATTAAGAGCAGACAGGCTTGGTAAAAGTTGAAAAAGAGTATGATGAAAGCTGTGAAGACAAGGTAGTCAATTAGGTCTATATAAAAATTTATTAATTTACTATTATAATTATAATTTTTTTTTTTTTTTTTTTTTTTTTTTTTTTTTTTTTTAAACACAACTACACAAAGGTTGGTTGGGTGGATGGTTGATTTTAATGGCGCAGGGGCCAGGGTTGGCCAAAGAGCGCCAGACAAAGAACTATCAGCCAAAGAATTTGAAAAACGTGGAAAATGATGAAGAACAGACAGGCTTGGTAAAAGTTGAAAAAGAGTATGAAGAAAGCAGTGAAGAAAAGGTAGTTAATGACGTTTATTAAAATTCATAAATTTACTAATGGAAAAGGTCGAACCGTCACTCTCCTCCCCCCACACTCCTCAGCAATGCTGGCAGAGGGCGGGGATGAACTGTCACTCTCCTCCCCCCATGTTCCTCTGCAATGCTGGTTGAGGCTGGGGACGAACTGTCACTCTCCTCCCCCCATGGTCCTCTATAATGTTGGTGGAGGGTGGGGACCTCGCTGAGGCCGAGACAGGTTGATGGACACTGCACACCTGTGCGGATTGAGGGCCGGGCCTGCCGCACGTGCAGGCTGTCTGCTGGGAACCGGAAGAAGCGGGCGTCTGCAAAAGAGAAGGCGCAGACTCAGCTGGTCGAATAAGCTGGAGCTCGGTGAAATCAACCTGTGTCGCTTGTTCAACTGTAGATCGCTTGGCAAGTGCGGCGAGAGCTACAGGGCGCGGAACAAAGGGCTGCACGGGTTGTGGCAGAGACTGAACAACTGCGGCAAAACTACGCTGTCGGGTGTTGGGAATACCCAACTTGGCTTTGGCAGCAGGGTACGAGAGGCCTTCCAGGGTCTTGAGGCGCTGGATCGCCATCTCGTCCTTCCATTACATACAGTTGCGGGAGTAAGCTGCATGGGCCTCACCGCAGTTAACACAGCAGGCCGCAGAAGTGCAACCTTCCCCGTCATGTTCACCGGAGCCACAATTAGCGCAACGAGCGGAACTCTTACAGAATCGTTGTGAATGCCCGTACCTCTGGCACCTGAAACAGCGCAGAGGACTGGGAATGTACGGGCGAACTGCACAGACCAAGTAGCCTGCTTTGATTTCTGTCGGAACTTTCGGGGAGTCAAAAGTCAAGATTACATTTTTAGATTTAAGCAAAGAGCCATCACGCCGGAACATCATACGACGTGCAGCAAGAACACCCTGATCCGCAAGTTCAGTCACCAATTCATCCTCACTGCATGGCAAGAGATCAAACTCCGAAATAACACCCCGAGAGGTGTTAAGAAACGGGTGAGGTGTCACTTTTACAGGAATGCCTTGAAGGCTAGAAAGGCGCAGAAAAGTGTTACTCTGAGAAACACTGCAAGTTTGGACAAGCAGGTCCCCAGAGCGAAGTTTCCTCACAGACTTCAAGGGGCCAACCGCAGCGTTCAAAGCTTTAGAAATGAAAAATGGAGATCTGGTGGACAGTCTCTCATTCGGATCGATGGATTCGACAAGTAAGTGTGTAGCATGCGAAGTCACAGCAATCGAGGGGAGACGACGCTTCGGAGCGACTGGTACAGCTGCCGAAGAAGAAGTCCCACATTCTGGGTCCAGGTCATTGTCTAAAGACCGTTTAAGGTTATGAGACTTGGTAAGGTGAGAAGACGAAGGAGAGTCGTTTGCAACTACCATTGTCTCAGGCGTCTTAAATTTGGAGCGTTTGTTTTTGGGTTTACCCATGGAAAAAAGGAAGGAAGATTCGTCTGCAGACTACTCCACCCACCACCGAGCCCTACAAGGGAGAACTGGAGGTCCGCAAGCCAAGAAAACGACGCTGGACACAGTTCTGGAGCTTATACGTTGCAGATATAGTCCGTTGGCTGTGATCACACGCACTCGGCGGACACTTCGGCCTCCTGGTACCGTCATGCCAACGCCTTTGGCATGATCCCACAGCCCCCGGGCTCACCCTGCCGTGCTATACGACAAAGCCGCTAAAGCCCTGCACACAACTTGGTACAAGACTTCTGACTAGAGGTGGGTTAGTCTCTAGCCTCCCGTTTACAGCGAAGCCGGGGTCGAAGAGGAGTGTTGGTACACAGGAGGCACTTATCCGGTCTCCTGCGACCTCAGCCGCCAGACATCCCATTTCCGCCTCACGGGTCTCCGCACGCGGCAAACATGCAGGTAGGCCTAGCACCCAAACCAGCTAAAAGGAAAAAAAGAAATCCAAAGAAGACAAATCCTGGCAGGGAACCTAAACAGAATCTCAGCAACCTACGAACTGAGCGGTTAATATAAATCAGTTAGTGGTGGAGGGTAACAAAACCACAAGACCGGGGTGTTAGTACACAACGTGGTAGCGATTAGGTAGAATACAACACGGGCAACTAGCCAGTGGAGAAAATAAAGAAAAACAAAAAAGCGAGACACAAGACCAGCTCGGGATCGTGGGGCCGCGACTCCCCAACAGCTGGATGAACAGCCGTCCCTGCAAACACCAATAGCACCAAAATAAAAATCAAGCTGCGGCATGACATCAGATGTTGACCAGTCACAAGGTCAGCTCGGGCCGTGGGGGCGCCGCTCCCCAAATAACTGGAAAACCAGTTATCCCCGTGCGGGGCAGCCCGCCATACACAACCCTCTACCACTTGTCAACTGTGATTAAAAAAGTGCTCAATCCGTTTCAAACTCCTTGTTAACCCTATTGCATGTGCCAACCTCATTCAGCCCGTCATACACAACCCTCTACCACTTGTCAACTGTGATTAAAAAAGTGCTCAATCCGTTTCAAACTCCTTGTTAACCCTATTGCATGTGCCAACCTCATTCAGCCCGCCATACACAACCCTCTACCACTTGTCAACTGTGATTAAAAAGTGCTCAATCCGTTTCAAACTCCTTGTTAACCCTATTGCATGTGCCAACCTCATTCAGCCCGTCATACACAACCCTCTACCATTTGTCAACTGTGATTAAAAAAGTGCTCAATCTGTTTCAAACTCCGTGTTAACCCTATTGCATGTGCCAACCTCATTCAGCCCGTCATACACAACCCTCTACCACTTGTCAACTGTGATTAAAAAGTGCTCAATCCGTTTCAAACTCCTTGTTAACCCTATTGCATGTGCCAAATTCATTCAGCCCGTCATACACAACCCTCTACCACTTGTCAACTGTGATTAAAAAAGTGCTCAATCCGTTTCAAACTCCTTGTTAACCCTATTGCATGTGCCATCCTCATTCAGCCCGTCATACACAACCCTCTACCATTTGTCAACTGTGATTAAAAAAGTGCTCAATCCGTTTCAAACTCTGTGTTAACCCTATTGCATGTGCCAACCTCATTCAGTCCGTCATACACAACCCTCTACCACTTGTCAACTGTGATTAAAAAAGTGCTCAATCCGTTTCAAACTCCGTGTTAACCCTATTGCATGTGCCAACCTCATTCAGCCCGTCATACACAACCCTCTACCACTTGTCAACTGTGATTAAAAAAGTGCTCAATCCGTTTCAAACTCCGTGTTAACCCTATTGCATGTGCCAACCTCATTCAGCCCGTCATACACAACCCTCTACCACTTGTCAACTGTGATTAAAAAAGTGCTCAATCCGTTTCAAACTCCGTGTTAACCCTATTGCATGTGCCAACCTCATTCAGTCCGCCATACACAACCCTCTACCACTTGTCAACTGTGATTAAAAAAGTGCTCAATCCGTTTCAAACTCCGTGTTAACCCTATTGCATGTGCCAACCTCATTCAGCCCGTCATACACAACCCTCTGAGGTTGGCACATGCAATAGGGTTAACACAGAGTTTGAAACGGATTGAGAACTTTTTAATCACAGTTGACAAATGGTTTAACTGTCTGGGAATGTAGTTAGTGTAAATATGTACATAGTGCTTTTTAACGGAATTGTATGAATGAGTGGTATAGTGCATGTATTTGTGATGTTTTTATAGTGATGACAAGCTATGGTTGCGTTTCATATGGCAGAAAGAAACCTGCGTGTGTTGTCCAGTAAATAAAAAAAAAAAAAAAAAAAAAAAAAAGATGGTACGATGTTTCATCCCCGGAATAAGGAAAGTCATAGGCAAAGAGTCAGTTCAACCTCAGAAAGCCAACAACAATATAATTGACGTGCTTGAAGTGTTAGAAGCTAAAAAGAATGACCAGGATCTTTCTCGGGTAAGTGAATGGTTGTTTTTATAGTATATCTAATATTATACATTGGTTTGCCTGAATGTTTTGAAATCAAAGGTTCACGAAGAAAATAGGTACATATCCAGGACAAACGTATCGTTAAAACTGTCTTAGCACAATTTAAGTTAAACACCCTCTACGGAGTCAGACTGCAATATTAAAACATGACATTTATTTACAATATTAAAACAGTAAAAGAGATTTATTACAGGGTTCCACCTCAACCTGGAAAACAGGGAAAACCTAGAATTCTCAGGGAATTTGAAAATGGTACCAAAAATCAGGGAAAACTCAGGAGAAATTGCTCATTTTTGTGACAGTCAGGGAAAATTACCCTCTCTTTTTTGGGGGGAAGGGGGGTTAAAAACCAATGGTTAAAAAAAAAAAAAAACTTACTTTTTCAAGATTTCAAACTTTTGCTTGCAATTACTGCCTGCCTAGAATTTGGTAGATTTTACTTTCAGTTATATTAAGTATTTCCTTTATTCTCTAAAAAAAAACAACGTAAAATTGGATTTTTAAAATTGCCAGTTTTTAAGCTTTTGTTCAATTTCTGCAGGCAGTTGTTATAACATGGAGCAATTAAGCACAATGGCTCCTGCTTGAAGAAACACTTCACAAGGGAACCAACCAAATGATGGATCAAAGTCCTTTGTCTGTTGGTTCTCTTGAAACATGTTCCTTTGAACAGAGCCATTCCATCATTAAGCTTAGCTGCATTGTGTTATAGAAAAACTGAAACTATTCAACTGACAGATTTTTTCTTACATATGACCTGTTTCTATGGGAATGTATTTACAAATTCCGTGTGGGTAATATTCACAGTTATAACATGGAACAATTAGGCAGAATGGCTCCTGCTTGAAGAAACACTTACAAGAGAACCAACCAAATGATGGATCAAAGTCCTTTGTCTGTTGGTTCTCTTGAAACAATGTTTCTTTGAACAGAGCCATTCCATCATTAAGCTTAGCTGCATTGTGTTATAGAAAAACTGAAACTATTCAACTGACAGATTTTTTCTTACACATGACCTGTTTCTATGGGAATGTATTTACAAATTCAGTGTGGGTAGTATTCACAGTTATAACAAGGAACAATTAGGCACAATGGCTCCTGCTTGAAGAAACACTTCACAAGAGAACCAACCAAATGATGGATCAAAGTCCTTTGTCTGTTGGTTCTCTTGAAACATGTTTCTTTGAACAGAGCCATTCCATCATTAAGCTTAGCTGCATTGTGTTATAGAAAAACTGAAACTAATCAACTGACAGATTTTTCTTACATATGACCTGTTTCTATGGGAATGTATTTACAAATTCCGTGTGGGTAGTATTCACAGTTATAACATGGAACAATTAGGCACAATGGCTCCTGCTTGAAGAAACACTTCACAAGAGAACCAACCAAATGATGGATCAAAGTCCTTTGTCTGTTGGTTCTCTTGAAACATGTTTCTTTGAACAGAGCCATTCCATCATTAAGCTTAGCTGCATTGTGTTATAGAAAAACTGAAACTAATCAACTGACAGATTTTTTCTTACATATGACCTGTTTCTATGGGAATGTATTTACAAATTCCGTGTGGGTAGTATTCACAGTTATAACATGGAACAATTAGGCACAATGGCTCCTGCTTGAAGAAACACTTCACAAGAGAACCAACCAAATGATGGATCAAAGTCCTTTGTCTGTTGGTTCTCTTGAAACATGTTTCTTTGAACAGAGCCATTCCATCATTAAGCTTAGCTGCATTGTGTTATAGAAAAACTGAAACTAATCAACTGACAGATTTTTCTTACATATGACCTGTTTCTATGGGAATGTATTTACAAATTCCGTGTGGGTAGTATTCACAGTTATAACATGGAACAATTAGGCACAATGGCTCCTGCTTGAAGAAACACTTCACAAGAGAACCAACCAAATGATGGATCAAAGTCCTTTGTCTGTTGGTTCTCTTGAAACATGTTTCTTTGAACAGAGCCATTCCATCATTAAGCTTAGCTGCATTGTGTTATAGAAAAACTGAAACTAATCAACTGACAGATTTTTTCTTACATATGACCTGTTTCTATAGGAATGTATTGACAAATTCCGTGTGGGTAGTATTCACAGTTATAACATGGAACAATTAGGCACAATGGCTCCCGCTTGAAGAAACACTTCACAAGAGAACCAACCAAATGATGGATCAAAGTCCTTTGTCTGTTGGTTCTCTTGAAACATGTTTCTTTGAACAGAGCCATTCCATCATTAAGCTTAGCTGCATTGTGTTATAGAAAAACTGAAACTAATCAACTTACATATTTTTTCTTACATATGACCTGTTTCTATGGGAATGTATTTACAAATTCCGTGTGGGTAGTATTCACAGTTATAACATGGAACAATTAGGCACAATGGCTCCTGCTTGAAGAAACACTTCACAAGAGAACCAACCAAATGATGGGTCAAAGTCCTTTGTCTGTTGGTTCTCTTGAAACATGTTTCTTTGAACAAAGCCATTCCATCATTAAGCTTAGCTGCATTGTGTAATAGAAAAACTGAAACTATTCAACTGACAGATTTTTTCTTACATATGACCTGTTTCTATAGGAATGTATTGACAAATTCCGTGTGGGTAGTATTCACAGTTATAACATGGAACAATTAGGCACAATGGCTCTTGCTTGAAGAAACACTTCACAAGAGAACCAACCAAATGATGGATCAAAGTCCTTTGTCTGTTGGTTCTCTTGAAACATGTTTCTTTGAACAGAGCCATTCCATCATTAAGCTTAGCTGCATTGTGTTATAGAAAAACTGAAACTAATCAACTGACAGATTTTTTCTTACATATGACCTGTTTCTATGGGAATGTATTGACAAATTCCGTGTGGGTAGTATTTACAGTTATAACATGGAACAATTAGGCACAATGGCTCCTGCTTGAAGAAACACTTCACAAGAGAACCAACCAAACGATGGATCAAAGTCCTTTGTCTGTTGGTTCTCTTGAAACATGTTTCTTTGAACAGAGCCATTCCATCATTAAGCTTAGCTGCATTGTGTTATAGAAAAACTGAAACTAATCAACTGACAGATTTTTTCTTACATATGACCTGTTTCTATAGGAATGTATTGACAAATTCCGTGTGGGTAGTATTCACAGTTATAACATGGAACAATTAGGCACAATGGCTCCTGCTTGAAGAAACACTTCACAAGAGAACCAACCAAATGATGGATCAAAGTGCTTTGTCTGTTGGTTCTCTTGAAACATGTTTCTTTGAACAGAGCCATTCCATCATTAAGCTTAGCTGCATTGTGTTATAGAAAAACTGAAACTAATCAGCTGACAGATTTTTCTTACATATGACCTGTTTCTATGGGAATGTATTTACGAATTCCGTGTGGGTAGTATTCACAGTTATAACATGGAACAATTAGGCACAATGGCTCCTGCTTGAAGAAACACTTCACAAGAGAACCAACCAAACGATGGATCAAAGTCCTTTGTCTGTTGGTTCTTTTGAAACATGTTTCTTTGAACAGAGCCATTCCATCATTAAGCTTAGCTGCATTGTGTTATAGAAAAACTGAAACTATTCAACTGACAGATTTTTCTTACACATGACCTGTTTCTATGGGAATGTATTTACAAATTCAGTGTGGGTAGTATTCACAGTTATAACATGGAACAATTAGGCACAATGGCTCCTGCTTGAAGAAACACTTCACAAGAGAACCAACCAAATGATGGATCAAAGTCCTTTGTCTGTTGGTTCTCTTGAAACATGTTTCTTTGAACAGAGCCATTCCATCATTAAGCTTAGCTGCATTGTGTTATAGAAAAACTGAAACTATTCAACTGACAGATTTTTTCTTACACATGACCTGTTTCTATGGGAATGTATTTACAAATTCAGTGTGGGTAGTATTCACAGTTATAACATGGAACAATTAGGCACAATGGCTCCTGCTTGAAGAAACACTTCAAAAGAGAACCAACCAAATGATGGATCAAAGTCCTTTGTCTGTTGGTTCTCTTGAAACATGTTTCTTTGAACAGAGCCATTCCATCATTAAGCTTAGCTGCATTGTGTTATAGAAAAACTGAAACTAATCAACTGACAGATTTTTTCTTACATATGACCTGTTTCTATGGGAATGTATTTACAAATTCGGTGCGGGTAGTATTCACAGTTATAACATGGAACAATTAGGCACAATGGCTCCTGCTTGAAGAAACACTTCACAAGAGAACCAACCAAATGATGGATCAAAGTTCTTTGTCTGTTGGTTCACTTGACACATGTTTCTTTGAACAGAGCCATTCCATCATTAAGCTTAGCTGCATTGTGTTATAGAAAAACTGAAACTATTCAACTGACAGATTTTTCTTACATATGACCTGTTTCTATGGGAATGTATTGACAAATTCCGTGTGGGTAGTGTTCATGGAACTTTGGTACAGAAAATAATGTGCACAGTTAGTTGTTATTAGTGAAAAGCAGGTAATTTTATAAAGACAAATTACGTAAAGAATTTACAAGTGTGTGCTTTGGTGAGAAAAATGAATGGAATGGAATGGAATGAAGTGTAACAATTCTTTGCAACATTTGGAAAACTTTAAAAACCATTTGGAGAACCTGGAAAAGTCAGGGAATTTTTTTATTACTTTTGAGTGGAAACTCTGTATTAGGTGTGCAACTTGATTCTCGGCCACAGGCACGACACGTTGGCAACAAATTATAGCAAACCGAGTATGTACCTAATCGGGGAAATAATCCCCGTCGTGTTGGATACATTTAAGCCATCGGTCAGGGTGTTCCCGAATGCCACTGCGGAAGAAAGAGGGCTGTTTCGAGTTCATAAAAGTTATCAATACTTGTATGGACCTCCTCGACAGAAGTGAAGTGTGTATCACTCAGGAGATGTTGCAGGGAGCGAAAGAGGGCCGCCCCAGTGGCGCAGTGGTCTAAGGCGTTGGCCTGTGATCATTCGTCCGAAGGGGTCCGGGTTCGAATTCCGGTGAGGCATGGATGTTGTGTTTGTCTTACGGCACTGGCTCTCTCCCTTCCCTGGAACCAGCGACCCTAAATTAGGGACGGGCGACTGCTTATAGCCCATTGAGTTGCTCACGGTGGTCGTTAAACCTCCAATCAATCAATGGATGTTGTGTTTGTCTTACGGCACTGGCTCTCTCCCTTCCCTGGAACCAGTGACCCTAAATTACGGACGGGCGACTGCTTATAGCCCATTGAGTTGCTCACGGTGGTCGTTAAACCTCCAATCAATCAATGGATGTTGTGTTTGTCTTACGGCACTGGCTCTCTCCCTTCCCTGGAACCAGTGACCCTAAATTAGGGACGGGCGACTGCTTATAGCCCATTGAGTTGCTCACGGTGGTCGTTAAACCTCCAATCAATCAATGGATGTTGTGTTTGTCTTACGGCACTGGCTCTCTCCCTTCTGTGGAACCAGTGACCCTAAATTAGGGACGGGCGACTGCTTATAGCCCATTGAGTTGCTCACGGTGGTCGTTAAACCTCCAATCAATCAATGGATGTTGTGTTTGTCTTACGGCACTGGCTCTCTCCCTTCCCTGGAACCAGTAACCCTAAATTAGGGACGGTCGACTGCTTATAGCCCATTGAGTTGCTCACGGTGGTCGTTAAACCTCCAATCAATCAATGGATGTTGTGTTTGTCTTACGGCACTGGCTCTCTCCCTTCCCTGGAACCAGTGACCCTAAATTAGGGACGGGCGACTGCTTATAGCCCATTGAGTTGCTCACGGTGGTCGTTAAACCTCCAATCAATCAATGGATGTTGTGTTTGTCTTACGGCACTGGCTCTCTCCCTTCCCTGGAACCAGTGACCCTAAATTAGGGACGGGCGACTGCTTATAGCCCATTGAGTTGCTCACGGTGGTCGTTAAACCTCCAATCAATCAATGGATGTTGTGTTTGTCTTACGGCACTGGCTCTCTCCCTTCCCTGGAACCAGTGACCCTAAATTAGGGACGGGCGACTGCTTATAGCCCATTGTGTTGCTCACGGTGGTCGTTAAACCTCCAATCAATCAATGGATGTTGTGTTTGTCTTACGGCACTGGCTCTCTCCCTTCCCTGGAACCAGTGACCCTAAATTAGGGACGGGCGACTGCTTATAGCCCATTGAGTTGCTCACGGTGGTCGTTAAACCTCCAATCAATCAATGGATGTTGTGTTTGTCTTACGGCACTGGCTCTCTCCCTTCCCTGGAACCAGTGACCCTAAATTAGGGACGGGCGACTGCTTATAGCCCATTGAGTTGCTCACGGTGATCGTTAAACCTACAATCAATCAATGGATGTTGTGTTTGTCTTACGGCACGGGCTCTCTCCCTTCCCTGGAACCAGTGACCCTAAATTAGGGACGGGCGACTGCTTCTAGCCCATTGAGTTGCTCACGGTGGTCGTTAAACCTCCAATCAATCAATGGATGTTGTGTTTGTCTTACGGCACTGGCTCTCTCCCTTCCCTGGAACCAGCGACCCTAAATTAGGGACGGGCGACTGCTTATAGCCCATTGAGTTGCTCACGGTGGTCGTTAAACCTCCAATCAATCAATGGATGTTGTGTTTGTCTTACGGCACTGGCTCTCTCCCTTCCCTGGAACCAGTGACCCTAAATTAGGGACGGGCGACTGCTTATAGCCCATTGAGTTGCTCACGGTGGTCGTTAAACCTCCAATCAATCAATGGATGTTGTGTTTGTCTTACGGCACTGGCTCTCTCCCTTCCCTGGAACCAGTGACCCTAAATTAGGGACGGGCGACTGCTTATAGCCCACTGAGTTGCTCACGGTGGTCGTTAAACCTCCAATCAATCAATGGATGTTGTGTTTGTCTTACGGCTCTGGCTCTCTCCCTTCCCTGGAAGCAGTGACCCTAAATTAGGGACTGGCGACTGCTTATAGCCCATTGAGTTGCTCATGGTGGTCGTTAAACCTCCAATCAATCAATGGATGTTGTGTTTGTCTTACGGCACTGGCTCTCTCCCTTACCTGGAACCAGTGACCCTAAATTAGGGACGGGCGACTGCTTATAGCCCATTGAGTTGCTCACGGTGGTCGTTAAACCTCCAATCAATCAATGGATGTTGTGTTTGTCTTACGGCACTGGCTCTCTCCCTTCCCTGGAACCAGTGACCCTAAATTAGGGACGGGCGACTGCTTATAGCCCATTGAGTTGCTCACGGTGGTCGTTAAACCTCCAATCAATCAATGGATGTTGTGTTTGTCTTACGGCACTGGCTCTCTCCCTTCCCTGGAACCAGTGACCCTAAATTAGGGACGGGCGACTGCTTATAGCCCATTGAGTTGCTCACGGTGGTCGTTAAACCTCCAATCAATCAATGGATGTTGTGTTTGTCTTACGGCACTGGCTCTCTCCATTCCCTGGAACCAGCGACCCTAAATTAGGGACGGGCGACTGCTTATAGCCCATTGAGTTGCTCACGGTGGTCGTTAAACCTCCAATCAATCAATGGATGTTGTGTTTGTCTTACGGCACTGGCTCTCTCCATTCCCTGGAACCAGCGACCCTAAATTAGGGACGGGCGACTGCTTATACCCCATTGAGTTGCTCACGGTGGTCGTTAAACCTCCAATCAATCAATGGATGTTGTGTTTGTCTTACGGCACTGGCTCTCTCCCTTCCCTGGAACCAGTGACCCTAAATTAGGGACGGGCGACTGCTTATAGCCCATTGAGTTGCTCACGGTGGTCGTTAAACCTCCAATCAATCAATGGATGTTGTGTTTGTCTTACGGCACTGGCTCTCTCCCTTCCCTGGAACCAGTGACCCTAAATTAGGGACGGGCGACTGCTTATAGCCCATTGAGTTGCTCACGGTGGTCGTTAAACCTCCAATCAATCAATGGATGTTGTGTTTGTCTTACGGCACTGGCTCTCTCCATTCCCTGGAACCAGCGACCCTAAATTAGGGACGGGCGACTGCTTATAGCCCATTGAGTTGCTCACGGTGGTCGTTAAACCTCCAATAAAAAAAAAAAGATATTGTGTTTGTCTTACGGTACAGGCTCTCTCCATTCCCTGGAACCAGCGACCCTAAATTAGGGACGGGCGACTGCTTATAGCCCATTGAGTTGCTCACGGTGGTCGTTAAACCTCCAATAAAAAAAAAAAAAAAAAAAAACTAAAGAGAAATTTTGAAGGATTAGTTGGGGTAGGAGGTCGTTTTTTTGGTCTGGGGCATGGTATTTTGTTTTTCAAAAGTTGAAGAGAGTGAAAATTTCCCCCGTAATCGTGATTTCTTTTTCTCGCGATGTTTCTTCTGCGCAGTATTATTGTTAAATGTAATTTTATTCGATAAATATTTTGCATTTCAGCTTGAAAATGGAAGAAAAATTCCAAAAACGGAAACTGGCCCCAAAATTTTCCTGTAATATTCAGGCAACGTGATTCTTCAGTGGATTCGAAGAAGTGAGACTTTTTCATCGTCATTTCGATTGTTCTCGGAATCGATGCAGAACTGAACAGAATTTTTTTGGGGGGGTGGGGGGATTGGTGGTGATAGTGATGGTGGTGGGGTTGTTTTCCGTTGGTGGACGGAATTCCGACTTTCAAAACTTTTGGAAACTGAAGTTAGACGGAGTGAAGATTTCTCCTGTGATCGTAATCCTCTTTTCTTGCGATGTTTCTCCTACCCAGTAGAGTTGTTAAATACACTGACGAAAAAAAATCCCAACACCACGAAAAAATAGTTTTAGAGGAATGAAATGGCGGCAATACATTTGTATAGGTAACATATTTAATCGATTAAGGTTTCAAGATCACAGCTTATTGTAAGCGCGAGAAGAGCCATTTTAAATGTGAAATGCTGGTACATTAATAACCGGTGTAACCGCCAGAATGTTGAATGCAAGCACGCAAACGTTCATGCATTGTGTCGTACAGGTGATGGATGTCAGTTTGTGGGATGGAGTTCCATGCCTGTTGCACTTGGTCGGTCAATACAGGGACGGTTAATGCTGGTTGGGGATGACGCTGGAGTTGTCGTCCAATGATGTCCCATACGTGCTCGATTGGAGAAAGATCTGGTGATCTTGCAAGCCACGGCAACATGTCGACACTCTGTAGAGCATGTTGGGTTACAACAGCGGTATGCGGGCGAGCGTTATCCTGTTGGAAAACACCCCTGGAATGCTGTTCATGAATGGCAGCACAACAGGTTGAATCACCAGACCGACGTACAACTGTGCCGTCAGGGTGCGTGGGATAACCACGAGAGTGCTCCTGCTGTCATAGGAAATTGCTTCCCAGACCATAACTCCAGGTGTAGGTCCAGTGTGTCTCGGCCGCAGACAGATTGGTTGCAGGCGCTTACCTGGCCTCCTTCTAACCAACACACGGCCATCACTGGCACCCAGGCAGAACCGGCTTTCATTCGAGAACACAACAGATCTCCACTCCGTCCTCCAATGAGCTCTAGCTTGACACCACTGACGTCACAAACTGCAGTGGTTTGGAGTAAGTGGAATGCACGCTACAGGGCGTCTGGCTCGGAGCTGTCCTTCAAGTAACCGATTTGTAACAGTTCGTTGTGTCACTGTGGTGGCAACTGCAGCTCGAATTGCTGCCGCAGACGCGGTACGATGCGCCACGGCCATACGCCGTACACGGCGGTCTTCCCTCTCAGTAGTGCCACGTGGCCGGTCACAACCCGGTCTTCTTGAGGCAGTACCTTCACTTGACCACCGCTGCCAACAATCATGCACAGTGGCTACATTCATGTCAAGTCGTTCTGCAATATTGCGGAAAGAAAATCCACCTTCTCGTAGCCCTATTACACGACCTCGTTCAAACTCCGTGAGCTGTTGATAATGGCTTCTTCGTCTTCTTAAAGGCATTCTTGACTAACATCAACACCCTACGTCGAATCTCAACGATAACTAACGCTCACGAACGTTACAGCAAACCTGCTTTGCATGTTCCGAGGGCGCTACTAGCGCCACACATATGCGCCGAGCGCGAAATTTGCGTAGACGTCATCTTACAGATGTACTCTCACCGCCTACCAACTGTCGGTTATCTAACACAACCCCGTCTTGGTGTTGGGATTTTTTTTTCCGTCAGTATAATTTTATTCCATCCATACTTGTTTTGCAGCTTCAAAATGGAGGAAAACTTTCCTAAAACGGAAGTCGGACAGAGCGTAGATTTCCCCGGTAGTGGTCGTTTTTTTCTCCGCTATGTTACATTTATTCTGTGTTGCTGTTAAATGTAAAATATGTATATATATATATATATATATATATATATATTCTATAAAGAAGATACCTAAGCAAAAAAATACATATATAATTTTGACTCACACCTAGTACAACATAGAAAAGGTTATGTATCTACCTGTGTGAGTAAAAGGAGAAAAGATAAAAAAATAAAATAAAACTACTGAATGTAGAAGGTGTCGAGAATACTGAGCCTTGGCTTTATCAAGGACCAGCAAAACTCTGCATTTTCTCACTTCCACAAAGACCTAGTTGGAAATGGGTTTCTGCAAGGCCATAGATGCAAGTAACATTCCCACCTAAAATAGTTTAAAATATATATATATGTCATGTCCTCCGTAGAGTTGCATGACCTAGCACTAGTTAACAATTTCGCTTGCATCCATTAACCTTCCTGGCCCGACCCATGCTCTTCATCTGTTACTATTAAACAGAGAGAAGAAGATTAAAGAGAACTCAAGCTGTGAGAGTGACATAATAATTAGAAATGATTTTCAGCCATAACGAAATGCCAAGTTCGTTTGAGAGAGAATTTAAACCTGAAAATCAATGCAATAGAAATCCAAATTTTTACATTGCAATTAAAAAAGGAAATATTAATTTTTAACGAACAGATTTTTGAAAGAAAACTTGAGTCTAAAACCCCCTACTCTACAACTTATGACAGCACGAAAACGAGAATAAGTTAAAGATAATAATAAACTAAAGAAAACTTTGTGAAAGTTATATACCTTAAACAGTTAGTTGCAATATGTACAAAGTATTTCAGCAGTGCTTTAAGTGCATAATTAATTAGTTATTAAGAACTTAACTACTTAGAAAAAACAGCGCATAGAAAAGGAACAAGCTTAGCCATCTTCTGTTCCTAGGTACCCCAAAAGACGCTCAAAGTTACAAAGAAAAGAAAGAGTTAAAACCCGCAAAAATGTTAACAGACAAACCAATGCCTAAAAGCTGAAAAGCTAAAAAACAACAGAGAAAAAGTACATGAAGTACAAACATTGAACTTATAAAACCTAGAACCCAAAAACAAGGAAGAGAGCTTACCTCTTGTGTGACAAAAACTTTTCTCCTCACAAGAGAAGAACATGGCTGACCTCTTCCGCCACTCCCTAGTTGCTGGGGGGCAGTGAGGGTGGGGCTGATGGCCTCCTCATACAGCAAGAAACCAACGCGCGGATATTTTAACCAGAGAAAAAAATATATATAAACTTAAGAAAAAAATATATATAAACTGTGGATCTGTATGATCAGAAAGAGCAGAATTAACTCTCCAGAATACATGAGAAATATTATAAAATACACGAGCAGTGTATTTAATAATCTTTGCATGTATTAAATCACCTTAGTGAGCTTCTTTAGATTAATCAGAATCTTATTAATTTTAATGTTGGTTTTACTATTTTTAGTATAGCTATCCTAGTGATGAATAACTAGTTTTCTTTTTTATTTGTTTTTATTTTCTTTTATAAACAGATTTTTAAGCTTTTTTTGTATAATATTTCTCATGTATTCTGGAGAGTTAATTCTGCTCTTTCTGATCATACAGATCCACAGTCTTAAGTTTATATATATTTTTTTCTCTGGTTAAAATATCCGCGCGTTGGTTTCTTGCTGTATGAGGAGGCCATCAGCCCCACCCTCACTGCCCCCCAGCAACTAGGGAGTGGCGGAAGAGGTCAGCCATGTTCTTCTCTTGTGAGGAGAAAAGTTTTTGTCACACAAGAGGTAAGCTCTCTTCCTTGTTTTTGGGTTCTAGGTTTTATAAGTTCAATGTTTGTACTTCATGTACTTTTTCTCTGTTGTTTTTTAGCTTTTCAGCTTTTAGGCATTGGTTTGTCTGTTAACATTTTTGCGGGTTTTAACTCTTTCTTTTCTTTGTAACTTTGAGCGTCTTTTGGGGTACCTAGGAACAGAAGATGGCTAAGCTTGTTCCTTTTCTATGCGCTGTTTTTTCTAAGTAGTTAAGTTCTTAATAACTAATTAATTATGCGCTTAAAGCACTGCTGAAATACTTTGTACATATTGCAACTAACTGTTTAAGGTATATAACTTTCACAAAGTTTTCTTTAGTTTATTATTATCTTTAACTTATTCTCGTTTTCGTGCTGTCATAAGTTGTAGAGTAGGGGTTTTAGACTCAAGTTTTCTTTCAAAAATCTGTTCGTTAAAAATTAATATTTCCTTTTTTAATTGCAATGTAAAAATTTGGATTTCTATTGCATTGATTTTCAGGTTTAAATTCTCTCTCAAACGAACTTGGCATTTCGTTATGGCTGAAAATCATTTCTAATTATTATGTCACTCTCACAGCTTGAGTTCTCTTTAATCTTCTTCTCTCTGTTTAATAGTAACAGATGAAGAGCATGGGTCGGGCCAGGAAGGTTAATGGATGCAAGCGAAATTGTTAACTAGTGCTAGGTCATGCAACTCTACGGAGGACATGACATATATATATATTTTAAACTATTTTAGGTGGGAATGTTACTTGCATCTATGGCCTTGCAGAAACCCATTTCCAACTAGGTCTTTGTGGAAGTGAGAAAATGCAGAGTTTTTGCTGGTCCTTGATAAAGCCAAGGCTCAGTATTCTCGACACCTTCTACATTCAGTAGTTTTATTTTATTTTTTTATCTTTTTCTCCTTTTACTCACACAGGTAGATACATAACCTTTTCTATGTTGTACTAGGTGTGAGTCAAAATTATATATGTATTTTTTGCTTAGGTATCTTCTTTATAGAATGTGAATTCTGAATTTTCAAAACTGCTGCGTTGCGCGTTTTGATCTTCAGGTTATTTTGCAACCTTCGTTTTAAATTCTAAAGTTTTTCCTTAGTCTTCAGTTTTGCTCTTAAGTATATATATATATATATATATATCTGAGCTGGGAAAACAAGGGGATAAAGATTAATGGAGATTATCTAACCCACCTTCGTTTTGCTGATGACGTAGTCATTTTTGCAACTAGCCCATCAGAGCTGCAGAGTATGATCCAGGAACTTGCTGACAAGAGTAAAGAGGTGGGATTAAAAATGTACTTTCAGAAGACAAAAGTGATGTTCAATGCTTTTACAAGAAATGAAGATTTATCGATTGATGGAGAAAAGCTGGAGATAACAGACACGTACGTTTATCTTGGACAGCAGATATCAAGTGAGGGTCACATTGATGAAGAAATTAATCGGCGTACAAAACTTGCCTGGAGAGCTTTTGGAAGAAACAGCATAATTTTCAAGAGCAATATGCCATTATGTCTTAAAAGAAAAGTGTTTGATCAATGCATCCTTCCAGTGCTTACGTATGGTGCAGAGACGTGGACCTTAGCTAAAAGAGACATACAAAGGCTGCAGACAACTCAAAGCAGCATGGAGAGGTGCATACTTGGTGTAACCAGGAGAGATAAGAAGAGGAACTCGTGGATCCGAAAAATGACAAGACATCATGATCAGAGTTAAATCCCTGAAATGGCAATGGGCTGGACATACTGCCAGAAGAACAGACCATCGATGGACAGCCGGAATTTTAGATTGGATTCCAAGGAACAGGAAAAGACCCAGAAGAAGACCACATGGGAGATGGGTGGATGAAATTCGAAAGTATGCAGGGGTGACATGGAGGAGACTGGCACAAGACAGACCGTTGTGGAGGAAACTTGGGGAGACCTTCGTCCAGCAGTGGATTGATAATGGTTGACAATGATGATGATGATGATGATATATATATATATATATATATTGAATTGCGGCCATTGCGGCCAGTGCAACATGAAGGCAGAGGGTGCTAAGAATCCCCGGAGGACCGGACTAGGCTGCCATCTGATGCTGACCTTGGCTACTTACAATGGACGCTCCCTATCTTCTGATTCAAGGCTTCTTGAATTGGAAGAGGAATTACAAAGGATCAAGTGGGACATCGTGGGGCTAAGTGAGGTAAGGAGAAAAGGAGAAGATCTCATCGAACTGAAAAGTGGACATCTCTTCTACTATCGTGGGACAGATACTGGCAGAACTAGTGGTGTTGGATTTATAATAAACAAGAAACTGAAGGATAAAGTTGTAGAAGTTGAAAGTTCCTCTGACAGAGCTGCACGACTTGTTGTCCAACTCTCGAAAAGATACCAGGCTCAGATTATTCAAACTTATGCGCCCACCACAAGTCATCCTGAAGAAGAAATTGAAGAATTTTATGAGGAAATTTGTCATCTAAATAATAAAGGTAAGCAGCATTTGAAGATAATTATGGGAGATTTCAATGCAAAAATAGGGCAACGGCAACAGAATGAAACTTCAGTAGGTAAATTCGGTCATGGCAACAGAAACCAGCGTGGAAATACTCTCGTTGAGTTTGCAGAGGCAGAAGGGTTTTTCATCTTGAACTCCTTCTTCAAGAAAAAGCCACACAGGAAATGGACATGGAGACATCCAAATGGGACGACAAATGAAATTGATTTTATTATGTGTAACAAAAAATTCGTCATAGAAGACTGCAGTGTGCTAAACAAGTTCAACACAGGTAGTGACCATAGATTGGTGAGATGTAAGTTGCACCTCAACACTAAACTGGAACGTGGCAAGCTCATAAGACAAACAAAATCTATTGACATAACCAACCTCAAAAAACACCATAATACCTTCAAGTTAGAACTGAAGAACAGGTTCTCTGCTTTAGAAGGCCTAACATCGGAAGAAGTGGATATTTCTGAAGTTAACAGAAAAGTAACCAAAGCTCTTATGGAAACAGCAACAAAATTAGCTGGGTCTAAGAACAAGTTGTATGTGAACAAATTATCAGGAAAAACCAAAATGTTGATGCAAAAAAGAAGAGAGATGAGGACAACTAAAGAAGATGTGACTTCCAAAGTGGAATATATAGAGCTATGCAAGACAGTAAGAAAAAGTATCACTGAAGACGTAAGGAAATTCAACTGTGAACTAGTGAGGAAAGCAATTGAAAACAACCAAAGCCTAAAGATAGTAAAGGGACATCTCAGTAAGGGAAGAAAACAGATTATGGCACTGAGAAAAGAAGATGGTTCTGTAACAAGAAATAGAGGCGAAATTTTGACAAGAGTGAAAGATTTCTACTCCAAATTATATGAAAGGGATGATATATGCACTCCAGACATCATGAAAGATACCAGTACCAGAGTTCCTCCAGTCCTTCCAGCAGAAGTTGCACATGCAATCAAGAACATGAAGCGAGGAAAAGCTCCAGGAGAAGATGGAATTACTGTAGACATCATACAAGAAGCAAGTGGAGAAATCGAAACAGTACTCGCCCAAATTTTCACTCGATGCCTTAATGAAGGAAAGATTCCTGAGGATTGGAACACCGCTACAATGATCCTGCTACATAAGAAAGGTGACATTGAGGATCTCGGAAACTACAGACCTATCAGCCTCCTATCAGTAGTTTATAAAATCTTCACTAAAGTTCTTTCACACCGCTTGAAGGTAACACTGGACATGGCTCAACCGAGAGAACAAGCTGGATTCAGGAGTGGCTACAGCACAATAGATCATATCCACGTACTGAGAGAACTAATTGAAAGAGCGAGGGAATATGAACTTCCATTGTGCATGGCTTTTATCGATTATGAAAAAGCCTTTGATTCGGTGAAACCATCAGCAGTTACAATGGCTCTGAAAACCTGCGGTATTGAAGATGCATACATTAATATTATTAATAACATCTATGAAAATGCAAGTGCAAAGATTAGGCTGTTTGAAAATACAACACACGTAAAAATTGGAAAGGGAGTGAGACAAGGTGACACCATATCTCCGAAGCTCTTTAATGACACATTGGAGGGTGTTTTTCAGTCGCTGAGCTGGGAAAACAAGGGGATAAAGATTAATGGAGATTATCTAACCCACCTTCGTTTTGCTGATGACGTAGTCATTTTTGCAACTACCCCATCAGAGCTGCAGAGTATGATCCAGGAACTTGCTGACAAGAGCAAAGAAGTGGGATTAAAAATGAACTTTCAGAAGACAAAAGTGATGTTCAATGCTTTTACAAGAAATGAAGATTTATCGATTGATGGAGAAAAACTGGAGATAACAGATACGTATGTTTATCTTGGACAGCAGATATCAAGTGAGGGTCACATTGATGAAGAAATTAATCGGCGTACAAAACTTGCCTGGAGAGCTTTTGGAAGAAACAGCATAATTTTCAAGAGCAATATGCCATTATGTCTTAAAAGAAAAGTGTTTGATCAATGCATCCTTCCAGTGCTTACGTATGGTGCAGAGACGTGGACCTTAACTAAAAGAGACATACAAAGGCTGCAGACAACTCAAAGTAGCATGGAGAGGTGCATGCTTGGTGTAACCAGGAGAGATAAGAAGAGGAACTCGTGGATCCGAAAAATGACAAGACATCATGATCAGAGTTAAATCCCTGAAATGGCAATGGGCTGGACATACTGCCAGAAGGACAGACCATCGATGGACAGCCGAAATTTTAGATTGGATTCCAAGGGACAGGAAAAGACCCAGAAGAAGACCACATGGGAGATGGGTGGATGAAATTCGAAAGTATGCAGGGGTGACATGGAGGAGACTGGCACAAGACAGACCGTTGTGGAGGAAACTTGGGGAGACCTTCGTCCAGCAGTGGATTGATAATGGTTGACAATGATGATGATGATGATATATTGAATACAGTGATGTGCTCCAGCTTAATATTTACATAATAAATTTCAGTGAACAATTTCGTCTTGCTCACACTGTTTTGCAGCACATTCCTCTTTTTCACCTGTGTGGTTAAAAATTTCAGCTTTTTTCCCCTTAGTCAGTCTCATGTATGTTATTACAGTTAGGCCTAAGGATCCGTACAAAATGCAGGCGTTCCCTAGTATTTGGCATTACTGAAAATGTTTCTGAAAAACTGAAGAACAAACAAAGGCCTTAAATAACCCGATTAGCGTAACAAAACTATAACATATCCGATTTGCGAAGTGATTATGCTACCGAGAAGGTAACAATCACGTGCTGTGAGTAGCTCGGCTGAGTGTTCTTTACCCAAAGAATTGAAGTCAACAGAAATACGCACGCGCAGTCTGCTCCGGGATCAGCCTGTATGTTGGCTTCTGTGCACTGCATTTTTTCTCTGAAGATATGGTGGCGCTAATTACGTCTCGCTGAGCCTTAACTTCTCGTTAGATATTCTTTGGTGGTACTACCCCACCTAACTGCGAAGGTGCGGCATATACGGAGGTGCGGTGTTTCAGGTGATTTTTTTCATTCCGCCCCTTGTTTTATCGCTGCGGCGTATACGCCAGTGTAGTTTATTTACCCGAAATTACGGTAACTTTATCCCAGTCCGGATAATAATTTCCTTGAGAGACCAGTTTGGTTAGGGACAATGACACCGTGGTTGTTCTCAATGAGTATTCGTGCTCAGTTATTCGCAACTTCAGGTTGCCGATGGTCAAGCCTATGTGCACCTTGTCCTCCAAGTTAGGGTTGCTAGAGCAGAGTGGTATGCAATATACTCCATATTCCAAACCTAGTATGGAGTATGCGATATACTCCAAGCCGCCCCGGTGGCACAGTGGTCTAAGCGATGGCCTCTGATCATTCGTCCGAACGGGGTCCAGGTTCGAATCCCGGTGAGGCATGGATGTTGTGTTTGTCTCACGGCACTGGCTCTCTCCCTTCCCTGGAACCAGTGACCCTAAATTAGGGACGGGCGACTGCTTATAGCCCATTGAGTTGCTCACGGTGGTCGTTAAACCTCCAATAAAAAAAAAAAAAAGATATTGTGTTTGTCTTACGGTACAGGCTCTCTCCCTTCCCTGGAACCAGTGACCCTAAATTAGGGACGGGCGACTGCTTATAGCCCATTGAGTTGCTCACGGTGGTCGTTAAACCTCCAATAAAAAAAAAGATATTGTGTTTGTCTTACGGTACAGACTCTCTCCCTTCCCTGGAACCACTGACCCTAAATTAGGGACGGGCTACTGCTTATAGCCCTTTGAGTTGCTCACGGTGGTCGTTAAACCTCCAATAAAATAAAAAATGTACTCCAAACCTAGTATGGAGTATGCAATATACTCCATACTCCAAACTTAGTATGGAGCATGCAATATACTCCATATTCCAAACCTAGTATGGAGTATGCAATATACTCGAAACCTAGTATGGAGTATGCAATATACTCCATACTCCAAACCTAGTATTGAGTATGCAATATACTCCATACTCCAAACCTAGTATGGAGTATGAAATATACTCCAAACCTAGTATGGAGTATGCAATATACTCCAAACCTAGTATGGAGTATGCAATATACTCCAAACCGAGTTCGGAGTATGCAATATACTCCATGCTCCAAACTTAGTATGGAGCATGCAATATACTCCATATTCCAAACCTAGTATGGAGTATGCAATATACACCAAACCTAGTATGGAGTATGCAATATACTCCAAACCGAGTTCGAAGTATGCAATATACTCCATGCTCCAAACTTAGTATGGAGCATGCAATATACTCCATATTCCAAACCTAGTATGGAGTATGCAATATACTCCATACTCCAAACCTAGTATGGAGTATGCAATATACCCCAAACCGAGTTCGGAGTATGCAATATACTCCATGCTCCAAACTTAGTATGGAGCATGCAATATACTTCATATTCCAAACCTAGTATGGAGTATGCAATATACTCCAAACCTAGTATGGAGTATGCAATATACTCCAAACCTAGTATGGAGTATGCAATATACTCCAAACCTAGTATGGAGTATGCAATATACTCCAAACCTAGTATGGAATATGCAATATACTCCAAACCTAGTATGGAGTATGCAATATACTCCAAACCTAGTATGGAGTATGCAATATACTCCATATTAAAAACCTAGTATGGAGTACGCAATATACTCCAAACCTAGTATGGAGTATGCAATATACTCCATACTCCAAACCTAGTATGCAGTATGCAATATACCCCAAACCGAGTTCGGAGTATGCAATATACTCCATGCTCCAAACTTAGTATGGAGCATGCAATATACTTCATATTCCAAACCTAGTATGGAGTATGCAATATACTCCAAACCTAGTATGGAGTATGCAATATACTCCAAACCTAGTATGGAGTATGCAATATACTCCAAACCTAGTATGGAGTATGCAATATACTCCAAACCTAGTATGGAATATGCAATATACTCCAAACCTAGTATGGAGTATGCAATATACTCCAAACCTAGTATGGAGTATGCAATATACTCCATATTAAAAACCTAGTATGGAGTACGCAATATACTCCAAACCTAGTATGGAGTATGCAATATACTCCATACTCCAAACCTAGTATGCAGTATGCAATATACTCCAAACCTAGTATGGAGTGTGCAATATACTCCATGCTCCAAACTTAGTACGGAGCATGCAATATACTCCATATTCCAAGCCTAGTATGGAGTATGCAATATACTCCAAACCTAGTATGGAGTATGCAATATACTCCAGCCGCCCCAGTGGCTCAGTGGTCTAAGCGATGGCCTCTGATCATTTGTCCGAAAGGTGTCCGGGTTCGAATCCCGGTGAGGCATGGATGTTGTGTTTGTCTTACGGCCCTGGCTCTCTCCCTTCCTGGAACCAGTGACCCTAAATTAGGGACGGGCGACTGCTTATAGCCCATTGAGTAGCTCACGGTGGTCGTTAAACCTTCAATCAAAAAAAAAAATCTGTAAATAAACAAATGCTCTGGCGTTTCTCAGTTGGGTTGGTCCTTTGTTTTTAGATATTTGCTGCGTATTTTTTAAATATATATTGTATGTGAAAAATAGAATCTTATCCCGTGTTTGCCCGGAGAAGCAGATAAATCATGAAAGAAATACGGGATTACGCCATATAATACAAATTTTGAAGATGAAAATCCGATTTTTGGCGTAAATGTGACAAGGATGGTAAGTCAGATAATATCCGAAAACTTGAAAATTTTCATAGTCCTGGAGCGGGACTCGAACCCGCGTCTCCCAGAAAACGCCCGGGTATGCTAACCACTACACCACTCAGAACGACCGAGTTTCAAGTTTCCGATCAATTTCAATTTAACCATCACAGGATTCGCTAGTCGAAGCAACCGGCATTCATGTTTAGCGAATCTGGAGGTTAATCGGATTGTCATCTTCAAAATTTGTATTACATGGCGTAATCCCGTATTTCTTTCATGATTTATCTGCTTCTCCGGACAAACACGGGATAGGATTCTTAACCTCCAGATTCGCTAAACATGAATGCCGGTTGCTTCGACTAGCGAATCCTGTGGTGCTTATATTCAAATTGATCGGAAACTTGAAACTTGGTCGTTCTGGGTGGTGTAGTGGTTAGCATACCGGGGCTTTTTCTGGTAGATGCGGATTCGAGTACCGCTCCAGGACGATGAAAATTTTCAAGATTTCGGATGTTATCTGACTTACCATCCTTTTCACATTTACGCCAAAAATCGGATTGTCATCTTCAAAATTTGTATTATATGGCGTAATCCCGTATTTCTTTCATGATTTATCTGCCAATCACCGGATAGGATTCTTAACCTCCAGATTCGCTAAACATGAATGCCGGTTGCTTCGACTAGCGAATCCTGTGATGGTTATATTCAAATTGATCGGAAACTTGAAACTTGGTCGTTCTGGGTGGTGTAGTGGTTAGCACGCCCGGGCGTTTTCTGGGAGACGCGGGTTCGAGTCCCGCTCCAAGACGATGAAAAATTTCAAGTTTTCGGATGTTATCTGACATACCATCCTTGTCACATTTACGCCCCAAATCGGATTATCATCTTCAAAAATTCGTATTATATCGCGTAATCCCTTATTTCTTTCATGATTCCACTAACACCTTCTGCTGTAAAAACGTACGAAACTGCCCGTTTGGACGAATCCGTGTCGCGACCCTACGTAATCAACTTGCCTCCGCACGTGCAAGCTGCACACTGACACGTGTCACCGATAACAGCGTGCTTCCTGACGTGACACGCCATCTACCGGCGTAAATGCAAGGCTCTGTGTAATTATGCAACGGCACTATTACACAAGTCTCACTTTCATTTGGGTGGCGCTTGTAAAATGATACCAATGCCCATTCCGATTTTTTTACTGGAAAGTGCATGCATTAATCAATGATTTGCTGTCAACACAAAATCTTATTTGTAACTGGGCCATAGCCAAAGAAAGCTCTTGTTCACCAATTGTTCTTAAAAACGTTGTATTAAGAACTGAGGTTGCAGTCCCCGGTCTTCCATGCTATTTGTTGGTCATCACGGTTATACAGTGTGGTCACACCTCCCTTGTGGTCTGCTTTAGAAGACGACAAGGGCTTGCAGCATGCTGCTGTACACCAGAACCTTGAGGTTCTATAAACAAAGCTATTAAAACCACAAAGTGGTGGATACCTTTGCGTATTGCGATATACGCAGGCGTTTTAAAAGTCTCGACCCCCAGCGGCGCAATGGTCTAAGCGATGGCTTCTGGCCATTCTTCCGAAATGGATCCGGATTCGAATCCCGATGAGGTATGGATGTTGTGTTTGTCTTACGGCACTGACTCTCTCCCTTCCTTAGAGTCAGTGGCCCTGAATTAGGGACCGACGATTACTTATAGCCCATTGAGTTGCTCACGCTGGTCGTTAAACCTCCGCCGCCCTGGTGGCGCAGTGGTCTAAGCGATGCCTTCTAGCTATTCGTCCGAAATGGGTCCGGGTTCGAATCCCGGTGAGACATCTCTCCTTTCCTTGCAGTCTGTGGCCCTTAATTAGGGACCGACGACTGCTTATAGCCCATTGAGTTGCTCACGGGGATCGTTAAACCCACGCCGCTCAGGTGGCGCAGTGGTCTAAGCGATGGCTTCTCATCATTCGTTCGGAGGCGTCCAGGTTCGAATCCCGGTGAGGCGTGGATATTGTGTTTGTCTTACGGCATTGGCTTTCTCCCTTCCTTGGAGTCAGTGGCCCGAAATTAGGGACTGACGACTGCTTATAACCCATTGAGTTGCTCACAGTGGTCGTTAAACCTCCGCCGCCCCGATGGCTCAGTGGTCTAAGCGATGGCTTCTTACCATTCGTCCGAAGTGAGTCCGGGTTCGAATCCCGGTGCCTTACGGCACTGGCTCTCTTCCTTCCTAGGAGTCAGTGGCCCTAAATTAGGGACTGATGATTGCTTATAGCCCATTGAGTTGCTCACGGTGGTCTTTAAACCTCCGCCGCCCCGGTGGCACAGTGGTCTAAGCGATGCCTTCTGGCTATTCGTCCAAAATGGGTCCGAGTTCGATTCCCGAGAGGTATGGATGTTGTGTTTGTCTTACGGCACTGGCTGTCTCCTTTCCTTGGAGTCTGTGGCCCTTAATTGGGGACCGACGACTGCTTATAACCCATTGAGGTGCTTACGGCGGTCGTTAAACCTCCGCCGCTCAAGTGGCGCAGTGGTCTAAGCGATGGCTTTTTATCATTCGTTTGGAGGCGTCCAGGTTCGAATCCTGGTGAGGCGTGGATATTGTGTTTGTCTTACGGCATTGGCTTTCTCCCTTCCTTGGAGTCAGGGCCCTAAATTATCGACTGACGACTACTTATAACCCATTGAGTTGCTCACAGTGGTCGTTAAACCTCCGCCGCCCTGGTGGCGCAGTGGTCTCAGCGACACCTCTGGCCATTCGTTCGAAATGGGTCTGGGTTCGAATCCCATTGAGTCATGATGTTGTGTTTGCCTTACGGCACTGGCTCTCTCCCTTCCTTGGAGTCAGTGGCCGTTAATTAAGGACCGACGACTAATTATAACCCATTGAGTTGCTCATAGTGGTCGTTAAACCTCCGCCGCCCTGGTAGCGCAGTGGTCTAAGCGATACCTCTGGCTATTCTTCCGAAATCGGTCTGGGTTCGAATCCCGGTGAGTCATGGATGTTGTGTTTGTCTTACGGCACTGGCTCTCTCCCTTCCTTAAAGTCAGTGGCCGTTAATTAAGGACCGACGACTAATTATAACCCATTGAGTTGCTCACAGTGGTTGTTAAACCTCCGCCGCCTAGGTGGCGCAGTGGTCTAAGCGATGTCACTGGCCATTCGTCCGAAATGGGTCCGGGTTCGAATCCCGGTGAGGCATGGATGTTGTGTTTGTCTTACGGCACTGGCTCTCTCCTTTCCTTGGAATCTGTGGCCCTAAATTAGGGACCGGCGACTACTTATAACCCATTGAGTTGCTCACAGTGGTTGTTAAACCTCCGCCGCCTAGGTGGCGCAGTGGTCTAAGCGATGTCACTGGCCATTCGTCCGAAATGGGTCCGGGTTCGAATCCCGGTGAGGCATGGATGTTGTGTTTGTCTTACGGCACTGGCTCTCTCCTTTCCTTGGAATCTGTGGCCCTAAATTAGGGACCGGCGACTACTTATAACCCATTGAGTTGCTCACAGTGGTCGTTAAACCTTCGCCGCCGTGGTTGCGCAGTGGTCTAAGCGATACGTCTGGCTATTCGTCCGAAATGGGTCCGGGTTCGAATCCCGGTGAGGCATGGATGTTGTGTTTGTCTTACGGCACTGGCTCTCTCCTTTCCTTGGAATCTGTGGCCCTAAATTAGGGACCGGCGACTACTTATAACCCATTGAGTTGCTCACAGTGGTTGTTAAACCTCCGCCGCCTAGGTGGCGCAGTGGTCTAAGCGATGTCACTGGCTATTCGTCCGAAATGGGTCCGGGTTCGAATCCCGGTGAGGCATGGATGTTGTGTTTGTCTTACGGCACTGGCTCTCTCCTTTCCTTGGAATCTGTGGCCCTAAATTAGGGACCGGCGACTACTTATAACCCATTGAGTTGCTCACAGTGGTTGTTAAACCTCCGCCGCCTAGGTGGCGCAGTGGTCTAAGCGATGTCACTGGCTATTCGTCCGAAATGGGTCCGGGTTCGAATCCCGGTGAGGCATGGAAGTTGCGTTTGTCTTACGGCACTGGCTCTCTCCCTTCCTTGGTGTCAGTGGCCCTTAATTAAGGACCGGCGACTACTTATAACCCATTGAGTTGCTCACAGTGGTCGTTAAACCTTCGCCGCCGTGGTTGCGCAGTGGTCTAAGCGATACGTCTGGCTATTCGTCCGAAATGGGTCCGGGTTCGAATCCCGGTGAGGCATGGAAGTTGCGTTTGTCTTACGGCACTGGCTCTCTCCCTTCCTTGGTGTCAGTGGCCCTTAATTAAGGACCGGCGACTACTTATAACCCATTGAGTTGCTCACAGTGGTCGTTAAACCTTCGCCGCCGTGGTTGCGCAGTGGTCTAAGCGATACGTCTGGCTATTCGTCCGAAATGGGTCCGGGTTCGAATCCCGGTGAGGCATGGATGTTGTGTTTGTCTTACGGCACTGGCTCTCTCCTTTCCTTGGAATCTGTGGCCCTAAATTAGGGACCGGCGACTACTTATAACCCATTGAGTTGCTCACAGTGGTTGTTAAACCTCCGCCGCCTAGGTGGCGCAGTGGTCTAAGCGATGTCACTGGCTATTCGTCCGAAATGGGTCCGGGTTCGAATCCCGGTGAGGCATGGAAGTTGCGTTTGTCTTACGGCACTGGCTCTCTCCCTTCCTTGGTGTCAGTGGCCCTTAATTAAGGACCGGCGACTACTTATAACCCATTGAGTTGCTCACAGTGGTCGTTAAACCTCCGCCGCCCTGGTAGCGCAGTGGTCTAAGCGATGCCTCTGGCCATTCGTCCGAAATGGGTCCCGGTTCGAATCCCGGTGAGGCATGGATGTTGCATTTGTCTTACGGCACTGGCTCTCTCCTTTCCTTGGAATCTGTGGCCCTAAATTAGGGACCGACGACTGCTAATAACCCATTGAGTTGCTCACGGTGGTCGTTTAACCTCTGCCGCACCGGTGGCTTAGTGGTGTAAGCGATGGCTTTTTATCATTCGTCCGAAATGAATCCGGGTTCGAATCCCGGTGAGGCATGGATGTTGTGTTTGTCTTACGGCACAGGCTCTCTCTCCCTTCCTTGGAGTCAGTGGCCCTTAATTAAGGACCGGCGACTACTTATAACCCATTGAGTTGCTCACAGTGGTCGTTAAACCTTCGCCGCCGTGGTGGCGTAGTGGTCTAAGCGATACCTCTGGCCATTCGTCCGAAATGGGTCCGGGTTCGAATCCCATTGAGGCATGGATGTTGCGTTTGTCTTACGGCACTGGCTCTCTCCTTTTCTTGGAATCAGTGGTCCTAAATTTTAGGAACGAGCGTTGAGCCTCCAATAAAAAAAAAAAAAAAAAAAAAAAAAAAATCACGTCTCTGAGTATGATTATTCTATTCAACCCCTATAATTACCCTTTAATTTAGACCACAAGTGTATAAACGTGCGTTGCAGTCAGTAGGGAAATGATGAATACTTATTGCTGTTAGAAATGACTTAAACCCTCCAAGGCTTTAAGATGTTCGTGCGTGCTGGTGATTTTTCTTCGCATCAAGTACGTACGCCATTTTGAATCGGAAAGCCTTTGCTTTTATGCAGTGTCGGGAGAACAAATTCCACTGGTGCTCTGTGCGTATCTCGCCCTTTTTCTTTTTTTTTTTTTTTTTGGTAGAGTGGGAGAGACTGGGGGGCTTTGAGGGTGTTGCTGATTACGGAAACAAACATTGTATGAGAGCAAATACGAGAAACGAAAGCCACACGGTTTCCCGTGACCTGGAACATTTCCAGTTAAGCACAACACGTTTAAGTTTCGTCGTAAAGCTCTCTCTCTCTCTCTCTCTGGCGGTTTCCCAAGAAGAAGCTACGGTGCTTTTAACATTCTTTTAACTTCCCAAGGGCAGATAGTGAAGAAAACATCTTGCGTTGCATTTTAAAGAGTAGGAGTAACATTGAATAGAACATAAAAAAGCGAAGTGGTCTCATAAAAACATCTTAAAGATGACAATCCGATTTTTGGCGTAAATGTGACAAGGATAGTAAGTCAGATAATATCCGAAAACTTGAAAATTTTCATCGTCCTGGAGCGGGACACGAACCCGCGTCTCCCAGAAAACGCCCGGGTATGCTAACCACTACACCACCCAGAACGACAAAGTTTCAAGTTTCTGATCAATTTGAATATAACCATCACAGGATTCGCTAGTCGAAGCAACCGGCATTCATGTTTAGCGAATCTGGAGGTTAAGAATCTTATCCCGTGTTTGCCCGGAGAAGCAGATAAATCATGAAAGAAATACGGGATTACGCCATATAATACAAATTTTGAAGATGACAATCCGATTTTTGGCGTAAATGTGACAAGGATGGTAAGTCAGATAATATCCGAAAACTTGAAAATTTTCATCGTCCTGGAGCGGGACTCGAACCCGCGTCTCCCAGAAAAACGCCCGGGTATGCTAACCACTACACCACCCAGAACGAACAAGTTTCAAGTTTCCGATCAATTTGAATATAACCATCACAGGATTCGCTAGTCGAAGCAACCGGCATTCATGTTTAGCGAATCTGGAGGTTAAGAATCCTATCCCGTGATTGGCAGATAAATCATGAAAGAAATACGGGATTACGCCATAGAATACAAATTTTGAAGACGACAATCCGATTAATCTCCAGATTCGCTAAACATAAATGCCGGTTGCTTCGACTGGCGAATCCTCTGATGGTTATATTCAAATTGATCGGAAACTTTAAACTTGGTCGTTCTGGGTGGTGTAGTGGTTAGCATACCCGGGCGTTTTCTGGGAGACGTGGGCTCGACTCCCGCTCCAGGACGATGAACATTTTCAAGTTTTTGGATACTATCTGACTTACCATCCTTGTCACATTTACGCCAAAAATCGAATTGTCATCTTCAAAATCTGTATTATATGGCGTAATCCCGTATTTCTTTCATGATTTATCTGCCAATCACGGGATAGGATTCTTAACCTCCAGATTCGCTAAACATGAATGCCGGTTGCTTCGACTAGCGAATCCTGTGATGGTTATATTCAAATTGATCGGATACTTGAAACTTGGTCGTTCTGGGTGGTGTAGTGGTTAGCATACCCGGGCGTTTTCTGGGAGACGCGGGTTCGAGTCCCGCTCCAAGACGATGAAAGTTTTCTAGTTTTCGTATATTATCTGACTTACCGTCCTTGTCCCATTTACGCCAAAAATCGGATTGTCATCTTCAAAATGTGTGTTATATGGTGTAATCCCGTATTTCTTTCATAAAAACATCTTAATTTCACCTTTTTTTTACGGGGAGTTTTCGTATCTTTATAAAACATACGGTTGCGCTTTCCAAAAACACGCATTTTGACGTCGACTTATTTCGGTTTGCTCGCAAGAACTTCCAGAATCACTAGCTCAATCCCACGGTCTTCCGATTTTTATATGACCTGTCAAATGAAACCCCGAAATATTCACGCATTTTCTAGGTCATTTTAGATACTGCAGGTCTGAATATTTCCTTTCAAATACAGGAATATACAGCATATTGACAAAAGTCACCGGACACCTAGAAGAGAAACACAACATAGCTTTTATTGGCGTACATTAGTACGGTGTTGGTCCAGCTTTGGCCTTAACGCATGCATTGACACTTCGAGACATGCTTTCGACAAGGTTTTGGAATACAGCGATAGGTATGCGCTTCCATTCAGTACATAATGCTGCCGCTAACTGTTGCTTAGTATGGTTCCAAACTTCTTATGCGGCGCTCTAATTCATCCCATAGGTGCTCCATGGGATTAAGATCAGGGCTCTGTGCTGGCCAGTCCACACACGATAGGGAGTTATTGTGAAACCACGCCGTAACAGTCTTTGCTTTATGGCTCGGTGCATTATCCTGCTGGTACCAACAAGGCTCGGTTCCATAGTATTGTCACAGAGTTGGTACTGCGTAATTGTCCAGAATATCGAAGTGCTGGTTAACAGGTTTGTATACGATAACGAAAGGGGCCGGGACCATACCACGAAAAATACCTCCAGACGAGTACACTGTCAGCTTTAAACCTGACCGTAAGAACAGTACACTGTGGTAAATAGCGTTTCCCCGGCTTCCGCCGTACCCACACACTTCCATCAGACTGATGGATCGTGTATCTGGATTCATCAGTCCATAGGACCCGTTTCCATTGATCTACAGCCCACGATAAATGTTCTTTACACCATGCTAAACGACGAGTAGCATTCCGAGTGGAGATGAAAGGCTTATGAGCAGCCGCACGACCACGGTAACCCATGGAATGAAGATATCCGCGAATGGTACGTGTACATACCGACGTTCCAGCATTTTTACTCACCTGTACATTGAGGTCTTGTGCAGTACTCCCTCGATTAGCTGTAACGACTCTTCTGAGGTTTCCACGTCCTCTATCACTGATTTTCTTAGGTCTGCTGGTACGTTTTGCTGCTTGATGTGTCTTCCACTTATTCAGTACATCCGAAACAGTTAACTTGGGTATTTTTAGACGCCTCTCGGTTTCTCTTATGGACAACCCTCTAATATAACACCCAACAATCTTTCCTTTCTCAAAGTCACTTCTCTCTCGCCGCGACAATTTCACTCAGCCTCACAGTGCGATGATATAATCGCGGTCAGCTGCAGGTTTGTTTGTATACCGTTTGCAGCTGTATACCGCGCATCTTAACAACGCACCGGATCCGTTCATTTGCTTTGGAAGGGGTGTCCGGTGACTTTTGTCAATATAGTGTATACAGTATCTGGTCATAAGTACAAAGCCCGTTCCATAAAAACTGAGAGTAATTTTTTTTATTGACAACAGTGCGAAGGGCAGAAATTACCACGAAAACTACTAGTATTATTTTTATTTGGCAACAGTGCGAAGGGGAGAAATTACCACGCAAACTACTAGTATTTTTTTTTATTTGGCAACAGTGCGAAAGGGAGAAATTGCCACGCAAACTTCTAGTATTTTTTTTTATTTGGCAACAGTGCGAAGGGAAGAAATTACCACGCAAACTACTAGTATTTTTTTATTATTTAGCAACAGTGCGAAGGGGAGAAGTTACCACGCAAACTACTGGTATTTTTTTTTAATTTGGCGACAGTGTGAAGGGTAGAAATTACCACGCAAACTACTAGTATTTTTTTTTATTTGGCAATATAGTGAGAAGGGGAGAAATTACCACGCAAACTACTAGTATTTTTTTTTATTTGCCAACAGTGCGAAGGTGAGAAATTACCACGTAAACTACTAGTATTTTTTTTTTATTTGGCAACAGTGCGAAGGGGAGAAATTACCACGCAAACTACTAGTATTTTTTTATTTGGCAACAGTGCGAAAGGGGGAAATTACCACGCAAACTTCTAGTATTTTTTATTTATTTGGCAACAGTGCGAAGGGGAGAAATTACCACGCAAACTATACTAGTATCCTTTTTTATTTGGCAACAGTGCGAAGGGGAGAAATTATCACTCAAACTACTAGTATTTGTTTTTTATTTGGCAACAGTGCGAAGGGGAGAAATTACCACTCAAACTAATAGTATTTTTTTTATTTGGCAACAGTGCGAAGGGGAGAAATTACCACGCAACCTACTAGTATTTTTTTTTTTGGCATCAGTGCGAAGGGGAGAAATTACAACGCAAACTACTAGTATTTTTTTTTTATTTGGCAAGAGTGCGAAGGGGAGAAATTACCACGCAACCTACTAGTATTTTTTTTTTTTTTGGCAACAGTGCGAAGGGGAGAAATTACCACGCAACCTACTAGTATTTTTTTTATTTGGCAACAGTGCGAAGGGGAGAAATTACCACGCAACCTACTAGTATTTTTTTTATTTGGCAACAGTGCGAAGGGGAGAAATTACCACGCAAACTACTAGTATTTTTTTATTTGGCAACAGTGCGAAAGGGGGAAATTACCACGCAAACTTCTAGTATTTTTTATTTATTTGGCAACACTGCGAAGGGGAGAAATTACCACGCAAACTACTAGTATTTTTTTTTTTTTGGCAACAGTGCGAAGGGGAGAAATTACCACGCAAACTACTAGTATTTTTTTTTATTTGGCAACAGTGCGAAGGGGAGAAATTACCACGCAAACTACTAGTATTTTTTTTTATTTGGCAACAGTGCGAAGGGGAGAAATTACCACGCAAACTACTAGTATTTTTTTTGTTTGGCAACAGTGCGAAGGGGAGAGAAATTACCACGCAACCTACTAGTATTTTTTTTTTTTTTGGCAACAGTGCGAAGGGGAGAAATTACCACGCAAACTACTAGTATTTTTTTTTATTTGGCAACAGTGCGAAGGGGAGAAATTACCACGCAAACTACTAGAATTTTTTTTGGCAACAGTGCGAAGGGGAGAAATTACCACGCAACCTACTAGTATTTTTTTTATTTGGCAACAGTGCGAAGGGGAGAGAAATTACCACGCAACCTACTAGTATTTTTTTTTTTTTTGGCAACAGTGCGAAGGGGAGAAATTACCACGCAAACTACTAGTATTTTTTTTTATTTGGCAACAGTGCGAAGGGGAGAAACTACCACGCAAACTACTAGTATTTTTTTTTTTTGGCAACAGTGCGAAGGGGAGAAATTACCACGCAAACTACTAGTATTTTTTTTTATTTGGCAACAGTGCGAAGGGGAGAAATTACCACGCAAACTACTAGAATTTTTTTTTTGGCAACAGTGCGAAGGGGAGAAATTACCACGCAAACTACTAGTATCCTTTTTTATTTGGCAACAGTGGGAAGGGGAGAAATTACCACGTAAACTACTGAATTAAGGAAGTATCTATGACAACAGTTATTAGCCGTAGCAGAAGATTCTCGTTTTGTTATTGCGTAGTACGTCTGCATTTCGCCACAGAGCTATGGAGGTGAGTGATACAGAATTAAGAAGTGAAATGCGCTCTGCGATAAGATTTTGCTATCGTTTGGGTAAAAATGCTCCAGAAACAGTTGAATGAATGGAAAAAAGGCTTACAAAAATAAATGTTTGGGTAAGTCAACGATTTCTTAGATAGCACCATAATTTCAAAAAAGATCGTTTGTCGGCAGAACTCGGTCCGAGGCTTGGTCGGCCTCAAATGAAAGTCTTGTTACCGAGCGTATTGTTAACACTGTTTGGGCTGAATCTTAACACTGCATACACATACATTTCTAAAGGGCACAAGGCACATAATGTTTCTATGTTTTCGAATGCGCGCTCGTAAGTTAGAGACAAAAACTAAATCGTTTCTTCAGTTCCCGCTCATAAAATTAATGCCGGTATGAAATACTAGGCAAAACAAGTTAGTAAAATCATGCAATGCATTGATTATGATACGCTTTCCAACATACCAGAAATCATTACTCAAGTTATGAGGATAATGGCTGTGGAATAAATCTCGCTCCTGTGTCCTCACCTTTCACCCCATTTCAATGATATTCAACAGAACCGGTTCAGTATACCTCCGGAACAAAATGATAAAGTTTTGTCGCAATCGAAGCAACTTTGACCCCATTTCGCTCATTTTTACCAGGGTTCGTCCCCAGTGGTCCCCTACCACATACTAAAATTTCATCGAAATCGAACCATTTTTACGCAAGTTATGACGCACAAGGGCAATGTAATGGATCCTGCTTCTATGTCCTGATATTTGACCCCATTTTCAATTGGGTTCGTCCTCAGGTGGTCCTCTACCACATGCTAAAATTTCATCGAAATCGAACAATTTTTACGCAAGTTAGGACGCATAAGGGCAATGGAATGGATCCTGCTTCTATGTCCTGACATTTGACCCCATTTTCAATAGGGTTCGTCCCCAGGTGGTCCTCTACCACATACTTAAATTTCATCGAAATCGAACCATTTTTACGCAAGTTATGACGCATAAGGGCAATGGAATGGATCCTGCTTCTATGTCCTGACATTTGACCCCATTTTCAATAGGGTTCGTCCCCAGGTGGTCCTCTACCACATACTAAAATTTCATCGAAATCGAACCATTTTTACGCAAGTTATGACGCATAAGGGCAATGGAATGGATCCTGCTCCTATGTCCTGACATTTGACCCCATTTTCAATTCGGTTCGTCCCCAGTGGTTCCCTACCACATACTAAAATTTCATCGAAATCGAACCATTTTTACGCAAGTTATGACGCATAAGGGCAATTAAATGGACCCCGCTTCTATGACCTGACATTTGACCCCATTTTCAATAGGGTTCGTCCCCAGTGGTTCCCTACCACATACTAAAATTTCATCGAAATCGAACCATTCTTACGCAAGTTATGACGCATAAGGGCAATGAAATGGATCCCGCTTCTATGTCCTGACATTTGACCCCATTTTCAATAGGGTTCGTCCCCAGGTAGTCCCCTACCACATAATAAAATTTCATCGAAATCGAACCATTTTTACGCAAGTTATGACGCATAAGGGCAATGAAATGGATCCCGCTTCTATGTCCTGACATTTGACCCCATTTTCAATAGGGTTCGTCCCCAGGTAGTCCCCTACCACATAATAAAATTTCATCGAAACCGAACCATTTTTACGCAAGTTATGACGCATAAGGGCAATGAAATGGATCCCGCTTCTATGTCCTGACATTTGACCCCATTTTCAATAGGGTTCGTCCCCAGGTAGTCCCCTACCACATAATAAAATTTCATCGAAATCGAACCATTTTTACGCAAGTTATGACGCATAAGGGTAATGAAATGGATCCCGCTTCTATGTCCTGACATTTGACCCCATTTTCAATAGGGTTCGTCCCCAGGTGGTCCCCTACCACATACTAAAATTTCATCGAAATCGAACCATTTTTACGCAAGTTATGACGCATAAGGGCAATGAAATGGATCCCGCTTCTATGAATTGACATTTGACCCCATTTCCAATAGGGTTCGTCCCCAGGTGGTCCCCTACCACATACTAAAATTTCATCGAAATCGAACCATTTTTACGCAAGTTATGACGCATAAGGGCAATGGAATCGAACCCGCTCCTATGCCCTGACCTTTGACCCCATTTTCAATAGGGTTCGTCCCCAGGTGGTCCCCTACCACATACTAAAATTTCATCGAAATCGAACCATTTTTACGCAAGTTATGACGCATAAGGGCAATGAAATTGATCCCGCTTCTATGACCTGACATTTGACCCCATTTTCAATAGGGTTCGTCCCCAGGTGGTCCCCTACCACATACCAAAATTTCATCGAAATCGAACCATTTTTACGCAAGTTATGACGCATAAGGGCAATGAAATGGATCCCGCTTCTATGTCCTGACATTTGACCCCATTTTCAATAGGGTTCGTCCCCAGGTGGTCCCCTACCACACACTAAAATTTCATCGAAATCGAACCATTTTTACGCAAGTTATGACGCATAAGGGCAATGAAATGGATCCCGCTTCTATGACCTGACATTTGACCCCATTTTCAATAGGGTTCGTCCCCAGTGGTCCCCTACCACATACTGAAATTTCATCGAAATCGAACCATTTTTACGTGAGTTATGACGCATAAGGGTAATGAAATGGATCCCGCTTCTATGACCTGACATTTGACCCCATTTTCAATAGGGTTCGTCCCCAGTGGTTCCCTACCACATACTGAAATTTCATCGAAATCGAACCATTTTTACGTGAGTTATGACGCATAAGGGTAATGAAATGGATCCCGCTTCTATGACCTGACATTTGACCCCATTTTCAATAGGGTTCGTCCCCAGTGGTCCCCTACCACATACTGAAATTTCATCGAAATCGAACCATTTTTACGTGAGTTATGACGCATAAGGGTAATGAAATGGACCCCGCTTCTATGACCTGACATTTGACCCCATTTTCAATAGGGTTCGTCCCCAGTGGTTCCCTACCACATACTAAAATTTCATCGAAATCGAACCATTCTTACGCAAGTTATGACGCATAAGGGCAATGAAATGGATCCCGCTTCTATGTCCTGACATTTGACCCCATTTTCAATAGGGTTCGTCCCCAGGTAGTCCCCTACCACATAATAAAATTTCATCGAAATCGAACCATTTTTACGCAAGTTATGACGCATAAGGGCAATGAAATGGATCCCGCTTCTATGTCCTGACATTTGACCCCATTTTCAATAGGGTTCGTCCCCAGGTAGTCCCCTACCACATAATAAAATTTCATCGAAATCGAACCATTTTTACGCAAGTTATGACGCATAAGGGTAATGAAATGGATCCCGCTTCTATGTCCTGACATTTGGCCCCATTTTCAATAGGGTTCGTCCCCAGTGGTTCCCTACCACATAGTAAAATTTCATCGAAATCGAACCATTTTTACGCAAGTTATGACGCATAAGGGCAATGAAATGGATCCCGCTTCTATGTCCTGACATTTGACCCCATTTTCAATAGGGTTCGTCCCCAGGTGGTCCCCTACCACATACTAAAATTTCATCGAAATCGAACCATTTTTACGCAAGTTATGACGCATAAGGGCAATGAAATGGATCCCGCTTCTATGAATTGACATTTGACCCCATTTTCAATAGGGTTCGTCCCCAGGTGGTCCCCTACCACATACTAAAATTTCATCGAAATCGAACCATTTTTACGCAAGTTATGACGCATAAGGGCAATGAAATGGATCCCGCTTCTATGACCTGACATTTGACCCCATTTTCAATAGGGTTCGTCCCCAGGTGGTCCCCTACCACATACTGAAATTTCATCGAAATCGAACCATTTTTACGTGAGTTAACGTGCCGACAGACAGACGGACGGAAAAAGCTGGAGCTTATACGCTTCTTCAACCTACGGTTGGAAAGCGTAAGAAAAGATCCAAATGAGTTGACAGTGAAAATAAATCATTAATGTATATATTAAACAATAAAGTGCCGAGAACAGAACCCTGAGGTACTCCTGATCTCATAAGTTGAAATGAGGTGTAATAATGCTCAATTTGTGTATATTGTTGTCTGTTAGTCAAGCAATTTTTGAAGAGTGCATAAGTATTACTCCTGATTCCTATATTTTGTAATAATGGGCGAAATGGGGTCAAAGGTCAGGGCATAGGAGCGGGTTCGATTCCATTTCCCTTATGCGTCATAACTTGCGTAAAAATGGTTCGATTTCGATGAAATTTTAGTGTGTGGTAGGGGACCACCTGGGGACGAACCCTATTGAAAATGGGGTCAAATGTCAGGGCATAGAAGCGGGATCCATTTCATTGCCCTTATGCGTCATAACTTGCGTAAAAATGGTTCGATTTCGATGAAATTTTAGTGTGTGGTAGGGGACCACCTGGGGACGAACCCTATTGAAAATGGGGTCAAATGTCAGGGCATAGAAGCGGGATCCATTTCATTGCCCTTATGCGTCATAACTTGCGTAAAAATGGTTCGATTTCGATGAAATTTTAGTATGTGGTAGGGGACCACCTGGGGACGAACCCTATTGAAAATGGGGTCAAATGTCAGGTCATAGAAGCGGGATCCATTTCATTGCCCTTATGCGTCATAACTTGCGTAAAAATGGTTCGATTTCGATGAAATTTTAGTGTGTGGTAGGGGACCACCTGGGGACGAACCCTATTGAAAATGGGGTCAAATGTCAGGGCATAGAAGCGGGATCCATTTCATTGCCCTTATGCGTCATAACTTGCGTAAAAATGGTTCGATTTCGATGAAATTTTAGTGTGGTAGGGGACCACCTGGGGACGAACCCTATTGAAAATGGGGTCAAATGTCAGGACATAGAAGCGGGATCCATTTCATTGCCCTTATGCGTCATAACTTGCGTAAAAATGGTTCGATTTCGATGAAATTTTGGTATGTGGTAGGGGACCACCTGGGGACGAACCCTATTGAAAATGGGGTCAAATGTCAGGTCATAGAAGCGGGATCCATTTCATTGCCCTTATGCGTCATAACTTGCGTAAAAATGGTTCGATTTCGATGAAATTTTAGTATGTGGTAGGGGACCACCTGGGGACGAACCCTATTGAAAATGGGGTCAAAGGTCAGGGCATAGGAGCGGGTTCGATTCCATTGCCCTTATGCGTCATAACTTGCGTAAAAATGGTTCGATTTCGATGAAATTTTAGTATGTGGTAGGGGACCACCTGGGGACGAACCCTATTGAAAATGGGGTCAAATGTCAGGTCATAGAAGCGGGATCCATTTCATTGCCCTTATGCGTCATAACTTGCGTAAAAATGGTTCGATTTCGATGAAATTTTAGTATGTGGTAGGGGACCACCTGGGGACGAACCCTATTGAAAATGGGGTCAAATGTCAGGTCATAGAAGCGGGATCCATTTCATTGCCCTTATGCCTCATAACTTGCGTAAATATCGTTCGATTTCGATGAAATTTTAGTATGTGGTAGGGGACGAACCCTATTAAAAATGGGTGAAGTGGGGTCAAAGGTCACGCCATAAGAGCAGGATCCATTCAATTGCCCTTCCGCGTCATAACTTGCGTAAATATGGTTCGATTTCGATGAAATTTTAGTATGTGGTAGGGGACCACCAGGGGACGAACCCTATTGAAAATGGGTGAAGTGGGGTCAAAAGTCACGCCATAAGAGCAGGATCCATTCAATTGCCCTTCCGCGTCATAACTTGCATATAAATATGGTTCGATTTCGATGAAATTTTAGTATGTGGTAGGGGACCACCAGGGGACGAACCCTATTGAAAATGGGTGAAGTGGGGTCAAAGGTAACGCCATAAGAGCAGGATCCATTCAATTGCCCTTGTGCGTCATAACTTGCGTAAATATGGTTCGATTTCGATGAAATTTTAGTATGTGGTAGGGGACCACCAGGGGACGAACCCTATTAAAAATGGGTGAAGTGGGGTCAAAGGTAACGCCATAAGAGCAGGATCCATTCAATTGCCCTTCTGCGTCATAACTTGCGTAAATATGGTTCGATTTCGATGAAATTTTAGTATGTGGTAGGGGACCACCAGGGGACGAACCCTATTGAAAATGGGTGAAGTGGGGTCAAAGGTCACGCCATAAGAGCAGGATCCATTCAATTGCCCCTCCGCGTCATAACTTGCGTAAATATGGTTCGATTTCGATGACATTTCAGTATGTGGTAGGGAACCACTGGGCACGAACCCTATTGAAAAAGGGCGAATGGGGTCAAAGGTCACGCAGGGCATAAGAGCGGGATTTATTCCATTGCCCTTATGCTTCATAACTTGCTTAAAAATGGTCCGATTTTGGTGACATTTTGGTATGTGGTAAGGAACCACCTGGGAACGAAACCTATTAAAAATGGGTGGAATGGGGTCAAAGGTCAGTGCATAAAAGCGGGATCAATTTCATTGCCTTTATGCGTCATAACATGCGTAGATATGGTTCGATTTCGATGAAATTTTAGTATGTGGTAGGGAACCACTGGGCACGAACTCTATTGAAAATGGGCGAATGGGGTCAAAGGTCACGCAGGGCATAAGAGCGGGATTTATTCCATTGCCCTTATGCGTCAAAACTTGCGTAAAAATGGTTCGATTTCGATGAAATTTTAGTATGTGGTAGGGAGCCACTGGGGACGAACCCTATTGAAAATGTGCGAAATGGGGTCAAAGGTCAGGACACTGGAGGGGGATCCATTCCATTGCCCTTGTGCATCATAACTTACCAAAAAATGTTTCGATTGCGAGAAAACTTTATCATGTTGTTCCTGAGGTATAGTGAACCGGTTCTGTTGAATATCAACGAAATGGGGTCAAAGGTCGTTGCACAAAAGCAAGATTTATTCCACAGTCATTATTCTCATAACTAGCGTAAAACTGCTTCTATTGCGACAAAACTTTAGTATGTTATTTTTGAGGTGTACTGAACCGGTTCTGTTGAATATCAACGAAATGGGGTCAAAGGTCATTGCACAAAAGCAAGATTTATTCCACAGTCATTGTTCTCATAACTAGCGTAAAACTGCTTCTATTGCGACAAAACTTTAGTATGTTATTTTTGAGGTGTACTGAACCGGTTCTGTTGAATATCATCGGAAAGTTGTCAAAGGTCAGGACACAGGAGCGAGATTTATTCCACAGCCATTATCCTCATAACTTGAGTAATAATTTCTGGTATGTTGGAAAGCGTATCATAATCAATGCATTGCATGATTTTACTAACTTGTTTCTGTATGCTGATGATACAGCTGTTCTTATAAAAGGAAAAAAAAAACTTAGCTAAAATACAACACAATGTAATAAACAGTTGCAAACTATATCTGACTGGTTAAATTCTAATGAATTAATAATTAATGTTAATAAAACTAAAGCGGTGATTTTTTCTAATACATCATCTCCTTTAACACCAAATGTACAAATATCCGTTAATAATAAAATAATTGATATAGTACCTTCATTCAACTACCTCGGAACTACAATAAATTTTGACCTCAAATGGAATAAACATATTGATTTTTTTAAAATTAAAATCTAGAAATATTGTTAATGTGAGTAATATCCTGACTGATCTAACAACTAAAACATTGATCTCATTGTATTACACACTATTTCAAACTCATATCAAATACTTCCAGTGCTTACGTATGGTGCAGAGACGTGGACCTTAACTAAAAGAGACATACAAAGGCTGCAGACAACTCAAAGTAGCATGGAGAGGTGCATGCTTGGTGTAACCAGGAGAGATAAGAAGAGGAACTCGTGGATCCGAAAAATGACAAGAGTGGAAGACATCATGATCAGAGTCAAATCCCTGAAATGGCAATGGGCTGGACATACTGCCAGAAGGACAGATCATCGATGGACAGCCGAAATTTTAGATTGGATTCCAAGGGACAGGAAAAGACCCAGAAGAAGACCACATGGGAGATGGGTGGATGAAATTCGAAAGTATGCGGGAGTGACATGGAGGAGACTGGCACAAGACAGACCGTTGTGGAGGAAACTTGGGGAGACCTTCGTCCAGCAGTGGATTGATAATGGTTGACAATGATGATGATGATGATGATGATCATGGGGACAAACGGCACAATACAATATTAATAAATCACAAATTCTACAAAATAAATTTATTAGACTAATTGATCTCAAATCACATCCTAATACTCGATCTTTAATAAATTTTAGAACAAAAGTATATCCTAATAAATATAATATACTTACTATTACTCAACTATACTACACTGCTGGCCACCCAAAATGCAACACCGAGAAGGACACGAGATAGCAAAGCCAGATTTACTGGACACATAACAACAGATACAAAGATGAAACGATTGAGCTTACAGGCCCGTGAGACTTGCGGAACACGCAGACATCAATAGTTCGTGTGGACCCCCATGGCTGGCAATAACGGCCGCTACACGCCGCGGCGTCGAACGAAAGAGGCTTTGGATGTGGGCTTGGGGTATGTCGGTCCAGGCTGCTTCCACACGTTGCCACAGTTCATCACGGGTGCTGCTTGCCGGGCCACTCAGTTGACGATCAGCGACCAGACGTGTTCGATGGGCGACATATCGGGAGAACAGGCTGGCCACGGCAACAGTGACACCAGGTGGGCCGTGAAGAATTGTTGCACGATGCGTGCCACGTGCGGGCGCGCATTGTCCTGTTGAAACTTGGCCGATGGCAGGTCCTGCAGGTAAGGGAGGACTACAGGCTCCAAAACGTCGGAGATGGTGCGGTGGCTGTTGAGTGTACCGGCGATGCCTACCAGAGGGGTGCGGGTGTCATATCCAATTGCGCCCCAAACCATAACTCCAGGCGACGGACCGGTATGGCGATGCATAATGCAGGCGTCATACAGTCTCTCCCCGCGGTGACGCCACACGCGAATCCAACCTTCGTGGTGTTGCAGGCAGAAGCGGGATTCGTCGGAGAAGACAATGTCGTGCCATTCCGTAGTCCAGGTTCGGCGTTCAACGGCCCACTGCCGCCGCACTCGCCGGTGGTGTAACGTCAATGGCAATCGGAGCAATGGGCGCCGTGCGACAAGTCCCCTCTCCTGCAGATGACGTCGAACGGTACGTGCTTACACAGGTTGTTGCGCAACACACCCTAATTCCTACGCTAACGTTCGTGATGTGGCAATGCGAGCCGTCAATGCCCGCCGCACAACATGCCGGTCCTCTCGTTCGGTGGTGTGCCGCGGTTAATGCAATCGCTCACGTCGATCCGTCCGTCACTCCTGCACCCACCGAATCCATACTCGCCTCGCTGTGGCTGGATGTCGTCCCACACGGGCGCCGATGTCTCGGTACGATAAACCGCTGTCGCGATAAGCCACTATTCGTGCTCTGTCGAACTCCGAAGCGTTCTGGAATGACTGCCGTGTTCTGCGACGAGGCGTCAGGAAGATTCCCACGCACAGGTCCGGCAGCACAACACACTTCCACTACTTACACCCCGCCTTCTGTGCATCCTTCTTATATTGCTTCTCGGTGGCGTGCCGGGCGCACATGATTTGCATATGCCCTGCGATGCTAATAGTTTGCATGTCCTCTCGCGGGCGACGCATGCTGCGAATTTCAGACCAATCGGATGCTTCCTTCTTGGTGTTGCATTTTGGGTGGCCAGCAGTGTATTTTAATCTCGGAAAAAATTATGTTCAAACGAATTAAATATAATTTTTATTCAGATCTCATATTTCCTATAATACACATGCGCATTCGTATGAAACAAGGAATAAACTGCAATTACAACCTATTTTTCCAAAAACGGAATCAATAAAACTTACTCTAAATTCCAGAGGTCCTGAATACTGGAATTCTTTACCTAGCAACCTAACTAAGTTAAACAATTTCAATTTATTTAAAATAAAATCAAACTCTATCTTCTTCAATCATTAAAAAAAAAGGAAAACCATGGCAAAACGTCTTCTGATTGTCTGAATTGATGTGCGCATCTGTTATTTCATTTGCTTCTTCTTTCCTGTTATTACAGTCTATGTTAATCATTTATGAACTGTTAATTTTTTTCCACCCTTTTTGCTTTCTTCTAAGAGCATGTAACAACAAAAATAAATAAATAAATAAAATAAAATTTCAATAGGATTTGTCCCTAGGTGGTCCCCTACCACGTACTGAAATTTCATCGAAATTGAACCGTATTTACGCGAGTAATCGGGCGGACAGACGAACGGACAAAGATGGAGCATATACGCTTCTTCAACCTACGGTTGGAAAGCGTAAAAAATAAGTACCTGTTCCTATCAGTGGTTTATAAAATCTTCACTAAAGTTCTTTCACACCGCTTGAAGGTGACACTGGACATGGCTCAACCGAGAGAACAAGCTGGATTCAGGAGTGGCTACAGCACAATAGATCATATCCACGTACTGAGAGAACTAATTGAAAGAGCGAGGGAATATGAACTTCCATTGTGCATGGCTTTTATCGATTATGAAAAAGCCTTTGATTCGGTGAAACCATCAGCAGTTACCACGGCTCTGAAATCCTGCGGTATTGAAGATGCATACATTAATATTATTAATAACATCTATAAAAATGCAAGTGCAAAGATTCGGCTGTTTGAAAATACAACACACATAAAAATTGGAAAGGGAGTGAGACAAGGTGACACCATATCTCCGAAGCTCTTTAATGCCACATTGGAAAATGTCTTTCAATCACTGAACTGGGAAAACAAAGGGATAAAGATTAATGGAGATTATCTAACCCACCTTCGTTTTGCTGATGACGTAGTCATTTTTGCAACTACCCCATCAGAGCTGCAGAGTATGATCCAGGAACTTGCTGACAAGAGTAAAGAAGTGGGATTAAAAATGAACTTTCAGAAGACAAAAGTGATGTTCAATGCTTTTACAAGAAATGAAGATTTATCGATTGATGGAGAAAAGCTGCAGATAACAGACACGTACGTTTATCTTGGACAGCAGATATCAAGTGAGGGTCACATTGATGAAGAAATTAATTGGCGAATAAAACTTGCCTGGAGAGCTTTTGGAAGAAACAGTATCATTTTCAAAAGCAATATGCCATTATGTCTTAAAAGAAAAGTGTTTGATCAATGCATCCTTCCAGTGCTTACGTATGGTGCAGAGACGTGGACCTTAACAAAAGAGACATACAAAGGCTAAAGATAACTCAAAGCAGCATGGAGAGGTGCATGCTTGGAGTAACCAGGAGAGATAAGAAGAGGAACTCGTGGATCCGAAAAATGACAAGACATCATGATCAGAGCTAAATCCCTGAAATGGCAATGAGTTGGGCATACTGCCAGAAGGACAGACAATCGATGTACAGCCGAAATTTTAGATTGGATTCTAAGGAACAGGAAAAGACCCAGAAGAAGACCACATGGGAGATGGGTGGATGAAATTGGAAAGTATGCGGGAGTGACATGGAGGAGACTGGGACATGACAGACCGTTGTGGAGGAAACTTGGGGAGACCTTCGTCCAGCAGTGGATTGATAATGGTTGATGATGATGATGATGTCATTCCGGCGTATACAGACACATTTCGAGCATTGAAAGTCCCTGAAATTTAAGCGAGGAGTGTGAAGAAATGCCATTTCGATGGAGAAATAGTTGGTGGTTCGAGCAGATGTCGAGCACTTTTCCCGCCAAAAAGAGAAGGTGCAAAGACCCGTTGCGAAGCCTCCCGCGGAACGAGATATGAAGTGGGCGTGGGTGTGTACACACCCTTTCACCTGCCCACTCAGCTGGTGGGATGACGATGAGCTACAGTTCAAGGCTGTTTCCCTGCAACTTACCAATCATTTCTTCGAAGGATCCAAGGTAACAATCAAAACTCTATACAGAGAGCGCCCAACTCGCGAAACTTGCTTGGTGGGATCGTAAATGACTTGACTGTCTGCGCTAGACGACAATAAGTTGTTCTCGCTACTCAGAATACTCGAAGTGAGGCCTTTGCTACTTTTTTCTTTTGCTGCGTATTTTTTTCTCAGGAGCAAACAAAATATATCGCGGAATACTTTCACTAGCATTCCAAGGAAAGTCATGCACGCCCAGTTCCCCCACGTTATTATTTATCGTTTTTCTTTTAGGATGGAACATCTCGTACTTCGTTTTAATCCTTTTTAAATCTGTGTACAGTCCCGATTCTGAGGTGTTTGCCGCCTGCGCGCTACAGATATTTGGCCGCCCATGCCAATGCGGATCGAGTACAAGTAAATACACAGTGCTTCAAAGAATTTTTAAAACTGGGTCTGTAAAATGAAATAGAAACAAGAAATTATAATTTGTTTTGGTTTGTTATTCAAAATAAGTCCCTCCGGTTTCAATACACAGTGTGGCAAAGAATTTTTAAGACTGGGTCTGTGAAATGAAATAGAAACAAGAAATTATAATTTGTTTTGGTTTGTTATTCAAAATAAGTCCCTCCGGCTTCAATACACAGTGTGGCAAAGAATTTTTAAGACTGGGTCTGTGAAATGAAATAGAAACAAGAAATTATAATTTGTTTTGGTTTGTTATTCAAAATAAGTCCCTCCGGCTTCAATACACAGTGTGGCAAAGAATTTTTAAGACTGGGTCTGTGAAATGAAATAGAAACAAGAAATTATAATTTGTTTTGGTTTGTTATTCAAAATAAGTCCCTCCGGCTTCAATACACAGTGTGGCAAAGAATTTTTAAGACTAGGTCTGTGAAATGAAATAGAAACAAGAAATTATAATTTGTTTTGGTTTGTTATTCAAAATAAGTCCCTCCGGCTTCAATACACAGTGTGGCAAAGAATTTTTAAGACTGGGTCTGTGAAATGAAATAGAAACAAGAAATTATAATTTGTTTTGGTTTGTTATTCAAAATAAGTCCCTCCGGCTTCAATACACAGTGTGGCAAAGAATTTTTAAGACTAGGTCTGTGAAATGAAATAGAAACAAGAAATTATAATTTGTTTTGGTTTGTTATTCAAAATAAGTCCCTCCGGCTTCAATACACAGTGTGGCAAAGAATTTTTAAGACTGGGTCTGTGAAATGAAATAGAAACAAGAAATTATAATTTGTTTTGGTTTGTTATTCAAAATAAGTCCCTCCGGCTTCAATACACAGTGTGCCAAAGAATTTTTAAGACTGGGTCTGTGAAATGAAATAGAAACAAGAAATTATAATTTGTTTTGGTTTGTTATTCAAAATAAGTCCCTCCGGCTTCAATACACAGTGTGGCAAAGAATTTTTAAGACTGGGTCTGTGAAATGAAATAGAAACAAGAAATTATAATTTGTTTTGGTTTGTTATTCAAAATAAGTTCCTCCGGCTTCAATACACTGTGTGGCAAAGGATTTTTAACACTGGGTCTGTAAAATGAAATAGAAACAAGAAATTATCATTTGTTTTCGTTTGTTATTCAAAATAAGTCCCTCCGGCTTCAATACACAGTGTGTCAAAGAAGTTTTAAGACTGGGTCTGTAAAATGAAATAGAAACAAGAAATTATAATTTGTTTTGGTTTGTTATTCAAAACAAGTAACTCCGCTTCAATACACAGTGTGGCAAAGAATTTTTAACACTGGGTCTGTAAAATGAAATAGAAACAAGAAATTATAATTTGTTTTGGTTTGTTTTTCAAAACAAGTTCCTCCGGCTTCAATACACAGTGTGGCGAAGAATTTTTAACACTGGGTCTGTAAAATGAAATAGAAACAAGAAATTATAATTTGTTTTGGTTTGTTATTCAAAACACGTCCCTCTGGCTTCAATACACCGTGTGGCAAAGAATTTTTAACACTGGGCCTGTAAAATGAAATAGAAACAAGAAATTATAATTTGTTTTGGTTTGTTATTCAAAACAAGTCCCTCCGGCTTCAATACACAGTGTGGCAAAGAATTTTTAACACTGGGTCTGTAAAATGAAATAGACACAAGAAATTATAATTTGTTTTATTTTGTTATTCAAAACAAGTCCCTCCGGCTTCAATACACAGTGTGGCAAATAATTTTTAACACTGGGTCTGTAAAATGAAATAGACACAAGAAATTATAATTTGTTTTGGTTTGTTATTCAAAACAAGTCCCTCCGGCTTCAATACACAGTGTGGCAAAGAATTTTTAACACTGGGTCTGTAAAATGAAATAGACACAAGAAATTATAATTTGTTTTGGTTTGTTATTCAAAATAAGTCCCTCCGCCTTCAATACGCAGTGTGGCAAAGAATTTTTAACACTGGGTCTGTAAAATGAAATAGAAACAAGAAATTATAATTTGTTTTGGTTTGTTATTCAAAATAAGTCCCTCCGGCTTCAATACACAGTGTGGCAAAGAAGTTTTAACACTGGGTCTGTGAAATAAAACAGAAACAAGAAATTATAATTTGTTTTGGTTTGTTATTCAAAATAAGTCCCTCCGGCTTCAATACACAGTGTGGCAAAGAATTTTTAACACTGGGTCTGTGAAATGAAACAGAAACAAGAAATTATAATTTGTTTTGGTTTGTTATTCAAAATAAGTCCCTCCGGCTTCAATACACAGTGCGGCAAAGAATTTTTAAGACTGGGTCTGTGAAATGAAATAGAAACAAGAAATTATAATTTGTTTTGATTTGTTATTCAAAATAAGTCCCTCCGGCTTCAATACACAGTGTGACAAAGAATTTTTAACACTGGGTCTGTGAAATGAAACAGAAACAAGAAATTATAATTTGTTTTGGTTTGTTATTCAAAATAAGTCCCTCCGGCTTCAATACACAGTGTGGCAAAGAATTTTTAAGACTGGGTCTGTGAAATGAAACAGAAACAAGAAATTATAATTTGTTTTGGTTTGTTATTCAAAATAAGTCCCTCCGGCTTCAATACACAGTGTGACAAAGAATTTTTAACACTGGGTCTGTGAAATGAAACAGAAACAAGAAATTATAATTTGTTTTGGTTTGTTATTCAAAATAAGTCCCTCCGGCTTCAATACACAGTGTGGCAAAGAATTTTTAACTCTGGGTCTGTGAAATGAAACAGAAACAAGAAATTATAATTTGGTTTGGTTTGTTATTCAAAATAAGTCCCTCCGGCGTCAATACACAGTGTGGCAAAGAATTTTTAACACTGGGTCTGTGAAATGAAACAGAAACAAGAAATTATAATTTGTTTTGGTTTGTTATTCAAAATAAGTCCCTCCGGCTTCAATACACAGTGCGGCAAAGAATTTTTAAGACTGGGTCTGTGAAATAAAACAGAAACAAGAAATTATAATTTGTTTTGGTTTGTTATTCAAAATAAGTCCCTCCGGCTTCAATACACAGTGTGACAAAGAATTTTTAACACTGGGTCTGTGAAATGAAACAGAAACAAGAAATTATAATTTGTTTTGGTTTGTTATTCAAAATAAGTCCCTCCGGCTTCAATACACAGTGTGGCAAAGAATTTTTAACACTGGGTCTGTGAAATGAAACAGAAACAAGAAATTATAATTTGTTTTGGTTTGTTATTCAAAATAAGTCCCTCCGGCTTCAATACACAGTGTGGCAAAGAATTTTTAACACTGGGTCTGTGAAATGAAACAGAAACAGGAAATTATAATTTGTTCTGGTTTGTTATTCAAAATAAGTCCCTCCGGCTTCAATACACAGTGTGGCAAAGAATTTTTAACACTGGGTCTGTGAAATGAAACAGAAACAAGAAATTATAATTTGTTTTGGTTTGTTATTCAAAATAAGTCCCTCCGGCTTCAATACACAGTGCGGCAAGGAATTTTTAAGACTGGGTCTGTGAAATGAAACAGAAACAAGAAATTATAATTTGTTTTGGTTTGTTATTCAAAATAAGTCCCTCCGGCTTCAATACACAGTGTGGCAAAGAAGTTTTAACACTGGGTCTGTGAAATAAAACAGAAACAAGAAATTATAATTTGTTTTGGTTTGTTATTCAAAATAAGTCCCTCCGGCTTCAATACACAGTGTGACAAAGAATTTTTAACACTGGGTCTGTGAAATGAAACAGAAACAAGAAATTATAATTTGTTTTGGTTTGTTATTCAAAATAAGTCCCTCCGGCTTCAATACACAGTGTGGCAAAGAATTTTTAACACTGGGTCTGTGAAATGAAACAGAAACAAGAAATTATAATTTGTTTTGGTTTGTTATTCAAAATAAGTCCCTCCGGCTTCAATACACAGTGTGGCAAAGAATTTTTAACACTGGGTCTGTGAAATGAAACAGAAACAGGAAATTATAATTTGTTCTGGTTTGTTATTCAAAATAAGTCCCTCCGGCTTCAATACACAGTGTGGCAAAGAATTTTTAACACTGGGTCTGTGAAATGAAACAGAAACAAGAAATTATAATTTGTTTTGGTTTGTTATTCAAAATAAGTCCCTCCGGCTTCAATACACAGTGCGGCAAGGAATTTTTAAGACTGGGTCTGTGAAATGAAACAGAAACAAGAAATTATAATTTGTTTTGGTTTGTTATTCAAAATAAGTCCCTCCGGCTTCAATACCCAGTGTGGCAAAGAAGTTTTAACACTGGGTCTGTGAAATAAAACAGAAACAAGAAATTATAATTTGTTTTGGTTTGTTATTCAAAATAAGTCCCTCCGGCTTCAATACACAGTGTGACAAAGAATTTTTAACACTGGGTCTGTGAAATGAAACAGAAACAAGAAATTATAATTTGTTTTGGTTTGTTATTCAAAATAAGTCCCTCCGGCTTCAATACACAGTGCGGCAAAGAATTTTTAAGACTGGGTCTGTGAAATGAAATAGAAACAAGAAATTATAATTTGTTTTGGTTTGTTATTCAAAATAAGTCCCTCCGGCTTCAATACACAGTGTGGCAAAGAATTTTTAACACTGGGTCTGTGAAATGAAACAGAAACAGGAAATTATAATTTGTTCTGGTTTGTTATTCAAAATAAGTCCCTCCGGCTTCAATACACAGTGTGGCAAAGAATTTTTAACACTGGGTCTGTGAAATGAAACAGAAACAAGAAATTATAATTTGTTTTGGTTTGTTATTCAAAATAAGTCCCTCCGGCTTCAATACACAGTGCGGCAAGGAATTTTTAAGACTGGGTCTGTGAAATGAAACAGAAACAAGAAATTATAATTTGTTTTGGTTTGTTATTCAAAATAAGTCCCTCCGGCTTCAATACACAGTGTGGCAAAGAATTTTTAACACTGGGTCTGTGAAATGAAACAGAAACAAGAAATTATAATTTGTTTTGGTTTGTTATTCAAAATAAGTCCCTCCGGCTTCAATACACAGTGTGGCAAAGAAGTTTTAACACTGGGTCTGTGAAATAAAACAGAAACAAGAAATTATAATTTGTTTTGGTTTGTTATTCAAAATAAGTCCCTCCGGCTTCAATACACAGTGTGGCAAAGAATTTTTAACACTGGGTCTGTGAAATGAAACAGAAACAAGAAATTATAATTTGTTTTGGTTTGTTATTCAAAATAAGTCCCTCCGGCTTCAATACACAGTGTGGCAAAGAAGTTTTAACACTGGGTCTGTGAAATAAAACAGAAACAAGAAATTATAATTTGTTTTGGTTTGTTATTCAAAATAAGTCCCTCCGGCTTCAATACACAGTGTGGCAAATAATTTTTAACACTGGGTCTGTGAAATGAAACAGAAACAAGAAATTATAATTTGTTTTGGTTTGTTATTCAAAATAAGTCCCTCCGGCTTCAATACACAGTGTGGCAAAGAATTTTTAACTCTGGGTCTGTGAAATGAAACAGAAACAAGAAATTATAATTTGGTTTGGTTTGTTATTCAAAATAAGTCCCTCCGGCGTCAATACACAGTGTGGCAAAGAATTTTTAACACTGGGTCTGTGAAATGAAACAGAAACAAGAAATTATAATTTGTTTTGGTTTGTTATTCAAAATAAGTCCCTCCGGCTTCAATACACAGTGTGGCAAAGAATTTTTAACACTGGGTCTGTGAAATGAAATAGAAACAAGAAATTATAATTTGTTTTGGTTTGTTATTCAAAACAAGTCCTTCCGGCTTCAATACACAGTGCGGCAAAGAATTTTTAAGACTGGGTCTGTAAAATGAAATAGAAACAAGAAATTATAATTTGTTTTGGTTTGTTATTTAAAATAAGTCCCTCCGGCTTCAATACACAGTGTGGCAAAGAAGTTTTAACACTGGGTCTGTGAAATAAAACAGAAACAAGAAATTATAATTTGTTTTGGTTTGTTATTCAAAATAAGTCCCTCCGGCTTCAATACACAGTGTGGCAAAGAATTTTTAACACTGGCTCTGTGAAATGAAACAGAAACAAGAAATTATAATTTGTTTTGGTTTGTTATTCAAAATAAGTCCCTCCGGCTTCAACACATAGTGCGGCAAAGAATTTTTAAGACTGGGTCTGTGAAATGAAATAGAAACAAGAAATTATAATTTGTTTTGGTTTGTTATTCAAAATAAGTCCCTTCGGCTTCAATACACAGTGCGGCAAAGAATTTTTAAGACTGGGTCTGTGAAATGAAATAGAAACAAGAAATTATAATTTGTTTTGGTTTGTTATTCAAAATAAGTCCCTCCGGCTTCAATACACAGTGTGGCAAAGAATTTTTAACACTGGGTCTGTGAAATGAAACAGAAACAGGAAATTATAATTTGTTCTGGTTTGTTATTCAAAATAAGTCCCTCCGGCTTCAATACACAGTGTGGCAAAGAATTTTTAACACTGGGTCTGTGAAATGAAACAGAAACACGAAATTATAATTTGTTTTGGTTTGTTATTCAAAATAAGTCCCTCCGGCTTCAATACACAGTGCGGCAAGGAATTTTTAAGACTGGGTCTGTGAAATGAAACAGAAACAAGAAATTATAATTTGTTTTGGTTTGTTATTCAAAATAAGTCCCTCCGGCTTCAATACACAGTGTGGCAAAGAAGTTTTAACACTGGGTCTGTGAAATAAAACAGAAACAAGAAATTATAATTTGTTTTGGTTTGTTATTCAAAATAAGTCCCTCCGGCTTCAATACACAGTGTGACAAAGAATTTTTAACACTGGGTCTGTGAAATGAAACAGAAACAAGAAATTATAATTTGTTTTGGTTTGTTATTCAAAATAAGTCCCTCCGGCTTCAATACACAGTGTGGCAAAGAATTTTTAACACTGGGTCTGTGAAATGAAACAGAAACAAGAAATTATAATTTGTTTTGGTTTGTTATTCAAAATAAGTCCCTCCGGCTTCAATACACAGTGTGGCAAAGAATTTTTAACACTGGGTCTGTGAAATGAAACAGAAACAGGAAATTATAATTTGTTTTGGTTTGTTATTCAAAATAAGTCCCTCCGGCTTCAATACACAGTGTGGCAAAGAATTTTTAACACTGGGTCTGTGAAATGAAACAGAAACAAGAAATTATAATTTGTTTTGGTTTGTTATTCAAAATAAGTCCCTCCGGCTTCAATACACAGTGCGGCAAGGAATTTTTAAGACTGGGTCTGTGAAATGAAACAGAAACAAGAAATTATAATTTGTTTTGGTTTGTTATTCAAAATAAGTCCCTCCGGCTTCAATACACAGTGTGGCAAAGAAGTTTTAACACTGGGTCTGTGAAATAAAACAGAAACAAGAAATTATAATTTGTTTTGGTTTGTTATTCAAAATAAGTCCCTCCGGCTTCAATACACAGTGTGACAAAGAATTTTTAACACTGGGTCTGTGAAATGAAACAGAAACAAGAAATTATAATTTGTTTTGGTTTGTTATTCAAAATAAGTCCCTCCGGCTTCAATACACAATGTGGCAAAGAATTTTTAACACTGGGTCTGTGAAATGAAACAGAAACAAGAAATTATAATTTGTTTTGGTTTGTTATTCAAAATAAGTCCCTCCGGCTTCAATACACAGTGCGGCAAAGAATTTTTAAGACTGGGTCTGTGAAATGAAATAGAAACAAGAAATTATAATTTGTTTTGGTTTGTTATTCAAAATAAGTCCCTCCGGCTTCAATACACAGTGTGGCAAAGAATTTTTAACACTGGGTCTGTGAAATGAAACTGAAACAGGAAATTATAATTTGTTCTGGTTTGTTATTCAAAATAAGTCCCTCCGGCTTCAATACACAGTGTGGCAAAGAATTTTTAACACTGGGTCTGTGAAATGAAACAGAAACAAGAAATTATAATTTGTTTTGGTTTGTTATTCAAAATAAGTCCCTCCGGCTTCAATACACAGTGCGGCAAGGAATTTTTAAGACTGGGTCTGTGAAATGAAACAGAAACAAGAAATTATAATTTGTTTTGGTTTGTTATTCAAAATAAGTCCCTCCGGCTTCAATACACAGTGTGGCAAAGAATTTTTAACACTGGGTCTGTGAAATGAAACAGAAACAAGAAATTATAATTTGTTTTGGTTTGTTATTCAAAATAAGTCCCTCCGGCTTCAATACACAATGTGGCAAAGAAGTTTTAACACTGGGTCTGTGAAATAAAACAGAAACAAGAAATTATAATTTGTTTTGGTTTGTTATTCAAAATAAGTCCCTCCGGCTTCAATACACAGTGTGACAAAGAATTTTTAACACTGGGTCTGTGAAATGAAACAGAAACAAGAAATTATAATTTGTTTTGGTTTGTTATTCAAAATAAGTCCCTCCGGCTTCAATACACAGTGTGGCAAAGAATTTTTAACACTGGGTCTGTGAAATGAAACAGAAACAAGAAATTATAATTTGTTTTGGTTTGTTATTCAAAATAAGTCCCTCCGGCTTCAATACACAGTGTGGCAAAGAAGTTTTAACACTGGGTCTGTGAAATAAAACAGAAACAAGAAATTATAATTTGTTTTGGTTTGTTATTCAAAATAAGTCCCTCCGGCTTCAATACACAGTGTGGCAAAGAATTTTTAACACTGGGTCTGTGAAATGAAACAGAAACAAGAAATTATAATTTGTTTTGGTTTGTTATTCAAAATAAGTACCTCCGGCTTCAATACACAGTGCGGCAAAGAATTTTTAAGACTGGGTCTGTGAAATGAAATAGAAACAGGAAATTATAATTTGTTTTGGTTTGTTATTCAAAACAAGTCCTTCCGGCTTCAATACACAGTGCGGCAAAGAATTTTTAAGACTGGGTCTGTAAAATGAAATAGAAACAAGAAATTATAATTTGTTTTGGTTTGTTATTCAAAATCAGTCCCTCCGGCTTCAATACACAGTGTGTAAAGAATTTTTAAGACTTGGTCTGTGAAATGAAATAGAAGCAAGAAATTATAATTTGTTTTGGTTTGTTATTCAAAATAAGTCCCTCCGGCTTCAATACACAGTGTGGCAAAGAATTTTTAACACTGGGTCTGTGAAATGAAATAGAAACAAGAAATTATAATTTGTTTTGGTTTGTTATTCAAAATAAGACCCTCCGGCTTCAATACACAGTGTGCAAAGAATTTTTAAGACTGGGTCTGTAAAATGAAATAGAAACAAGAAATTATAATTTGTTTTGGTTTGTTATTCAAAATAAGTCCCTCCGGCTTCAATACACTTGTTACAGCGATTTAATAATGATTCGAATGCCTGTTCCAGTTCACTTTGCGGAATTGCCTCCAAAGCACGCGTCGAAGCTGTTTGTATGGTCGAAATATCATCAAAATAACACCCTTTTAACGTCATTTTAAGTTTTGGGAACAAAGAAAAGTCGCAGTGTGCTAAATCAGGCGAATACGGTGGATGATTCAACACGCAGACGTTATTATTCGCCAAAAATCTAAGAACAAGAAGTGAGGTGTGACTATGCGCATTATCGTGCAACAAACACCAACTGTTTTCATCCCGATATTCTGGACAAATTCTGCCCATCAAACACCTCAAAACATTTAAATAAAACTCACCAGTAATTGTTTGTCCACTTGGAACAAATTTTTTCTGGATAATACCCTTACTATCGAAGAATGTAATCAGCATTATTTAGATTTTCGATGGAACTTCTCTTGTTTTTTTTTGGCTCGTGGTGAGTTTTTTGACTTCCATTCCGCACTTTGTCGCTTTGTTTTAGGATCATATTGAAAACACCATGTTTCATCACCTGTAACAATCGATTTTAAGAAGTTTGGATCGTTTTCAGCGGCTGAAATGATGTCTCTGCAATGTGCACTTCTTCTTGATTTTTGTTCATTGGTTAACGTGTGTGATTTCTTGCCCTGTGGCCCGTCTATCCGCTGTTTCAACTGCGAGCTAGCCGACGATGACCCCGCTCCTCCACACGCTGTTGTCCACGGAAGTTGGCCCTAGTAGGGATGGTTTTACCGGTTTCAATGTGCTCACGGTGCACCCGTGACACAGTGGCTCGTGAAAATCCCAGTGCCTGCGCGACTTCCGAGATGGAGTGACCCATGCGTCGGGCCCCGACAATTTGCCCACGTTCAAATGCGCTTAGATCCTTCGTTTTACCCATACTGCGTCCGACTCTTATTGATTCCCGTCGCATCACTCCTTATATTGTCGGATCGCTGCATACTTCATGTCGTTTCCGTTTACAGGGCCGGCCCCAGTAATTCCAAGCTCGGTTGAATTACACGTGTTGAATTCCGTTATGGATTTTTTACCATGGTGGAAAGATTTTCAATTTCCTAAGCTAGCTGCCATTGCAAGACAAATTTTGCTTAGCAAGACTTGCATTGTCCAAAGCTATGGCCGAAGCAAGGATTTGTTTAAGGAGATCTGGTATCGAAGAACTAGAAAAAAAAATCACATTCCCATTTTTTGTATTTTATTAAAAATCAACAATCTTATCTTTAGAATGATGTATTAATTTCGAAAATTGTGCAGTTAGAAGTATTATTTATTTTTTAAATTTCCTCACTCCCGCGATTTTTTGGGGTGACGTCGGTTTTTAGTGCAACAAGTTTTAGAGAACAAAAGATCAAGTTGAACAGCTGAGGCATTAGATGCAATTCTCTCTTTCTCTTTTTCATGATGAACTTGATCTGCGAACTGCACACACATATGATAATATTGTGATTATTATACTACACAGCCGGACAATTGCTAAGGACGGATGACAATAGCAACCATAAAATGGAAGTCAGGAAAATGTGGAAATTAGCATAAGTGCGGGATACAGTAAGACGTGTTGTGCGTATGCAAATTTTGGATTGCCGAACTTGTTCGTGACGTCATAGCGCTGATAAGAGATATAAAGGATTTGACGCGTATTGACCGTTGTTGTTCAAACGCAAAGTTGAAAGGGAAAGAATCAATTGACGAACTTGCAATTTTCAGTATGTCTTCCCGACATCACCTAGATGATTTTACGCGTGGCCGTATTATTGGCAACATTGAAGAAGGGCGAAAAATAACAGATGTTGCCAGGGAGTTCGACGTCAGCCACAGTGTTGTTTCAAGGCTTTGGAAATCATTTCAAACAAATGGAGAGTGTAGCAAACGTCACGGGGGAGGTCGTGTTCGCAGTACGACACCTGCAGAAGATCGGTACATAGTGCTATCAACAAAAAGACACCGGCGCAGCACAGCTAGTGAGGTAGCAAATCAGTTTATGGCTGCTACTGGCAAGCGGATCTCCCAAAAAACTGTCGCCAGACGTTTGCATGAAGGAGGACTATACGCCCGCCGTCCTGTTGTGTGCATCCCATTGTCCAGACGTCACCGTACCGCCCGTTTGCAATGGTGCCATCAACATCGCAATTGGACTGATAACGACTGGTCTGCTGTCTTCTTCTCAGATGAGAGTAGATGCAGTCTATCGTCTGATTGTCGACGACAACTGATCTGGCGTGATAGTTGTACTGCATATTGTCCAGCAAACATACAGGAAAGGGACCGATATCCGACATCTAGCGTCATGGTATGGGCTGGCATCATGATCAATGGCCGTACGTCCCTCTATGTGCTTCCAACTGGGACTATGACTGGCCAACGATACATTAATGATGTTCTGCTACCTCATGTTCGCATGTTCCGTGGTGATGTCGGTGATAGATTCATTTTCATGGACGACAACGCAACATGTCCTCGAACAGTCGCTGTCCAGGAGTGTCTTGAGAGCGAGGATATTCAACGCCTCGTATGGCCAGCATGTTCTCCAGATCTGAATCCCATTGAAAATGTGTGGGATGCTTTGGGGAGGAGTCCTGCTGGTCGCCAATGCCCTCCAATAAACAAGGACACCCTCATCCGTGCACTGACAGAGGAATGGGATAAATTACCCCAACAGCTGCTTGATAATGTTGTGCAAAGCATGACACGACGTGTGGAATCTTGCATCGCCCTCCATGGTGGCCATATCCCGTATTGACATCTTACGCCGGAACGCCTGCGGACGGTAATTGAATTTTTCACGTTTACGTATTCTGCACAAAATGGCCTGTTTGTCCCTTGAACACGTTCCAAAGCCTTCTGGATTTCAGAGCACAATAAATTGTCTTTCTTGTAATGTCCTGGCATTCTGACATTATTTTATTTCACTTGGCATCCAACCACACTTAATTTTTTATGCACTATATAGCCGTTTATGATCCGTCCTTAGCAATTGTCCGGCAGTGTATTAAGCGCAAAGCTTTGTTAATGTTACAAAATGCAGAATAATCTGGTCTGGAATGCTTTTACGTTCTTTTTTTTTTTTTTTTTTTTTGGAAATTTCCCTACATGCTTTTTTAAATATTCAACTACATCACTCTGAACTACCTTTACCAATTAGCATATATATAAATTATATTGCAAAGATTAGAGTCAAAATTTCAAACACTTGCAACTGTCTGTACGGCGTTGTACGTTTTAGAATGCAATTTATTCAAAATAAAAGTTAATTTAGAAATCAAAAAGAAATAACGAATGGATTTTTTTTTTTTGTTTCTAAACGCTTTTCTTTTCTTCAGCTTTTACCAAAATTACTGATTCTCCTGATACGATGGAAGGGCACGTTGATTATTTACTTATTTTCAAATCCACATTTTAGAACATTTGGTTTTATGCGTAGTACACTATCTACCAACAAGTAATTGGACACCCCTGCAATCGACGATATCTGCGGTCCTGATACACGTCACGGCCGCCGCCGTTAAATATCGTGTGGGAAACAACAACGCAACCAGTCGCATGCAAGATGCCAAGCAGTTCGGAGCTCTCTGATTTCGAGAAAGGTGGAATCGTCGGGTATCACAGAAATGGCCGATGACATATCCAGCGAGTACCCAAAATCGACAGTGGCCTACGTGATTGGCAAGTGGAAGATGAGTGGTGACTGTCGGAATGTGACCCCGACCCGGCAGACCCACAAAACTGGGAGTTAGAGACCTACGGGTGCTGGCCAGAGAAATTCGGAAGAACAGCACCAAATCGATGGGCCACATCCGCGAGGAGTTTCAACAGGCATCCGGGAGTGTTCTTTCGATTAATACCTTCCGTAAGGAAGCCCATCTGCTCGGTTACCATGGACGTGCTGCCGCCCACAAGCCTTTGATCACCAAGTCCAATAGCGCTGCTCGGCTAACGTGGTGCAAAGAACGTCGACAGTGGAAACAGGTTCTCTGGAGCGACGAATCAAGGTTCACCCTCTACCGTTCGGATGGCAGGGTCTGGGTTTGGCGTCTGCCTGGAGAACGCCTCCTGCCGGAATGTATTGTGCCAACTGTGAAGTTCGGCGGCGGCGGAATTATGCTATGGGGGTGTTTCTCCTGGTATGGCACGGGACCCTTGGTCGCAATTCCTGGTAGACTCAACGGCAAGACCTACTGCACCATTTTGGATGACCATGCGCTTCTTACGTTGTGGCAGTTTTACGGGGTGGATCCATGTTACTTTCAGGATGACAATGCCACCTGTCATGTTGCGAGGTCCACCATGGCTTGGTATGGTGACAAGGGGGTTAATCGAATGGACTGGCCCCGGACCTTAACCCTATCGAGCACCTCTGGGACGAGTTGGAGCGTCGACTTAAGGGTCCGAAATCGGTGAAGGAACTGACCTGTCTTCTCCAAGCCGAGTGGAAGAAAATACCGCTAGCCGTCGTACAACGCCTGGTTGAGAGTATGCGCAGCTGTAATCGCCGCTCGTGGAGGCTCCACCAACTATTGAAGGTGAATAAACTTCGTTTTCCTTTGCTATCACAGGTGTCCAATTACTTGTTGGTAGATAGTGTAGTTGCACCCAGAAGGAAGCAACCGACAGGAATGAAACTTGGTAGGTAGGTCTGACATCATGAGACATGCAAATGATTCAAGTATCACGCTCGGCAGCGCATGTGTCGCAAGCAAGGAGGGATTGTAGCACTGTGTCTGATCGGCTATATAAAGTCGTCCCGTTGAGGGTGCTTTCCATAACAAACATATTAAGGAAACCCTGGCTAAAGCTCTTAAAATAAGAGGATGTCTCCAACCCATAATTAAAAATAAAAGGCTTAGCAAAAAAATAAATAAAACCTTGTTATGCAAAGCATGCTACAGCCCGGTTATTACCTATGGCTGTCCTACACTGGCGGAAAGTGAAAGAAGAACACCAAGAAGGAATTGGCGGACGATAATGAAATTTACATATGTTAATGGGGTCGAGTTTATGTAGGTGTGATGTTAATTTCGGGAACAACCGGTGAGCGCTTACGCCACAGCACGGCATAATATGCAAATTATCGTCGGTGGTATTTAAGGAGTACGGCGAAGTGAATGTAATCAGTCGTCGGCGTACGGACACGTGCGAAGACCCCGAAGGAGCTGCAATGCCGGGACATGGAAGACGTGTACGATTTCAGCAGTTATCGGACTTTGAGCGAGGTCGTCTAGTCGGACTCCGCGAGGCCGGGTGGTCGTATCGTCGTATTGGACGGGAAGTATAGGTGGTGGTACGATGGTGGCGTAGATGGTCCGAGGAACATTCCCACACGAGACAACGTGGAACCGGGAGTCACAGACGGACTGATGAGCGGACCGATCGACGCATAAGAAGAGCGGCGTTGTCAAGCAGAACATCCACTGCGACGCAAATCCCAGCTGCCGTTGCACCTGAGGTGACTGTGCAAACAATCCGCAACCGTCTACTGGATGCAGGACTACGTGCACGTGTTCCTCTGGCATGTGTACCCCTGACTCCAGCCCACCGGCAGGAACGGCTGCAGTGGTGTCTCCAACGTCTCCACTGGAGAACGCAATGGCGATCTGTCGTGTTCAGCGATGAAAGCAGATTCTGCTTGGGAGCCTCCGATGGCCGTATGCGTGTTCGCAGACGCACAGAAGAGCGTCTCCACCCTTCTTGCATCCGCCAGCGACACACAGGGCCTACACCTGGTCTCCTGGTGTGGGGAGCGATCAGCTATCACTCCCGTACACAACTAGTGTTTGTACCGGGTACGTTAAACAGCACCTCCTACATCAACAACATCATTCAGCTTGTTGTTGTGCCATTTGTAAGGTCGGTCCATCGTGGTGTTTTCCAGCAAGATAACGCACGCCCACACACTGCACGTGCAACGCAACATGCACTTCAGGGTGTGAAGTGCACGTGTGGGATATTATGGGACAACGACTTATCCGGTCTCCACGGCCAGCCACGACCATCCCCGACTGAGGCGTCCAGGTTGAGGATGCTTGGAACTCAATACCCCAAACTTACATCCAACATCTGTACGACAGACTCCATGCCAGAATTGCACAGTGTGACGCAGTTCATGGCGGTTCAACCTCGTACTAACCATGTTACATGGAAATGTTATTTTTCAGTTTACCAGCAAATACAGCTGTATTTTGCCATAATGTTTTGATCACGTTATCCTCTGTATTCCGTTATGTATAAATTTCGTTGGTATCAGACGTCTCCTTCTTGGTGTTCTTTTTTCACTTTCTAGCCACGACCATCCCCGATTTAGGCGTCGAGGTTGAGGATGCTTGGAACTCAATACCCCAAACTTCCATCCAACATCTGTACGACAGACTCCATGCCAGAATTGCACAGTGTGACGCAGTTCATGGCGGTTCAACCTCGTACTAACCATGTTACATGGAAATGTTATTTTTCAGTTTACCAGCAAATACAGCTGTATTTTGCCATAATGTTTTGATCACGTTATCCTCTGTATTCCGTTATGTATAAATTTCGTTGGTATCAGACGTCTCCTTCTTGGTGTTCATTTTTCACTTTCTAGCCACGACCATCCCCGATTGAGGCGTCCAGGTTGAGGATGCTTGGAACTCAATACCCCAAACTTACATCCAACATCTGTACGACAGACTCCATGCCAGAATTGCACAGTGTGACGCAGTTCATGGCGGTTCAACCTCGTACTAACCATGTTACATGGAAATGTTGTTTTTCAGTTTACCAGCAAATACAGCTCTATTTTGCCATAATGTTTTGATCACGTTATCCTCTGTATTCCGTTATGCATAAATTTCGTTGGTATCAGACGTCTCCATCTTGGTGTTCTTTTTTCACTTTCTAGCCACGACCATCCCCGATTTACGCGTCCAGGTTGAGGATGCTTGGAACTCAATACCCCAAACTTCCATCCAACATCTGTACAACAGACTCCATGCCAGAATTGCACAGTGTGACGCAGTTCATGGCGGTTCAACGTCGTACTAACCATGTTACATGGAAATGTTATTTTTCAGTTTACCAGCAAATACAGCTGTATTTTGCCATAATGTTTTGATCACGTTATCCTCTGTATTCCGTTATGCATAAATTTCGTTGGTATCAGACGTCTCCATCTTGGTGTTCTTTTTTCACTTTCTAGCCACGACCATCCCCGATTTACGCGTCCAGGTTGAGGATGCTTGGAACTCAATACCCCAAACTTACATCCAACATCTGTACAACAGACTCCATGCCAGAATTGCACAGTGTGACGCAGTTCATGGCGGTTCAACCTCGTACTAACCATGTTACATGGAAATGTTATTTTTCAGTTTACCAGCAAATACAGCTGTATTTTGCCATAATGTTTTGATCACGTTATCCTCTGTATTCCGTTATGCATAAATTTCGTTGGTATCAGACGTCTCCATCTTGGTGTTCTTTTTTCACTTTCTAGCCACGACCATCCCCGATTGAGGCGTCCAGGTTGAGGATGCTTGGAACTCAATACCCCAAACTTACATCCAACATCTGTACAACAGACTCCATGCCAGAATTGCACAGTGTGACGCAGTTCATGGCGGTTCAACCTCGTACTAACCATGTTACATGGAAATGTTATTTTTCAGTTTACCAGCAAATACAGCTGTATTTTGCCATAATGTTTTGATGACATTATCCTCTGTATTCCGTTATGCATAAATTTCGTTGGTATCAGACGTCTGCATCTTGGTGTTCTTTTTTCACTTTCTAGCCACGACCATCCCCGATTGAGGCGTCCAGGTTGAGGATGCTTGGAACTCAATACCCCAAACTTACATCCAACATCTGTACGACAGACTCCATGCCAGAATTGCACAGTGTGACGCAGTTCATGGCGGTTCAACGTCGTACTAACCATGTTACATGGAAATGTTATTTTTCAGTTTACCAGCAAATACAGCTGTATTTTGCCATGATGTTTTGATCACGTTATCCTCTGTATTCCGTTATGCATAAATTTCGTTGGTATCAGACGTCTCCATCTTGGTGTTCTTTTTCACTTTCTAGCCACGACCATCCCCGATTTACGCGTCCAGGTTGAGGATGCTTGGAACTCAATACCCCAAACTTACATCCAACATCTGTACGACAGACTCCATGCCAGAATTGCACAGTGTGACGCAGTTCATGGCGGTTCAACCTCGTACTAACCATGTTACATGGAAATGTTATTTTTCAGTTTACCAGCAAATACAGCTGTATTTTGCCATAATGTTTTGATCACGTTATCCTCTGTATTCCGTTATGTATAAATTTCGTTGGTATCAGACGTCTCCTTCTTGGTGTTCTTTTTTCACTTTCTAGCCACGACCATCCCCGATTTAGGCGTCCAGGTTGAGGATGCTTGGAACTCAATACCCCAAACTTACATCCAACATCTGTACGACAGACTCCATGCCAGAATTGCACAGTGTGACGCAGTTCATGGCGGTTCAACCTCGTACTAACCATGTTACATGGAAATGTTATTTTTCAGTTTACCAGCAAATACAGCTGTATTTTGCCATAATGTTTTGATCACGTTATCCTCTGTATTCCGTTATGTATAAATTTCGTTGGTATCAGACGTCTCCTTCTTGGTGTTCTTTTTTCACTTTCTAGCCACGACCATCCCCGATTTACGCGTCCAGGTTGAGGATGCTTGGAACTCAATACCCCAAACTTACATCCAACATCTGTACGACAGACTCCATGCCAGAATTGCACAGTGTGACGCAGTTCATGGCGGTTCAACCTCGTACTAACCATGTTACATGGAAATGTTATTTTTCAGTTTACCAGCAAATACAGCTGTATTTTGCCATAATGTTTTGATCACGTTATCCTCTGTATTCCGTTATGTATAAATTTCGTTGGTATCAGACGTCTCCTTCTTGGTGTTCTTTTTTCACTTTCTAGCCACGACCATCCCCGATTTAGGCGTCGAGGTTGAGGATGCTTGGAACTCAATACCCCAAACTTCCATCCAACATCTGTACGACAGACTCCATGCCAGAATTGCACAGTGTGACGCAGTTCATGGCGGTTCAACCTCGTACTAACCATGTTACATGGAAATGTTATTTTTCAGTTTACCAGCAAATACAGCTGTATTTTGCCATAATGTTTTGATCACGTTATCCTCTGTATTCCGTTATGTATAAATTTCGTTGGTATCAGACGTCTCCTTCTTGGTGTTCATTTTTTCACTTTCTAGCCACGACCATCCCCGATTGAGGCGTCCAGGTTGAGGATGCTTGGAACTCAATACCCCAAACTTACATCCAACATCTGTACGACAGACTCCATGCCAGAATTGCACAGTGTGACGCAGTTCATGGCGGTTCAACCTCGTACTAACCATGTTACATGGAAATGTTGTTTTTCAGTTTACCAGCAAATACAGCTCTATTTTGCCATAATGTTTTGATCACGTTATCCTCTGTATTCCGTTATGCATAAATTTCGTTGGTATCAGACGTCTCCATCTTGGTGTTCTTTTTTCACTTTCTAGCCACGACCATCCCCGATTTACGCGTCCAGGTTGAGGATGCTTGGAACTCAATACCCCAAACTTCCATCCAACATCTGTACAACAGACTCCATGCCAGAATTGCACAGTGTGACGCAGTTCATGGCGGTTCAACGTCGTACTAACCATGTTACATGGAAATGTTATTTTTCAGTTTACCAGCAAATACAGCTGTATTTTGCCATAATGTTTTGATCACGTTATCCTCTGTATTCCGTTATGCATAAATTTCGTTGGTATCAGACGTCTCCATCTTGGTGTTCTTTTTTCACTTTCTAGCCACGACCATCCCCGATTTACGCGTCCAGGTTGAGGATGCTTGGAACTCAATACCCCAAACTTACATCCAACATCTGTACAACAGACTCCATGCCAGAATTGCACAGTGTGACGCAGTTCATGGCGGTTCAACCTCGTACTAACCATGTTACATGGAAATGTTATTTTTCAGTTTACCAGCAAATACAGCTGTATTTTGCCATAATGTTTTGATGACATTATCCTCTGTATTCCGTTATGCATAAATTTCGTTGGTATCAGACGTCTCCATCTTGGTGTTCTTTTTTCACTTTCTAGCCACGACCATCCCCGATTGAGGCGTCCAGGTTGAGGATGCTTGGAACTCAATACCCCAAACTTCCATCCAACATCTGTACGACAGACTCCATGCCAGAATTGCACAGTGTGACGCAGTTCATGGCGGTTCAACGTCGTACTAACCATGTTACATGGAAATGTTATTTTTCAGTTTACCAGCAAATACAGCTGTATTTTTGCCATAATGTTTTGATCACGTTATCCTCTGTATTCCGTTATGCATAAATTTCGTTGGTATCAGACGTCTCCATCTTGGTGTTCTTTTTTCACTTTCTAGCCACGACCATCCCCGATTTACGCGTCCAGGTTGAGGATGCTTGGAACTCAATACCCCAAACTTACATCCAACATCTGTACGACAGACTCCATGCCAGAATTGCACAGTGTGACGCAGTTCATGGCGGTTCAACCTCGTACTAACCATGTTACATGGAAATGTTATTTTTCAGTTTATCAGCAAATACAGCTGTATTTTGCCATAATGTTTTGATCACGTTATCCTCTGTATTCCGTTATGTATAAATTTCTTTGGCATCAGACGTCTCCTTCTTGGTGTTCTTTTTTCACTTTCCAGCCACGACCATCCCCGATTTACGCGTCCAGGTTGAGGATGCTTGGAACTCAATACCCCAAACTTACATCCAACATCTGTACGACAGACTCCATGCCAGAATTGCACAGTGTGACGCAGTTCATGACGGTTCAACCTCGTACTAACCATGTTACATGGAAATGTTATTTTTCAGTTTATCAGCAAATACAGCTGTATTTTGCCATAATGTTTTGATCACGTTATCCTCTGTATTCCGTTATGTATAAATTTCGTTGGTATCAGACGTCTCCTTCTTGGTGTTCTTTTTTCACTTTCTAGCCACGACCATCCCCGATTTAGGCGTCCAGGTTGAGGATGCTTGGAACTCAATACCCCAAACTTACATCCAACATCTGTACGACAGACTCCATGCCAGAATTGCACAGTGTGACGCAGTTCATGGCGGTTCAACCTCGTACTAACCATGTTACATGGAAATGTTATTTTTCAGTTTACCAGCAAATACAGCTGTATTTTTGCCATAATGTTTTGATCACGTTATCCTCTGTATTCCGTTATGTATAAATTTCGTTGGTATCAGACGTCTCCTTCTTGGTGTTCTTTTTTCACTTTCTAGCCACGACCATCCCCGATTTACGCGTCCAGGTTGAGGATGCTTGGAACTCAATACCCCAAACTTACATCCAACATCTGTACGACAGACTCCATGCCAGAATTGCACAGTGTGACGCAGTTCATGACGGTTCAACCTCGTACTAACCATGTTACATGGAAATGTTATTTTTCAGTTTATCAGCAAATACAGCTGTATTTTGCCATAATGTTTTGATCACGTTATCCTCTGTATTCCGTTATGTATAAATTTCGTTGGTATCAGACGTCTCCTTCTTGGTGTTCTTTTTTCACTTTCTAGCCACGACCATCCCCGATTTAGGCGTCCAGGTTGAGGATGCTTGGAACTCAATACCCCAAACTTACATCCAACATCTGTACGACAGACTCCATGCCAGAATTGCACAGTGTGACGCAGTTCATGGCGGTTCAACCTCGTACTAACCATGTTACATGGAAATGTTATTTTTCAGTTTACCAGCAAATACAGCTGTATTTTGCCATAATGTTTTGATCACGTTATCCTCTGTATTCCGTTATGTATAAATTTCGTTGGTATCAGACGTCTCCTTCTTGGTGTTCTTTTTTCACTTTCTAGCCACGACCATCCCCGATTTAGGCGTCCAGGTTGAGGATGCTTGGAACTCAATACCCCAAACTTACATCCAACATCTGTACGACAGACTCCATGCCAGAATTGCACAGTGTGACGCAGTTCATGGCGGTTCAACCTCGTACTAACCATGTTACATGGAAATGTTATTTTTCAGTTTACCAGCAAATACAGCTGTATTTTGCCATAATGTTTTGATCACGTTATCCTCTGTATTCCGTTATGTATAAATTTCGTTGTTATCAGACGTCTCCTTCTTGGTGTTCTTTTTACAGTTTCCGCCAGTGTGTTTGGGGTAACTGCAGAAAGCAACAAATAAATAATATTACCTCGTTTCAAAATGAAACTCTTCGTATGATGGTAGGACTCGATAGCAAAACATCCAACAATGCTATCCGTAGTATGCTAAATGTCAACTATATACATTACACACTGCTGGCCACCCAAAATGCAACACCAAGAAGGAAGCATCCCATTGGCCTGAAAGCGAGAGGAAATGCAAACGATTAGCATTGCAGGGCATATGCAAATAATGTGCGCCCGGCACGCCACCGAGAAGCAATATAAGAAGGATGCACAGAAGGCGGGGTGTAAATAGTGGAAGTGTGTTGTGCTGCCGGACCTGTGCGTGGGAAGCCTCCTGATGCCTCGTCGCAGAACACGGCAGTCATTGCAGCACGTTTCGGAGTTCAACAGAGGGCGAACAGTGGCTTATCGCGACAGCGGTTTATCGTACCGAGACATCGGCGCCCGTGTGGGACGACATCCAGCCACAGTGAGGCGAGTATGGATTCGGTGGGTGCAGGATGGACGGACGGACCGTAGTGAGCGATTGCTGCAGCCGCGGCACACCACCGAACGAGAGCACCGGCATGTAGTGCGGCGGGCATTGACGGCTCGCACCGCCACATCACGAACGTTAGCCCAGGAATTAGGGTGTGTTGCGCAACAACCTGTGTCAGCACGTGCCGTTCGACGTCGTCTGCAGGAGCGGGGACTTGTCGCACGGCACCCATTGCTCCGATTACCATTGACGTTACACCACCGGCGAGTGCGGCGGCATTGTGCCGTTGAACGCCGCACCTGGACTACGGGATGGCACGACATTGTCTTCTCCGACGAATCCCGCTTCTGCCTGCAACACCACGATGGTCGGATCCGATTGTGGCGGCACCGCGGCGAGAGACTGTATGACGCCTGCATTATGCATCGCCATACCGGTCCTTCGCCTGGCGTTATGGTTTGGGGCGCAATTGGATATGACACCCTCACCCTCTGGTACGCATCGCCGGTACACTCAACAGCCACCGCTACATCTGCGACGTTTTGGAGCCTGTAGTCCTCCCTTACCTGAAGGACCAGCCAGCGGCCACGTTTCAACAGGACAATGCGCGCCCGCACGTGGCACGCATCGTGCAACAATTCTTCACGGCCCACCAGGTGTCACTGCTGCAGTGGCCCGCCTGTTCTCCCGATATGTCGCCCATCGAACACGTCTGGTCGCTGATCGGCAACCGAGTGGCCCGGCAAGCACCACCCGTGATGAACTGTGGCAACGTGTGGAAGCAGCCTGGACCGACATACCCCAAGCCCACATCCAAAGCCTCTTTCGTTCGACGCCGCGGCGTGTAGCGGCCGTTATTGCCAGCCATGGGGGGGGGGGGGCACACGAACTATTGATGTCTGCGTGTTCCGCAAGTCGCACGGGCCTCTAAGCCCAATCGTTTCATCATTGTATCTGTTGTTATGTGTCCAGTAAACCTGTCTCTGCTATCTCGTGTCCTTCTGGGTGTTGCATTTTGGGCGGCCAGAAGTGTACTATGTATGATCTAGCTGAGAGGTATTACGAAAAAGCTGAGGAAAATCCCAATCCTCTTTTCAGGGAGGGCCTTAGTTATGTTGTCAATGATACTGACAAATTTAAAAGGCCGAAAGCTATTTTAAATAAAATTCCTGAAAAGAATCCAATTCACAGTTGTACTTCCAAAAAAAAAAAAAAAAAAAAAAAAAAAAAAAAATAAATAAAAATTAGAAATAACTAGGACTAGAGCGAAGGAATTCTTCACACATGTGAAGAAAACAAGAATTGGAAATCAGGAGTTTTGCGAAAAAAAAAAAAAAAAAAAAAAAAAAAAAAAAAAAATGGTTGGCTCTTATTTTACCGTCTCCTTAAATAATAAATAAAAATCTTGATTGTGGTCTTATTTTTAGCACGTCTTGTGTAAAAAAAGATCGTGCTTCTGTTATCGGTTTGTCCGTCCGCCTGTACCCACGATATCTCAGCAATTTTTAGTCCGATTTGAAAAATTCTTTTTGCATTGGGAAGCTTGAATTTTTGCAAATGATGATCCTTTATTAAGAACGCAGTTTTGCCGTCTTTACACGATTTAGAAAAATTACGGTTAAAATGATATATACATGAGCACTTTCAAGTCCAGTGTGGACCCGTCATCAGATGCTGTGGTTGCACTATGCCCTGGGAGGGTATATATTATGTAGTACGCACACTGACGAAATAGTGTGTTTTGGCATGCGCATGCTCACTACATAATCATGTCGTTTCATTTAGAGCAGCCGGTATTGTCTCTTTCGTTGTAATAGTTACAGAGTAGTTTCCATGGCAACGGTATAATGATAGGGGTATCGTCGTTACAGCATTCATCCCTATGTTTATGTATCAATAGGCTTTCTAACTGGAGGATGGATGAATATGTAGTTGGCGTATGTAACATCGTCCCAGATAGGTTGGTGTTGACCTTTCAGGCATAGTCTTGAAAGGGCGGTGGAGGTCGAGCATGTTTTAACATTATATCTATGTTCAGAGACACGTAAATTAATATAGCGACGGGTCGAACCTATGTACGTCTTTTCGGTTACGTCAGCATTCGTAGCTTTTAGTGGGATTGCGTATACACCGAATTTGGAATCATGGATAATCCGATTACTGTCATTTTTAATATGGGCGAGAATGTTGCACGTTTTTTATGCCAAAAATCAAAATTAAGTGGACTACATGCGTTTTTAGGATATTTGTGACAGCAGGGATGTATGGTAGTTTGCCGACATATGAAGTGCTTGGTATCGTTCTTGCTAATGTTGAGTCGTCATGATCATCATCATTGTCAACCATTATCAATCCACTGCTGGACGAAGGTCTCCCCAAGTTTCCTCCACAACGGTCTGTCTTGTGCCAGTCTCCTCCATGTCACCCCTGCATACTTTCGAATTTCATCCACCCATCTCCCATGTGGCCTTCTTCTGGGTCTTTTCCTGTCCCTTGGAATCCAATCTAAAATTTCGGCTGTGTCTGTCCTTCTGGCAGTATGTCCAGCCCATTGCCATTTCAGGGATTTAACTCTGATCATGATGTCTTTCACTCTTGTCATTTTTCTGATCCACGAGTTCTTATCTCTCCTGGTTACACCAAGCATGCACCTCTCCATGCTGCTTTGAGTTGTCTGCAGCCTTTGTATGTCTCTTTTAGTTAAGGTCCACGTCTCTGCACCATACGTAAGCACTGGAAGGATGCATTGATCAAACACTTTTCTTTTAAGACATAATGGCATATTGCTCTTGAAAATTATGCTGTTTCTTCCAAAAGCTCTCCAGGCAAGTTTTGTACGCAGATTAATTTCTTCATCAATGTGACCCTCACTTGATATCTGCTGTCCAAGATAAACGTACGTGTCTGTTATCTCCAGTTTTTCTCCATCAATCGTAAATCTTCATTTCTTGTAAAAGCATTGAACATCACTTTTGTCTTCTGAAAGTTCATTTTAATCCCACTTCTTTACTGTTGTCAGCAAGTTCCTGGATCATACTCTGCAGCTCTGATGGGGTAGTTGCAAAAATGACTACGTCATCAGCAAAACGAAGGTGGGTTAGATAATCTCCATTAATCTTTATCCCCTTGAGTATGATGCATTAAAGACACGGCGAATTATGGAATTAACTGTGGTAGATGGATAATTATATAATGTTACAATATCCATAATTTTTGCAACTTCTAGGTCTCTTTGATCGGTTGAGGATGAATGTGTAACTGCTCGGTGAAACATAAAGTGTAGGGCTGAGAGTTTTTGCCTGAGAGGGTGGTAGGAGTTATAGGGAATCATAGATATTGTTGCAGTTGGTTTTCTATAAACAGAGTGAGTTACTTCGTTCGTATTAGGGTTTCTTTCCAACAAGATGTCCAGATAGGGTAATGCATAATTGGTCTCGAATTCTGTGGAAAATTTTATGGAACTGTATTTTGTAGACAACAAGCTGGTGAATTCGGTAAGGCTTTCAAGGGTGGACTGCCAAAACAATATCACATCATCCACGTATCTCAGGTAGAAATCCACGTATCTCAGGTAGAAATCCGCGTATCTCAGGTAGAAATCCACGTATCTCAGGTAGAAATCCACGTATCTCAGGTAGAAATCCACGTATCTCACGTGGATGATGTGATATTGTTTTGGCAGTCCACCCTTGAAAGCCTTACCGAATTCACCAGCTTGTTGTCTACAAAATACAGTTCCATAAAATTTTCCACAGAATTCGAGACCAATTATGCATTACCCTATCTGGACATCTTGTTGGAAAGAAACCCTAATACGAACGAAGTAACTCACTCTGTTTATAGAAAACCAACTACAACAATATTCTATGATTCCCTATAACTCCTACCACATTCTCAGGCAAAAACTCTGAGCCCTTCACTTTATGTTTCACCGAGCAGTTACACATTCATCCTCAACCGATCAAAGAGACTTAGAAGTTGCAAAAATTATGGATATTGCAACATTATATAATTATCCATCTACCACAGTTAATTCCATAATGCGCCGTGTCTTTAATGCATCATACTCAAGGGGATAAAGATTAATGGAGATTATCTAACCCACCTTCGTTTTGCTGATGACGTAGTCATTTTTGCAACTACCCCATCAGAGCTGCAGAGTATGATCCAGGAACTTGCTGACAAGAGTAAAGAAGTGGGATTAAAAATGAACTTTCAGAAGACAAAAGTGATGTTCAATGCTTTTACAAGAAATGAAGATTTATCGATTGATGGAGAAAAACTGGAGATAACAGACACGTACGTTTATCTTGGACAGCAGATATCAAGTGAGGGTCACATTGGTGAAGAAATTAATCGGCGTACAAAACTTGCCTGGAGAGCTTTTGGAAGAAACAGCATAATTTTCAGGAGCAATATGCCATTATGTCTTAAAAGAAAAGTGTTTGATCAATGCATCCTTCCAGTGCTTACGTATGGAGCAGAGACGTGGACCTTAACTAAAAGAGACATACAAAGGCTGCAGACAACTCAAAGCAGCATGGAGAGGTGCATGCTTGGTGTAACCAGGAGAGATAAGAACTCGTGGATCAGAAAAATGACAAGAGTGAAAGACATCATGATCAGAGTTAAATCCCTGAAATGGCAATGGGCTGGACATACTGCCAGAAGGACAGACACAGCCGAAATTTTAGATTGGATTCCAAGGGACAGGAAAAGACCCAGAAGAAGACCACATGGGAGATGGGTGGATGAAATTCGAAAGTATGCAGGGGTGACATGGAGGAGACTGGCACAAGACAGACCGTTGTGGAGGAAACTTGGGGAGACCTTCGTCCAGCAGTGGATTGATAATGGTTGACAATGATGATGATCATGACGACTCAACATTAGCAAGAACGATACCAAGCCCTTCATATGTCGGCAAACTACCATGCATCCCTGCTGTCACAAATATCCTAAAAAACGCATGTAGTCCACTTAATTTTGATTTTTGGCATAAAAAACGTGCAACATTCTCGCCCATATTAAAAATGACAGGGATCGGATTCCACATGATTCCAAATTCGGTGTATACGCAATCCCACTAAAAGCTACGAATGCTGACGTAACCGAAAAGACGTACATAGGTTCGACCCGTCGCTATATTAATTTACGTGTCTCTGAACATAGATATAATGTTAAAACATGCTCGACCTCCACCGCCCTTTCAAGACTATGCCTGAAAGGTCAACACCAACCTATCTGGGACGATGTTACATACGCCAACTACATATTCATCCATCCTCCAGTTAGAAAGCCTATTGATACATAAACATAGGGATGAATGCTGTAACGACGATACCCCTATCATTATACCGTTGCCATGGAAACTACTCTGTAACTATTACAACGAAAGAGACAATACCGGCTGCTCTAAATGAAACGACATGATTATGTAGTGAGCATGCGCATGCCAAAACACACTATTTCGTCAGTGTGCGTACTACATAATATATACCCTCCCAGGGCATAGTGCAACCACAGCATCTGATGACGGGTCCACACTGGACTTGAAAGTGCTCATGTATATATCATTTTAACCGTAATTTTTCTAAATCGTGTAAAGACGGCAAAACTGCGTTCTTAATATCCTTCAGCACGATAAATCGACTTCCTATGGATGATCCTTTATTTCGTTTTTTTTTTTACGATGTACAATTTCGCCGGAAGAGGGCGTAAATGCAGATGATGTCGAATTCAAAAATACGTTTTATTCCACATAATTGCTTCTAAACATCCGATTGTAAAAAAAAATTATATCTTTCGATTCCATTTATGTCGAAAAGCATTTTAGATATAGTTACTTTTTTTCAAATTACGCATAGATTTTCCGCTAGGGGGCGTAAAAGTAAATTACATTTTCCCCCATAACTCTTCTTCTAAAACTCCGATTTGAAAATTTTTTTCTTCAGCGGATACATCTCCTGATGGAAAATCTTTTGCATATAATTCAAAATTTTTGGTAAAGAATACTTTGGGCACCAGGGGGCGTAAGTGTTAATTTCCGCTTCTGACGTATTTGCCATAAAATCGTAGCTTCTAAAATATCGATTAAAAAATTCTTTCGTGGACTGATGCCACTCACATCGATAAACCTTTTCGGAATGTTTTCTTCTTAAAATATTCCACTGTTACTCCGCCAGGGGGCGTAGATGCACATCTTATTTTTGTCAATATCTCTACTTCTAGGAGCCCGATTTTAAAAACTCCTTCTTTGTTGGATAGTGTTTTCCGTGTGACATGTTTTTCATATAATTTCAAAATTTTCAAGTAATTCATAGACTTTCCGCTAGGGGGCGTAGCGGTAAATTGCGTTTCCCCCTATATCTCTGCTTCTAAATCTCCGATTTGAAAAATTCTTTCTGCACCGGATACAGCTCCTCATGGGAAATCCTTTGCACATAACTTCTAATTTTTGTAAAAAAAATTGTTTGGCCACCAGGGGGCGTAAATCTTAATTTCCGCTTCTGTTGAATTTGCAGCAAAATATGAGCTTCTAAATTCTCGATTGAAAAAAAACGTCGTTTGTTGACCGATACTACTCATGTTGACAAACCTTTTAGGAAAATTTTCTTCTTGAAAAAATGCATAGTTTCTACGCCAGGGGGCGTAGATGTATATCTTATTTTTGTCAATATCTCTACTTCTAAGAGTACGATTTGAAAAATTCCTTCTTTGTTGGATAGTGTTTCCGATGCGAAATGTTTTTTCCTATAAATTAAAAATTTCCAAGTAAATCATACACTTTTCATTAGGGGACACAAAGGTAAATTGCGTTTTCTGCGTTATTTCTGCTAAAACTCTGATTTGAAAAATTCTTCCTGTATCGCATACAAGACCTGATGGAAAATATTTTTTACATATTTTCTAATGTTTGGTAAAGAATAGTTTGGCCACCAGGGGTCATAAGTGTTAATTTCTGCTTCTGAAGTATTTGTTGCAAAAACTGGGCTCATGAAAACTCGACTAATTTTTTTCTTCGACCGATACCGATTATATGGATAAACCTTTTGAGAATACTTTCTTCCTAAAATAATGCATGGTTTTCCCACCAGGGGACGTAAAGTCACATCTTATTTTTGTCGATATCTCTGTTTCTAAGAGTTCGTAAGCTCACGATTCCGTTTACAGCAATATCTGAGGGATTAAAAACCCGATTGAAAATCTTCTTTCTTTGGTCAGATCTATTGTTTTCCATACCGGTTCCATTGACTTTGAATAGCTTTGATAAATTTAATTTGCGTCAGAACGGATTCAAGAGACGTGCTTATTACACGCGAAAATTCGGTGTCATCTTTCTTGTTTGTTTTCTTAGAACGATACCGCTCATATGGAAAAACTGTTGAGAATACTTTCTTCCTAAAATAATGCATGGTTTTCCCACCAGGGGACGTAAAATCACATCTTATATTTGTCAATATCTCTGTTTCTAAGAGTTCGTAAGCTCACGATTCCGTTTACAGCAATATCTGAGGGATTAAAAACCCGATTGAAAATCTTCTTTCTTTGGTCAGATCTATTGTTTTCCATACCGGTTCCATTGACTTTGAATAGCTTTGATAAATTTAATTTGCGTCAGAACGGATTCAAAAGACGTGCTTATTACACTCGAAAATTCGGTGTCATCTTTCTTGTTTTTTTTCTTAGACCGATACCGCTCATATGAAAAATTTTGAGAATACTTTCTTCCTAAAATAATGCATGGTTTTCCCACCAGGGGACGTGAAGTCACATCTTATTTTTGTCGATATCTCTGTTTCTAAGAGTTCGTAAGCTCACGATTCCGTTTACAGCAATATCTGAGGGATTAAAACCCCGATTGAAAAGCTTCTTTCTTTGGTCAGATCTATTGTTTTCCATACCGGTTCCATTGACTTTGAATAGCTTTGATAAATTTAATTTGCGTCAGAACGGATTCAAGAGACGTGCTTATTACACTCGAAAATTCGGTGTCATCTTTCTTGTTTTTTTCTTAGACCGATACCGCTCATATGGAAAATTTTGAGAATACTTTCTTCCTAAAATAATGCATGGTTTTCCCACCAGGGGACGTAAAGTCACATCTTATATTTGTGGATATCTCTGTTTCTAAGAGTTCTTAAGCTCACGATTCCGTTTACAGCAATATCTGAGTGATTAAAAACCCGATTGAAAATCTTCTTTCTTTTGTCAGATCTATTGTTTTCCATACCGGTTCCATTGACTTTGAATAGCTTTGATAAATTTAATTTGCGTCAGAACGGATTCAAAAGACGTGCTTATTACACCCGAAAATTCGGTGTCATCTTTCTTGTTTTTTTCTTAGAACGATACCGCTCATATGGAAAAACTGTTGAGAATACTCTCTTCCTAAAATAATGCATGGTTTTCCCACCAGGGGACGTAAAGTCACATCTTATATTTGTGGATATCTCTGTTTCTAAGAGTTCTTAAGCTCACGATTCCGTTTACAGCAATATCTGAGGGATTAAAAACCCGATTGAAAATCTTCTTTCTTTTGTCAGATCTATTGTTTTCCATACCGGTTCCATTGACTTTGAATAGCTTTGATAAATTTAATTTGCGTCAGAACGGATTCAAGAGACGTGCTGATTACACCCGAAAATTCGGTGTCATCTTTCTTGTTTTTTTTCTTAGAACGATACCGCTCATATGGAAAAACTGTTGAGAATACTTTCTTCCTAAAATAATGCATGGTTTTCTCACCAGGGGACGGAAAGTCACATCTTATTTTTGTCGATATCTCTGTTTCTAAGAGTTCGTAAGCTCACGATTCCGTTGACAGCAATATCTGAGGGATTAAAAACCCGATTGAAAATCTTCTTTCTTTTGTCAGATCTATTGTTTTCCATACCGGTTCCATTGACTTTGAATAGCTTTGATAAATTTAATTTGCGTCAGAACGGATTCAAGAGACGTGCTTATTACACGCGAAAATTCGGTGTCATCTTTCTTGTTTGTTTTCTTAGAACGATACCGATTATATGGATAAACCTTTTGAGAATACTTTCTTCCTAAAATAATGCATGGTTTTCCCACCAGGGGACGTAAAGTCACATCTTGTTTTTGTCGATATCTCTTCTGTCTCTAAGAGTTCGTGAGCTCACGATTCCGTTTACAGCAATATCTGAGGGATTAAAAACCCGATTGAAAATCTTCTTTCTTTTGTCAGATCTATTGTTTTCCATACCGGTTCCATTGACTTTGAATAGCTTTGATAAATTTAATTTGCGTCAGAACGGATTCAAGAGACGTGCTTATTACACTCGAAAATTCGGTGTCATCTTTCTTGTTTTTTTCTTAGACCGATACCGCTCATATGGAAAAACTGTTGAGAATACTCTCTTCCTAAAATAATGCATGGTTTTCCCACCAGGGGACGGAAAGTCACATCTTATTTTTGTCGATATCTCTGTTTCTAAGAGTTCGTAAGCTCACGATTCCGTTTACAGCAATATCTGAGGGATTAAAAACCCGATTGAAAATCTTCTTTCTTTGGTCAGATCTATTGTTTTCCATACCGGTTCCATTGACTTTGAATAGCTTTGATAAATTTAATTTGCGTCAGAACGGATTCAAGAGACGTGCTGATTACACTCGAAAATTCGGTGTCAACTTTCTTGTTTTTTTTTTTTTTTTTCTGTTGGTTACTCAAAATGAGTAACTTAAACCTCAATCGGCGGAAACTTGTGTTAACACCAACCTCAGCTATGGTTACTCTCACCATGACAGGCAAGAATCAGCAAAAGTAAACCTGAGAAAAACATTTTCAACCAATGGGAAAAAATCTTTTCTCTAATTGGCTGCTGAGTAACGGAGCAAATAGCCGACTCCAAGAGGGAAACTGAGCAATTGTGATGTCTTTTTATTTCAGGTTCCCTCCTTCCCATGTCCTTCCCCTCCTTCTCCCCTGTACTCATCTGTGGGAGCGGTGCTTACCGGACATTTTTCTGCGGGGAGAGATATTACTCGGAATAGCTTGTTGTTGCAGGTAAGTACGTAAGGCAGCTTACAACTTCACTACCTAACGCGAAACCGTATACTCCTTCCGCTCTAATTTTTCTGTACTTTTCTTTCGTGCTACACTATCGGGGCAATGTGTTCCCAATTCTCTTATTTTCACTTTCACCTGCGATAAAGGCGCATAGCACTGTGGGTTCTGGTCTCTCAATCTAAGCTAGGAATTGTTCTTCTTCTTGGGTGTTTTCCATTCTGACTCGTGCTGTTGTGTTGGTTGCATCCTTTGCAAGTGAAGTATGCCTCGGAGAAAAGTTCGAAAGCAATTCGAGCAGCTGGACGAGTTCGAGAGGGGCTGCACCGTCGGCTTCCGGGAAACGGGATGGTCTTATCGCCGTATTGTGCGCCATACCTGTTCGTGCGGATATCGAGATAGCAACCTGTTGGTGGCGGCGGATAGAAAAAGGTACGCCGCAGCGATAGGAAGGGTCTGCGAGATAGAACAAGGTACGCAGCAGCGATAGAAAGGGTCTGGGAGATAGAACAAGGTACGGCGGATAGAACAAGGTACGCAGCAGCGATAGAACGGGTCTGAGAGATAGAACAAGGTACACAACAGCGATAGGAAGAGTCTGGGAGTTAGAACAAGGGACGGCAGATAGGACAAGGTACGCAGCAGCGATATGAAGGGTCTGGGAGGTAGAACAAGGTACACAGCAGCGATAGGAAGGGTCTGCGAGATAGAACAAGGTACGCAGCAGCGATAGAAAGGGTCTGGGAGATAGAACAAGGTATGGCGGATGGAACAAGGTACGCAGCAGCGATAGGAAGGGTCTGCGAGATAGAACAAGGTACGCAGCAGCGATAGAACGGGTCTGAGAGATAGAACAAGGTACACAACAGCGATAGGAAGAGTCTGGGAGTTAGAACAAGGGACGGCAGATAGGACAAGGTACGCGGCAGCGATATGAAGGGTCTGGGAGGTAGAACAAGGTACACAGCAGCGATAGAACGGGTCTGGGAGATAGAACAAAGTACGCAGCAACGATAGGAAGGGTCTGCGAGATAGACCAAGTTACGGCGGATAGAACAAGGTACGCAGCAGCGATAGGAAGGGTCTAGGAGATAGAACAAAGTACGCAGCAGCGATAGGAAGGGTCTAGGAGATAGAACAAAGTACGCAGCAGCGATAGGAAGGGTCTGCGAGATAGACCAAGTTACGGCGGATAGAACAAGTACACAGCAGCGATAGGAAGGGTCTAGGAGATAGAACAAAGTACGCAGCAGCCATAGGAAGGGTCTGAGAGATAGACCAAGTTACGGCGGATAGAACAAGGTACGCAGCAGCGATAGGAAGGGTCTGGGAGTTAGAACAAGAGACGGCAGATAGGGCAAGGTACGCAGCAGCGATAGGAAGGGTCTGAGAGATAGACCAAGTTACGGCAGATAGAACAAGGTACGCAGCAGCGATAGGAAGGGTCTGGGAGTTAGAACAAGGGACGGCAGATAGAACAAAGTACGCAGCTGCGATAGGGAAGGGACTGGGAGATAAAACAAGGTACGGCAGATAGAACAAGGTACGCAGCAGCGATGGCAAATGTCTGGGAGGTAGAACAAGGTAAACAGCAGCGATAGAACGGGTCTGGGAGATAGAACAAAGTACGCAGCAGCGATAGGAAGGGTCTGGGAGATAGAACAAGGTACGGCGGATAGAACAAGTACACAGCAGCGATAGGAAGGGTCTAGGAGATAGAACAAAGTACGCAGCTGCGATAGGAAGGGTCTGAGAGATAGACCAAGTTACGGCGGATAGAACAAGGTACGCAGCAGCGATAGGAAGGGTCTGGGAGTTAGAACAAGGGACGGCAGATAGGGCAAGGTACGCAGCAGCGATAGGAAGGGTCTGAGAGATAGACCAAGGTACGGCGGATAGAACAAGGTACGCAGCAGCGATAGGAAGGGTCTGGGAGTTAGAACAAGGGACGGCAGATAGAACAAAGTACGCAGCTGCGATAGGAAGGGTCTGAGAGATAGACCAAGTTACGGCGGATAGAACAAGGTACGCAGCAGCGATAGGAAAGGTCTAGGAGTTAGAACAAGGGACCGCAGATAGAACAAAGTACGCAGCTGCGATAGGAAGGGTCTGATAGATAGACCAAGTTACGGCGGATAGAACAAGGTACGCAGCAGCGATAGGAAGGGTCTGGGAGTTAGAACAAGGGACGGCAGATAGAACAAAGTACGCAGCAGCGATAGGAAGGGTCTGAGAGATAGACCAAGTTACGGCGGATAGAACAAGGTACGCAGCAGCGATAGGAAGGGTCTGGGAGTTAGAACAAGGGACGGCAGATAGAACAAAGTACGCAGCTGCGATAGGAAGGGTCTGAGAGATAGACCAAGTTACGGCGGATAGAACAAGGTACGCAGCAGCGATAGGAAGGGTCTGGGAGTTAGAACAAGGGACGGCAGATAGAACAAAGTACGCAGCAGCGATAGGAAGGGTCTGAGAGATAGACCAAGTTACGGCGGATAGAACAAGGCACGCAGCAGCGATAGGAAGGGTCTGGGAGTTAGAACAAGGGACGGCAGATAGAACAAAGTACGCAGCTGCGATAGGAAGGGTCTGAGAGATAGAACAAGGTACGGCGGATAGAACAAGGTACGCAGCAGCGATAGGAAGGGTCTGGGAGTTAGAACAAGGGACGGCAGATAGAACAAGGTACGCAGCAGCGATAGGAAGAGTCTGGGAGTTAGAACAAGGGACGGCAGATAGAACAAGGTACGCAGCAGCGATAGAAAGGGTCTGGGAGATAGAACAAGGTACGGCGGATGGAACAAGGTACGCAGCAGCGATAGGAAGGGTCTGCGAGATAGAACAAGGTACGCAGCAGCGATAGAACGGGTCTGGAGAGATAGAACAAAGTACGCAGCAGCGATAGGAAGAGTCTGGGAGTTAGAACAAGGGACGGCAGATAGGACAAGGTACGCAGCAGCGATATGAAGGGTCTGGGAGGTAGAACAAGGTACACAGCAGCGATAGAACGGGTCTGGGAGATAGAACAAAGTACGCAGCAGCGATAGGAAGGGTCTGCGAGATAGAACAAGGTACGCAGCAGCGATAGGAAGGGTCTGGGAGATAGAACAAGGTACGGCGGATAGAACAAGTACACAGCAGCGATAGGAAGGGTCTAGGAGATAGAACAAAGTACGCAGCTGCAATAGGAAGGGTCTGAGAGATAGACCAAGTTACGGCGGATAGAACAAGGTACGCAGCAGCGATAGGAAGGGTCTGGGAGTTAGAACAAGGGACGGCAGATAGGGCAAGGTATGCAGCAGCGATAGGAAGGGTCTGAGAGATAGACCAAGGTACGGCGGATAGAACAAGGTACGCAGCAGCGATAGGAAGGGTCTGGGAGTTAGAACAAGGGACGGCAGATAGAACAAAAGTACGCAGCAGCGATAGGAAGGGTCTGAGAGATAGACCAAGTTACGGCGGATAGAACAAGGTACGCAGCAGCGATAGGAAGGGTCTGGGAGTTAGAACAAGGGACGGCAGATAGAACAAAGTACGCAGCAGCGATAGGAAGGGTCTGAGAGATAGACCAAGTTATGGCGGATAGAACAAGGTACGCAGCAGCGATAGGAAGGGTCTGGGAGTTAGAAGAAGGGACGGCAGATAGAACAAAGTACGCAGCTGCGATAGGAAGGGTCTGAGAGATAGACCAAGTTACGGCGGATAGAACAAGGTACGCAGCAGCGATAGGAAGGGTCTGGGAGTTAGAACAAGGGACGGCAGATAGAACAAAGTACGCAGCAGCGATAGGAAGGGTCTGAGAGATAGACGAAGTTACGGCGGATAGAACAAAGTACGCAGCAGCGATAGGAAGGGTCTGGGAGTTAGAACAAGAGACGGCAGATAGAACAAAGTACGCAGCTGCGATAGGAAGGGTCTGAGAGATAGACCAAGTTACGGCGGATAGAACAAGGTACGCAGCAGCGATAGGAAGGGTCTGGGAGTTAGAACAAGGGACGGCAGATAGAACAAAGTACGCAGCAGCGATAGGAAGGGTCTGAGAGATAGACCAAGTTACCGCGGATAGAACAAGGTACGCAGCAGCGATAGGAAGGGTCTGGGAGTTAGAACAAGGGACGGCAGATAGAACAAAGTACGCAGCTGCGATAGGAAGGGTCTGAGAGATAGACCAAGGTACGGCGGATAGAACAAGGTACGCAGCAGCGATAGGAAGGGTCTGGGAGATAGAACAAGGTACGGCGGATAGAACAAGGTACGCAGCAGCGATAGGAAGGGTCTGCGAGATAGAACAAGGTACGGCGGATAGAACAAGTACGCAGCAGCGATAGGAATGGTCTGGGAGATAGAACAAGGTACGGCGGATAGAACAAGGTACGCAGCAGCGATAGGAAGGGTCTGGGAGTTAAAACAAGGGACGGCAGATAGAACAAAGTACGCAGCTGCGATAGGAAGGGTCTGAGAGATAGACCAAGTTACGGCGGATAGAACAAGGTACGCAGCAGCGATAGGAAGGGTCTGGGAGTTAGAACAAGGGACGGCAGATAGAACAAAGTACGCAGCTGCGATAGGAAGGGTCTGAGAGATAGACCAAGTTACGGCGGATAGAACAAGGTACGCAGCAGCGATAGGAAGGGTCTGGGAGTTAGAACAAGGGACGGCAGATAGAACAAAGTACGCAGCTGCGATAGGAAGGGTCTGAGAGATAGACCAAGTTACGGCGGATAGAACAAGGTACGCAGCAGCGATAGGAAGGGTCTGGGAGTTAGAACAAGGGACGGCAGATAGGGAAAGGTACGCAGCAGCGATAGGAAGGGTCTGAGAGGTAGACCAAGTTACGGCGGATAGAACAAGGTACGCAGCAGCGATAGGAAGGGTCTGGGAGTTAGAACAAGGGACGGCAGATAGAACAAAGTACGCAGCTGCGATAGGAAGGGTCTGAGAGATAGACCAAGTTACGGCGGATAGAACAAGGTACGCAGCAGCGATAGGAAGGGTTTGCGAGATAAAACAAGGTACGGCAGATAGAACAAGGTACGCAGCAGCGATAGAACGGGTCTGGAAGATAGAACAAAGTACGCAGCAGCGATAGGAAGGGTCTGCGAGATAGAACAAGGTACGCAGCAGCGATAGAACGGGTCTGGAAGATAGAACAAGGTACGGCGAATAGAACGAGGTACACATCAGCGATAGGAAGGGTCTGGGAGATAGAACAAGGTACGGCGGATAGAACAAGGTACGCAGCAGCGATAGGAAGGGTCTTGGAGAAAGAACAAGGTACGGCGGATAGAACAAGTACGCAGCAGCGATAGGAAGGGTCTGGGAGATAGAACAAGGTACGGCGGATAGAACAAGGTACGCAGCAGCGATAGGAAGGGTCTGGGAGTTAGAACAAGGGACGGCAGATAGAACAAAGTACGCAGCTGCGATAGGAACGGTCTGAGAGATAGACCAAGTTACGGCGGATAGAAAAAGGTACGCAGCAGCGATAGGAAGGGTCTGGGAGTTAGAACAAGGGACGGCAGATAGAACAAAGTACGCAGCTGCGATAGGAAGGGTCTGAGAGATAGACCAAGTTACGGCGGATAGAACAAGGTACGCAGCAGCGATAGGAAGGGTCTGGGAGTTAGAACAAGGGACGGCAGATAGAACAAAGTACGCAGCTGCGATAGGAAGGGTCTGAGAGATAGACCAAGTTACGGCGGATAGAACAAGGTACGCAGCAGCGATAGGAAGGGTCTGAGAGATAGACCAAGTTACGGCGGATAGAACAAGGTACGCAGCAGCGATAGGAAGGGACTGGGAGTTAGAACAAGGGACGGCAGATAGAACAAAAGTGCCACGCAGCTGCGATAGGAAGGGTCTGAGAGATAGACCAAGGTACGGCGGATAGAACAAGGTACGCAGCAGCGATAGGAAGGGTCTGGGAGATAGAACAAGGTACGGCGGATAGAACAAGGTACGCAGCAGCGATAGGAAGGGTCTGCGAGATAGAACAAGGTACGGCGGATAGAACAAGTACGCAGCAGCGATAGGAATGGTCTGGGAGATAGAACAAGGTACGGCGGATAGAACAAGGTACGCAGCAGCGATAGGAAGGGTCTGGGAGTTAAAACAAGGGACGGCAGATAGAACAAAGTACGCAGCTGCGATAGGAAGGGTCTGAGAGATAGACCAAGTTACGGCGGATAGAACAAGGTACGCAGCAGCGATAGGAAGGGTCTGGGAGTTAGAACAAGGGACGACAGATAGAACAAAGTACGCAGCTGCGATAGGAAGGGTCTGAGAGATAGACCAAGTTACGGCGGATAGAACAAGGTACGCAGCAGCGATAGGAAGGGTCTGGGAGTTAGAACAAGGGACGGCAGATAGAAATGTGCCACGCAGCTGCGATAGGAAGGGTCTGAGAGATAGACCAAGTTACGGCGGATAGAACAAGGTACGCAGCAGCGATAGGAAGGGTCTGGGAGTTAGAAGAAGGGATGGCAGATAGGGCAAGGTACGCAGCAGCGATAGGAAGGGTCTGAGAGATAGACCAAGTTACGGCGGATAGAACAAGGTACGCAGCAGCGATAGGAAGGGTCTGGGAGTTAGAACAAGGGACGGCAGATAGAACAAAGTACGCAGCTGCGATAGGAAGGGTCTGAGAGATAGACCAAGTTACGCCGGATAGAACAAGGTACGCAGCAGCGATAGGAAGGGTCTGGAAGATAGAACAAGGTACGGCGGATAGAACGAGGTACACATCAGCGATAGGAAGGGTCTGGGAGATAGATTAAGGTACGGCGGATAGAACAAGGTACGCAGCAGCGATAGGAAGGGTCTGGGAGAAAGAACAAGGTACGGCGGATAGAACAAGTACGCAGCAGCGATAGGAAGGGTCTGGGAGTTAGAACAAGGGACGGCAGATAGAACAAAGTACGCAGCTGCGATAGGAAGGGTCTGAGAGATAGACCAAGTTACGGCGGATAGAACAAGGTACGCAGCAGCGATGGGAAGGGTCTGGGAGTTAGAACAAGGGACGGCAGATAGAACAAAGTACGCAGCTGCGATAGGAAGGGTCTGAGAGATAGACCAATTTACGGCGGATAGAACAAGGTACGCAGCAGCGATAGGAAGGGTCTGGGAGTTAGAACAAGGGACGGCAGATAGAACAAAGTACGCAGCTGCGATAGGAAGGGTCTGAGAGATAGACCAAGTTACGGCGGATAGAAGAAGGTACGCAGCAGCGATAGGAAATGTCTGGGAGATAAAACAAGGTACGGCAGATAGAACAAGGTACGCAGCAGCGATAGAACGGGTCTGGAAGATAGAACAAAGTACGCAGCAGCGATAGGAAGGGTCTGCGAGATAGAACAAGGTACGCAGCAGCGATAGAACGGGTCTGGGAGATAGAACAAGGTACGGCGGATAGAACGAGGTACACATCAGCGATAGAAAGGGTCTGGGAGATAGAACAAGGTACGGCGGATAGAACAAGGTACGCAGCAGCGATAGGAAGGGTCTGGGAGAAAGAACAAGGTACGGCGGATAGAACAAGTACGCAGCAGCGATAGGAAGGGTCTGGGAGTTAGAACAAGGGACGGCAGATAGAACAAAGTACGCAGCTGCGATAGGAAAGGTCTGGGAGTTAGAACAAGGGACGGCAGATAGAACAAAGTACGCAGCAGCGATAGGAAGGGTCTGGGAGTTAGAACAAGGGACGGCAGATAGAACAAAGTACGCAGCTGCGATAGGAAGGGTCTGAGAGATAGACCAAGTTACGGCGGATAGAACAAGGTACGCAGCAGCGATAGGAAGGGTCTGGGAGATAAAACAAGGTACGGCAGATAGAACAAGGTACGCAGCAGCGATAGAACGGGTCTGGAAGATAGAACAAAGTACGCAGCAGCGATAGGAAGGGTCTGCGAGATAGAACAAGGTGCGCAGCAGCGATAGAACGGGTCTGGGAGATAGAACAAGGTACGGCGGATAGAACGAGGTACACATCAGCGATAGGAAGGGTCTGGGAGATAGAACAAGGTACGGCGGATAGAACAAAATTACGCAGCAGCGATAGGAAGGGTCTGGGAGAAAGAACAAGGTACGGCGGATAGAACAAGTACGCAGCAGCGATAGGAAGGGTCTGGGAGATAGAACAAGGTACGGCGGATAGAACAAGGTACGCAGCAGCGATAGGAAGTGTTTGGGAGATGGAACAAGTTACGGCAGATAGAACAAGGTACGCAGCATTGATACGAAGCGTCTGGAAGATAGAACAAGGTACGGCGGATAGAACAAGGTACACAGCAGCGATAGGAAGGGTCTGAGAGATAGAACAAGGTACGGCGGATAGAACAGGGTACACAGCAGCGATAGGAAGGGTATGGGGGATAGAACAAAGTACGCAGCAGCGATAGGAAGGGTCTGGGAGATGGAACAAGGTACGGCGGATAGAACAAGGTACACAGCAGCGATAGGAAAGGTCTGGCTGATAGAACAAGGTACGGCAGATAGGACAAGGTACGCAGCATCGATAGGAAGCGTCTGGGAGATAGACCAGGTTACGGCGGATAGAACAAGGTACGCAGCAGCGATAGGAAGGGTCTGGGAGTTAGAACAAGGGACGGCAGATAGAACAAAGTACGCAGCTGCGATAGGAAGGGTCTGAGAGATAGACCAAGTTACGGCGGATAGAACAAGGTACGCAGCAGCGATAGGAAGTGTCTGGGAGTTAGAACAAGGGACGGCAGATAGAACAAAGTACGCAGCTGCGATAGGAAGGGTCTGAGAGATAGACCAAGTTACGGCGGATAGAACAAGGTACGCAGCAACGATAGGAAGGGTCTGGGAGATAAAACAAGGTACGGCAGATAGAACAAGGTACGCAGCAGCGATAGAACGGGTCTGGAAGATAGAACAAAGTACGCAGCAGCGATAGGAAGGGTCTGCGAGATAGAACAAGGTACGCAGCAGCGATAGGAAGTGTCTGGGAGATGGAACAAGGTACGGCAGATAGAACAAGGTACGCAGCATTGATACGAAGCGTCTGGGAGATAGAACAAGATACGGCGGATAGAACAAGGTACACAGCATCGATAGGAAGGGTCTGAGAGATAGAACACGGTACGGCGGATAGAACAGGGTACACAGCAGCGATAGGAAGGGTATGGGGGATAGAACAAAGTACGCAGCAGCGATAGGAAGGGTCTGGGAGATGGAACAAGGTACTGCGGATAGAACAAGGTACACAGCAGCGATAGGAAAGGTCTGGCTGATAGAACAAGGTACGGCAGATAGGACAAGGTACGCAGCATCGATAGGAAGCGTCTGGGAGATAGACCAGGTTACGGCGGACAGAACAAGGTACGCAGCAGCGATAGGAAGTGTCTGGGAGTTAGAACAAGGGACGGCAGATAGAACAAAGTACGCAGCTGCGATAGGAAGGGTCTGAGAGATAGACCAAGTTACGGCAGATAGAACAAGGTACGCAGCAGCGATAGGAAGGGTCTGGGAGTTAGAACAAGGGACGGCAGATAGAACAAAGTACGCAGCTGCGATAGGAAGGGTCTGCGAGATAGAACAAGGTACGCAGCAGCGATAGGAAGGGTCTGCGAGATAGAACAAGGTACGCAGCAGCGATAGAACGGGTCTGGGAGATAGAACAAGGTACGGCGGATAGAACGAGGTACACATCAGCGATAGGAAGGGTCTGGGAGATAGAACAAGGTACGGCGGATAGAACAAGGTACTCAGCAGCGATAGGAAGGGTCTGAGAGAAAGAACAAGGTACGGCGGATAGAACAAGTACGCAGCAGCGATAGGAAGGGTCTGGGAGATAGAACAAGGTACGGCGGATAGAACAGGGTACACAGCAGCGATAGGAAGGGTATGGGGGATAGAACAAAGTACGCAGCAGTGATAGGAAGGGTCTGGGAGATGGAACAAGGTACGTCGGATAGAACAAGGTACACAGCAGCGATAGGAAAGGTCTGGCTGATAGAACAAGGTACGGCAGATAGGACAAGGTACGCAGCATCGATAGGAAGCGTCTGGGAGATAGACCAGGTTACGGCGAATAGAACAAGGTACACAGCAGCGATAGGAAGAGTCTGGGAGACAGAACAAGGTACGACGGATAGAACAAGGTACGCAGCAGCGATAGGAAGGGTCTGGGAGATAGAACAAGGTACGGCGGATAGAACAAGGTACGCAGCAGCGATAGGAAGGGTCTGGGAGATAGAACAAGGTACGGCAGATAGAACAAGGTACGCAGCAGCGACAGGAAGGGTCTGGGAGATAGAACAAGGTACGGCGGACAGAACAAGGTACGCAGCAGCGATAGGAAGGGTCTGGGAGGCGTATACGAACTACGGAGAGAGAGGACCGACGGGTTGTCCGACATAAGCAGAATGATCCAACATCCACGATTGGGGTGCCTCCATGCATCGTCGCCAAAGACTGCAGTGCTGTCGTGTCAGACTGTCATGGAGCCAAGCAGAATGGCAGCGAGTGATCTTTAGTGACGAGTCCCACTTTCGTCCTGGACCACCGAATCCGTGTGTATAGGCACCGTGATCAGCGCCAAGATGAGCAGTTTGTTGTCGAGCGTCACACGTCCAGAAGGCCTAGTGTCATGTCGTAGGGTGCCGTTGCCTTCGATGCCAGATCATCTTTGGTGTTCGTTGCAGGCACTTTGACAGTCCAACGTTACATTAATGGGGTCCTGCAACCAGTGGCCCTACCTTTTCTGAACACTCACTCCGGTGTGATTTTCCAACAGGACAACGCTCGTCCGCATACTGCCTGCTGTCTCGAGAGCTTGCCTTCAAGGCACTGACACTCTGCCATGGCCAGCCGCAATCGCCAGACTTATCGCCGATTGAAAATGTGTGAGATGCTATTGGACGCGCTATACACACTCCACCCCTACCGCACAATCTGCAGGAACTGCGTGAGAAGATTCAAGCTGCACGAGATGGCTTATAGCATGACACCATTAGGAAACTGTACAACTCCATTCCGAGAAGTCTGGCGTGCTGTGTGAGCAAACATGGCGGCCCGACGCCATACTGAGAGACTCTACTTATTGGCGTGTAGCTCAATAAATATTGCCCATATCAGTCTCAATGTTTAATCATTTATTGTTAATCATTTACCCGTGTTTAATCATTTATACCTCCATTTTTATCACAGTTCTTTCCGAAATTGATTTTAATAAAAAATTATTAAAATCATTTCATTAAAGGTGGTTCCGCCTAAAATCTCTGCCTTATGTTTCCAATGGTAAAACTTCTTTACATATTTTCTTCGCAATTAATGTATTCCCAAGGATGAAAATTCTGCACATCTATAAAACTAACTTTAAGTTATAGCATGGGATAATTAATACTTGCTAAAACATAACCATAATTAAGCAATCCAACATTTATTTGTCTACTGACGTCATCTATGTACAGGTAGCGCCATCTAAACAATACTCAATGAAAAAATATTGATTTTTAATATAATTATGGTTATGTTTCAGCAAGTATTAAGTATCCCATGTCATGATGTATTTGGTACCCGATGGCGGTTGGGCGGTTTTGGAAGTACTGGAGGCATGCGCAGCTATGTTATCGCTATGGCATTCGACAGGTGCCAGTTCTAGCTGCAGTCTAAAAGGAAGAGTGAGCGATTTGGTTAATTTGCGGAGATTTGACATCAAGTTGAAGATGGTAGACCAAACTGGGCCATATTTTACTGTTTTACCTCCGCAAAGGGAAGAGCGCGCGTCAAGCTTGTGAAAAGTTGCGTAAAGTGTACGGTGATAATGCTCTACAAGAACGTCAGTTCGCAAATTTCCGTGCTGGTGATTTTGACCTCAACGATGTTCCTCGGTCCGGGAGGCCCACCGAGGTTGATGACGACCAAATCAAGGCATTGATCGAGTCAAACCGAAGTTACACGACACGAGAGATTGCAGACACAATCCATCATTCAAGCGTTCACGACCACCTGAAGAAGCTGGGATACGTAAGCAAGCTCAATGTGTGGGTTCCTCATGAACTCAAAAAAGTTCAATTGACGGCGCGTATAAACATCTGCGCTATGCTCATTAAACGTGAGGAAAACGATCCTTTTTTGAAGTGACTGATAACTGGTGACGAAAAGTGGATTGTGTACAACAATGTGCTGCACAAACGGTCTTGGTCCCGACGTGCTGCTTCGCCTCAAACGACCTCCAAAGCAGACATTCATCAGTGGAAGGTTCTGGTCTCAGTGTGGTGGGATTTTAAAGGTGTCGTGTTTTTCGAGCTCCTACCACGGAACCAAACAATCAATTCGAATGTGTACTGTCTGCAATTGGACAGTTTGAACGAATCCATCATCTACAGCTCGTTCATCTAAAGGCGTGTTCCATCACGACAACGCGAGACCACACACAAGTTTGATCACCCGCCAAAGATGATTGTAGATTGGGTGGGATGTGTTGCCACACCCAACATACTGGCCTGACCTTGCGCCGTCAGACTTCCACTTGTTTCGCTCTCTTCAACAGTCCTTGCGTTTTATAACGATCAATTCAGATGAGGCTGTAAATCAGCACCTTGTACAGTTTTTCGACACGAAAGACAGGTCCTTCTATGAACGAGGCATCTCACTGAAAGATGGCAAAAGGTTATCGAACAAAACGGGCATTATATCATTGATTGATCTTTGTTCTTTCTATCAATAAATGACCTTTGCAAAACATGTCTAAAATACGTCATGACTTTTCCGACAACACAATAGAACTTAAAGTTAGTTTTATAGATGTGCAAATTTTCATCCTTGGGAACGCTTTAATTGTGAAGAAAAATATGTATAGAAGTTTCACCATTGGAAGCATAGGACAGAAATTTTAGGTGGCACCGCTTAAAAATTTTTATTTTATAAAAACTGAGAAGCTCAAATTTACTTCTGGAATAAAAATACTGAGAATTAGGAAAAGCATCCTTACGCATAATACACAATTTCTTTGCATATCAAAATATCAAGGAGAATAAGAAACAAAATAACAATTAAAAGCAAAAAAAATTAGTTCAAATGGAACACGTGCAAAATCGTTCTGATCTGACGGACCTTTCAAGGAATAAATCTCCATATCAAAATATCAAGGAGAATAAGAAACAAAATAACAATTAAAAGCAAAAAAAATTAGTTCAAATGGAACACGTGCAAAATCGTTCTGATCTGACTGACCTTTCAAGGAATAAATCTCCATATCAAAATATCAAGGAGAATAAGAAACAAAATAACAATTAAAAGCAAAAAAATTAGTTCAAATGGAACACGTGCAAAATCGTTCTGATCTGACGGACCTTTCAAGGAATAAATCTCCATATCAAAATATCAAGGAGAATAAGAAACAAAATAACAATTAAAAGCAAAAAAATTAGTTCAAATGGAACACGTGCAAAATCGTTCTGATCTGACGGACCTTTCAAGGAATAAATCTCCATATCAAAATATCAAGGAGAATAAGAAACAAAATAACAATTAAAAGCAAAAAAATTAGTTCAAATGGAACACGTGCAAAATCGTTCTGATCTGACGGACCTTTCAAGGAATAAATCTCCATATCAAAATATCAAGGAGAATAAGAAACAAAATAACAATTAAAAGCAAAAAAATTAGTTCAAATGGAACACGTGCAAAATCGTTCTGATCTGACGGACCTTTCAAGGAATAAATCTCCATATCAAAATATCAAGGAGAATAAGAAACAAAATAACAATTAAAAGCAAAAAAATTAGTTCAAATGGAACACGTGCAAAATCGTTCTGATCTGACGGACCTTTCAAGGAATAAATCTCCATATCAAAATATCAAGGAGAATAAGAAACAAAATAACAATTAAAAGCAAAAAAATTAGTTCAAATGGAACACGTGCAAAATCGTTCTGATCTGACGGACCTTTCAAGGAATAAATCTCCATATCAAAATATCAAGGAGAATAAGAAACAAAATAACAATTAAAAGCAAAAAAATTAGTTCAAATGGAACACGTGCAAAATCGTTCTGATCTGACGGACCTTTCAAGGAATAAATCTCCATATCAAAATATCAAGGAGAATAAGAAACTAAATAACAATTAAAAGCAAAAAAATTAGTTCAAATGGAACACGTGCAAAATCGTTCTGATCTGACGGACCTTTCAAGGAATAAATCTCCATATCAAAATATCAAGGAGAATAAGAAACAAAATAACAATTAAAAGCAAAAAAAATTAGTTCAAATGGAACACGTGCAAAATCGTTCTGATCTGACGGACCTTTCAAGGAATAAATCTCCATATCAAAATATCAAGGAGAATAAGAAACAAAATAACAATTAAAAGCAAAAAAAAATTAGTTCAAATGGAACACGTGCAAAATCGTTCTGATCTGACGGACCTTTCAAGGAATAAATCTCCATATCAAAATATCAAGGAGAATAAGAAACAAAATAACAATTAAAAGCAAAAAAAATTAGTTCAAATGGAACACGTGCAAAATCGTTCTGATCTGACTGACCTTTCAAGGAATAAATCTCCATATCAAAATATCAAGGAGAATAAGAAACAAAATAACAATTAAAAGCAAAAAAATTAGTTCAAATGGAACACGTGCAAAATCGTTCTGATCTGACGGACCTTTCAAGGAATAAATCTCCATATCAAAATATCAAGGAGAATAAGAAACAAAATAACAATTAAAAGCAAAAAAATTAGTTCAAATGGAACACGTGCAAAATCGTTCTGATCTGACGGACCTTTCAAGGAATAAATCTCCATATCAAAATATCAAGGAGGATAAGAAACAAAATAACAATTAAAAGCAAAAAAATTAGTTCAAATGGAACACGTGCAAAATCGTTCTGATCTGACGGACCTTTCAAGGAATAAATCTCCATATCAAAATATCAAGGAGAATAAGAAACAAAATAACAATTAAAAGCAAAAAAATTAGTTCAAATGGAACACGTGCAAAATCGTTCTGATCTGACGGACCTTTCAAGGAATAAATCTCCATATCAAAATATCAAGGAGAATAAGAAACAAAATAACAATTAAAAGCAAAAAAATTAGTTCAAATGGAACACGTGCAAAATCGTTCTGATCTGACGGACCTTTCAAGGAATAAATCTCCATATCAAAATATCAAGGAGAATAAGAAACAAAATAACAATTAAAAGCAAAAAAATTAGTTCAAATGGAACACGTGCAAAATCGTTCTGATCTGACGGACCTTTCAAGGAATAAATCTCCATATCAAAATATCAAGGAGAATAAGAAACAAAATAACAATTAAAACCAAAAAAATTAGTTCAAATGGAACACGTGCAAAATCGTTCTGATCTGACGGACCTTTCAAGGAATAAATCTCCATATCAAAATATCAAGGAGAATAAGAAACAAAATAACAATTAAAAGCAAAAAAATTAGTTCAAATGGAACACGTGCAAAATCGTTCTGATCTGACGGACCTTTCAAGGAATAAATCTCCATATCAAAATATCAAGGAGAATAAGAAACAAAATAACAATTAAAAGCAAAAAAATTAGTTCAAATGGAACACGTACAAAATCGTTCTGATCTGACGGACCTTTCAAGGAATAAATCTCCATATCAAAATATCAAGGAGAATAAGAAACTAAATAACAATTAAAAGCAAAAAAATTAGTTCAAATGGAACACGTGCAAAATCGTTCTGATCTGACGGACCTTTCAAGGAATAAATCTCCATATCAAAATATCAAGGAGAATAAGAAACAAAATAACAATTAAAAGCAAAAAAATTAGTTCAAATGGAACACGTGCAAAATCGTTCTGATCTGACGGACCTTTCAAGGAATAAATCTCCATATCAAAATATCAAGGAGAATAAGAAACAAAATAACAATTAAAAGCAAAAAAATTAGTTCAAATGGAACACGTGCAAAATCGTTCTGATCTGACGGACCTTTCAAGGAATAAATCTCCATATCAAAATATCAAGGAGAATAAGAAACAAAATAACAATTAAAAGCAAAAAAAATTAGTTCAAATGGAACACGTGCAAAATCGTTCTGATCTGACGGACCTTTCAAGGAATAAATCTCCATATCAAAATATCAAGGAGAATAAGAAACAAAATAACAATTAAAAGCAAAAAAATTAGTTCAAATGGAACACGTGCAAAATCGTTCTGATCTGACGGACCTTTCAAGGAATAAATCTCCATATCAAAATATCAAGGAGAATAAGAAACAAAATAACAATTAAAAGCAAAAAAAAATTAGTTCAAATGGAACACGTGCAAAATCGTTCTGATCTGACGGACCTTTCAAGGAATAAATCTCCATATCAAAATATCAAGGAGAATATGAAACAAAATAACAATTAAAAGCAAAAAAAATTAGTTCAAATGGAACACGTGCAAAATCGTTCTGATCTGACGGACCTTTCAAGGAATAAATCTCCATATCAAAATATCAAGGAGAATAAGAAACAAAATAACAATTAAAAGCAAAAAAATTAGTTCAAATGGAACACGTGCAAAATCGTTCTGATCTGACGGACCTTTCAAAGAATAAATCTCCATATCAAAATATCAAGGAGAATAAGAAACTAAATAACAATTAAAAGCAAAAAAATTAGTTCAAATGGAACACGTGCAAAATCGTTCTGATCTGACGGACCTTTCAAGGAATAAATCTCCATATCAAAATATCAAGGAGAATAAGAAACAAAATAACAATTAAAAGCAAAAAAATTAGTTCAAATGGAACACGTGCAAAATCGTTCTGATCTGACGGACCTTTCAAGGAATAAATCTCCATATCAAAATATCAAGGAGAATAAGAAACAAAATAACAATTAAAAGCAAAAAAATTAGTTCAAATGGAACACGTGCAAAATCGTTCTGATCTGACGGACCTTTCAAGGAATAAATCTCCATATCAAAATATCAAGGAGAATAAGAAACAAAATAACAATTAAAAGCAAAAAAAATTAGTTCAAATGGAACACGTGCAAAATCGTTCTGATCTGACTGACCTTTTCAAGGAATAAATCTCCATATCAAAATATCAAGGAGAATAAGAAACAAAATAACAATTAAAAGCAAAAAAATTAGTTCAAATGGAACACGTGCAAAATCGTTCTGATCTGACGGACCTTTCAAGGAATAAATCTCCATATCAAAATATCAAGGAGAATAAGAAACAAAATAACAATTAAAAGCAAAAAAATTAGTTCAAATGGAACACGTGCAAAATCGTTCTGATCTGACGGACCTTTCAAGGAATAAATCTCCATATCAAAATATCAAGGAGAATAAGAAACAAAATAACAATTAAAAGCAAAAAAATTAGTTCAAATGGAACACGTGCAAAATCGTTCTGATCTGACGGACCTTTCAAGGAATAAATCTCCATATCAAAATATCAAGGAGAATAAGAAACAAAATAACAATTAAAAGCAAAAAAATTAGTTCAAATGGAACACGTGCAAAATCGTTCTGATCTGACGGACCTTTCAAGGAATAAATCTCCATATCAAAATATCAAGGAGAATAAGAAACAAAATAACAATTAAAAGCAAAAAAATTAGTTCAAATGGAACACGTGCAAAATCGTTCTGATCTGACGGACCTTTCAAGGAATAAATCTCCATATCAAAATATCAAGGAGAATAAGAAACAAAATAACAATTAAAAGCAAAAACATTAGTTCAAATGGAACACGTGCAAAATCGTTCTGATCTGACTGACCTTTCAAGGAATAAATCTCCATATCAAAATATCAAGGAGAATAAGAAACAAAATAACAATTAAAAGCAAAAAAATTAGTTCAAATGGAACACGTGCAAAATCGTTCTGATCTGACGGACCTTTCAAGGAATAAATCTCCATATCAAAATATCAAGGAGAATAAGAAACAAAATAACAATTAAAAGCAAAAAAATTAGTTCAAATGGAACACGTGCAAAATCGTTCTGATCTGACGGACCTTTCAAGGAATAAATCTCCATATCAAAATATCAAGGAGAATAAGAAACAAAATAACAATTAAAAGCAAAAAAATTAGTTCAAATGGAACACGTGCAAAATCGTTCTGATCTGACGGACCTTTCAAGGAATAAATCTCCATATCAAAATATCAAGGAGAATAAGAAACAAAATAACAATTAAAAGCAAAAAAATTAGTTCAAATGGAACACGTGCAAAATCGTTCTGATCTGACGGACCTTTCAAGGAATAAATCTCCATATCAAAATATCAAGGAGAATAAGAAACAAAATAACAATTAAAAGCAAAAAAATTAGTTCAAATGGAACACGTGCAAAATCGTTCTGATCTGACGGACCTTTCAAGGAATAAATCTCCATATCAAAATATCAAGGAGAATAAGAAACAAAATAACAATTAAAAGCAAAAAAATTAGTTCAAATGGAACACGTGCAAAATCGTTCTGATCTGACGGACCTTTCAAGGAATAAATCTCCATATCAAAATATCAAGGAGAATAAGAAACTAAATAACAATTAAAAGCAAAAAAATTAGTTCAAATGGAACACGTGCAAAATCGTTCTGATCTGACGGACCTTTCAAGGAATAAATCTCCATATCAAAATATCAAGGAGAATAAGAAACAAAATAACAATTAAAAGCAAAAAAATTAGTTCAAATGGAACACGTGCAAAATCGTTCTGATCTGACGGACCTTTCAAGGAATAAATCTCCATATCAAAATATCAAGGAGAATAAGAAACAAAATAACAATTAAAAGCAAAAAAAAAATAGTTCAAATGGAACACGTGCAAAATCGTTCTGATCTGACGGACCTTTCAAGGAATAAATCTCCATATCAAAATATCAAGGAGAATAAGAAACAAAATAACAATTAAAAGCAAAAAAATTAGTTCAAATGGAACACGTGCAAAATCGTTCTGATCTGACGGACCTTTCAAGGAATAAATCTCCATATCAAAATATCAAGGAGAATAAGAAACAAAATAACAATTAAAAGCAAAAAAAAATTAGTTCAAATGGAACACGTGCAAAATCGTTCTGATCTGACGGACCTTTCAAGGAATAAATCTCCATATCAAAATATCAAGGAGAATAAGAAACAAAATAACAATTAAAAGCAAAAAAATTAGTTCAAATGGAACACGTGCAAAATCGTTCTGATCTGACGGACCTTTCAAGGAATAAATCTCCATATCAAAATATCAAGGAGAATAAGAAACAAAATAACAATTAAAAGCAAAAAAATTAGTTCAAATGGAACACGTGCAAAATCGTTCTGATCTGACGGACCTTTCAAGGAATAAATCTCCATATCAAAATATCAAGGAGAATAAGAAACAAAATAACAATTAAAAGCAAAAAAATTAGTTCAAATGGAACACGTGCAAAATCGTTCTGATCTGACGGACCTTTCAAGGAATAAATCTCCATATCAAAATATCAAGGAGAATAAGAAACAAAATAACAATTAAAAGCAAAAAAATTAGTTCAAATGGAACACGTGCAAAATCGTTCTGATCTGACGGACCTTTCAAGGAATAAATCTCCATATCAAAATATCAAGGAGAATAAGAAACAAAATAACAATTAAAAGCAAAAAAATTAGTTCAAATGGAACACGTGCAAAATCGTTCTGATCTGACGGACCTTTCAAGGAATAAATCTCCATATCAAAATATCAAGGAGAATAAGAAACAAAATAACAATTAAAAGCAAAAAAATTAGTTCAAATGGAACACGTGCAAAATCGTTCTGATCTGACGGACCTTTCAAGGAATAAATCTCCATATCAAAATATCAAGGAGAATAAGAAACAAAATAACAATTAAAAGCAAAAAAATTAGTTCAAATGGAACACGTGCAAAATCGTTCTGATCTGACGGACCTTTCAAGGAATAAATCTCCATATCAAAATATCAAGGAGAATAAGAAACAAAATAACAATTAAAAGCAAAAAAATTAGTTCAAATGGAACACGTGCAAAATCGTTCTGATCTGACGGACCTTTCAAGGAATAAATCTCCTCTCAATTCCCCCCCCCTCCCCTCCCCTCCCAAACCGAATACCTCGACCGTGGGAATTCAGGACTCGACCCTCTTCGAGAGTATTGGGGAAATATTGTTTACCATTTATGAGGATGTTGTTGGATGATGTCTTCGGCTTATGCGACTTTTCCAAAACTTTTTTTTTTTTTTTTTTTTTGATTGGAGGTTTAACGACCACCGTGAGCAACTCAATAGGCTATAAGCAGTCGCCCGTCCCTAATTTAGGGTCACTGGTTCCAGGAAAGGGAGAGAGCCAGTGCCGTAAGACAAACACAACATCCATGCCTGACCGAGATTCGAACCCGGACCCCTTACGGACGAATGATCAGAGGCCAACGCCTTAGACCAGTGCGCCATCGGGGCGGCTTCCAAAACTTGTAGACAGCGTGGGAAAATCCCTAATCCGCATTGTCGCATTCACTATCTGCTCGCACTTCGCAGCAGAGATGATGCCGCCCCGGTGGCGCAGTGATCTCAGCGATTCCCTTTGATTATTCGTCCGAAAGGGGTCCGGGTTCGAATCTCGGTGAGGCATGGATGGTGGGTTTGTCTTGTGGCACCGGCTCTCTCCCTTCCCTGGAGCCATTGGCCCTAAATTAGGGACGGGCGACCGCTTATAGACCGTACCCATATGACGTCACAGCAAGGTAAACCATCCTAGCAGACATTCTGGTGATCAGCTGGTGTACAAGCACTGCTTGGATTTGCAAGGAAGATGGTGTTATGTGCTATTTTCGGCTGAAGTAACCAAAGTGGGAGAGATAATCATGTATCCTATTATACACTGAAGAGCAATTGAATTAGAGATACCTGTCCAGTAACGTGTAGCACCACCTTTCGTCCTGATGACGGCGGCGATTCGTCTCGGCATGGACTCGACAAGACACCGGAAGCGTTGGGAAGCCATACGGATCCACGACCCCTGAACAAGGTCCCACAGTTCACGAAGATTTGATGGAGGGGGTCATCTCTCTCGATGGCATCCCAGGTCAGGTGACCTAGCTGGCCAAGGAAGCGAGGTCACGTCGGTGGAGTGTTCATCCAACCATTCGGATACAATTCGGGAGCTGCATTGTCTTGTTCCAGGATGAGGTCCCCAGTGGGATGTTGAAGACGCACAAAAGGGTGCAAACGGTCGTGCAGGATATCCCGGTAATGTTGACCTGTGAGGGACGATGTCACACGTACCAGGGGTCCCATTTCAGTCCACGTAAACAGTCCCCGGATGAGAATGCCACCCCCACCAGCTTGAAGAGTACCGTGCTGGCAAGAAGGATCCATCGCTTCATGTGGTTTGCGCCGTACACGTATCCTGCCATCCACATGTACCAACGTGAATCTCGACTCATCAGTCCAGGCAACATTTTCCCACATGTCTAGGGTCCAGTGGCGATGTTCCCGCGCCCATGCTAATCTTTGCACCCTGTGATGTGCGGTCAGCAGCGGTACCATCGTGGAACGATGGCTTCTGTACCCCATAATGAAGAGATGGTTCTGGATGGTGTGGCTGCTTACACGTTTTTGTGCACCAGCGTTAAATTGCCAAGTGATTTCTTGCACTGTGGTCCGTCTATCCGCTGTTACAATGCGAGCTAGCCGACGATGACCCCGCTCATCCACACGCTGTTGTCCACGAAAGTTGGCCCTTGCAATGATGGTTTTACCGGTTTCGATGTACTCGCGGTGCACCCGTGACACAGTGGCTCGTGAAAATCTCAGCGCCGGCACGACTTCCGAGATGGAGTGACCCATTCGTCGGGCCCAGACAATTTGCCCACGATCAAATGCGCTTAGATCTTTCGTCTTACGCATACTGCGTCCGACTCTTACTGATTCCCGTCGCATCACTCCTTATATTGTCGGATGGGTGCATAGGTCATGTCGTTTCCGTTTACAGTGCCGCCCACAGCGCCACATTTGCATAACGCCAGCTGTCCCTAATTCAATTGCTCTTCAGTGTAGATTACCGTCTGAACAAACGAAGTGGGATCAGAATTATAAAAATTTTATTCAGAAGTGCCAAAATTTGTGGTTATCACGTATGTTGACGTTAATGACCGGAAACGAAGGAATATTGGAGTGTGTAGTTTACATTTTGTAACAGGTATGTTCATAAACTTACTTATGCATTACCTGAAAAACTCTATGACGATCTTTAGACTAAAATTAACCTTTCTTATGAGTAAGGTTATGCTGTTCTTTATGGTGAATGCACCCACTGCTATAGCGGAGTGAATATCTAATGGAACCTTCATATGTTGAGTTCCCAGGCCGATTTTGGAAAAATGATCTCATGATAACATTCGCCAGTTTATTATTATTGTCATTATTATATACACTGGTTTGCAAAAATTAAGGACGAAGCGGAACGAGCAGGCAGAACAGAGAGAAATACCACTCAGGAGATAGACTAGGGTCCGGTACGGTAGGGCATGCGCATATATGCAGCATGACGGGGGGGGTGTCGGAAGGGTATAAAGCACACGGGCGTCAGCAATTCGGTGAAAGCTATTGCACGGTGTACATCGGTTTGAACGACGTCGAGTTGCTGCCACCGTGTGATACGGCCAACAGGCAATCTAGTAGACGACATCTGGATGACTTTACCCGAGGTCGCGTCATTGGGAAGTTGAAAGAAGGTGGAAGTGTGGCCGAGGAATTCGTGATCGCTCACAGCATCGTTTCACGAACTTGCAGAGCATTTAAAACCACAGGAACAGCTGTCCGAGCGTTTAGCAGTGGTCGTCCACGAGCAACCACGGCGGCGGACGACCGGTATATTGTCCTACAGGCGAGAAGAGACAGTGGAAGAAATCGCAAGGCACATGCAACAGACAACTGGACGTCCGTTATCGCGTTTTACCGAGGCCAGGAGGAATGTGGTCTATTTGCACGACGACCACTACGGTGTGTGCCATTAACGCCTGCTCATCATAGACGGCGGTTTCTGTGGTGCCAGGAACACAAGAACTGGACACATCAGCAATGGGGTCGAGTTCTCTTTACGGACGAGAGCCGATTTAGTCTGACGAGCGATTCTGGACGTATACACATCTGGAGAGAGCAGGGAACACGCAATCACACCTCCCAACATCATCGAAAGGGACCGGTTTGGAGGTGGCGAAGTTCTCGTTTGGGGCGGTATCATGCTTGGTAGCCGTACTGACCTCCACATCTTCCAAGGAGGTTCAGTCACTGGTGTCCGCTATTGTACTGAGGTTCTCCTGCCTCACGTGCGTCTATTTAGAGACGCACGTGAGGCACGAAAGAAAGCAGCAGACGAAAAAGTGACGCGAACCGCGGTTTCGTGACGTCAATGCATACGGACTATAGCCCATTGAGTTGCTCACGGGGGTCGTTAAACCTTTAATAAAAAAAAAAAAAAAAAAAAGGAAGGATGGGCAAACCGATTGTTTTGAAAGAATAGAATTTTTCAATTGAACTCCCCCGAAAAAAAAGATTCGTTCGTTTCGGTCGTTTGATTATTCCGGTTTGGAAAACGATTTATATCTAACGAAACGATTCTGAGTCCGATCCTTTCGTTAGTTGCCAGTTTCCGGTTTTGTGGACGATTTTTAAGTTTAAATTTGTTTTTAATTGGTATGGCAATTTTGTCCCTCGGAGCTCTTGTAAGTACGTTTCAGAACGTTCACATGCCGCCCCGGTGGCGCAGTGGTCTAAGCGATGGCCTCTGATCATTCGTCCGAACGGGGTCCGGGTTCGAATCCCGGTGAGGCATGGATGTTGTGTTTGTCTTACGGCACTGGCTCTCTCCCTTCCCTGGAACCAGTGACCCTAAATTAGGGACGGGCGACTGCTTATAGCCCATTGAGTTGCTCACGGTGGTCGTTAAACCTCCAATCAATCAATGGATGTTGTGTTTGTCTTACGGCACTGGCTCTCTCCCTTCCCTGGAACCAGTGACCCTAAATTAGGGACGGGCGACTGCTTATAGCCCATTGAGTTGCTCACGGTGGTCGTTAAACCTCCAATCAATCAATGGATGTTGTGTTTGTCTTACGGCACTGGCTCTCTCCCTTCCCTGGAACCAGTGACCCTAAATTAGGGACGGGCGACTGCTTATAGCCCATTGAGTTGCTCACGGTGGTCGTTAAACCTCCAATCAATCAATGGATGTTGTGTTTGTGTTACGGCACTGGCTCTCTCCCTTCCCTTTAACCAGTGACCCTAAATTAGGGACGGGCGACTGCTTATAGCCCATTGAGTTGCTCACGGTGGTCGTTAAACGCTCCAACCCCCCCCCAAAAAAAACAAAAACTCAATGGGCTATAAGCAGTCGCCCGTCCCTAATTTAAGGTCACTGGTTCCAGGGAAGGGAGAGAGCCAGTGCCGTAAGACAAACACAACATCCATGCCTCACCGGGATTCGAACCCGGACCCCTTTAGGACGAATGATCAGAGGCCATCGCCTTAGACCACTGTGCCACCGGCGCGGCTGCCACGAGTTTGGAACTAGCTCTTCAAATAGTGATTGCCTCTTGGTTTTCCTTCCATGGTTCAGCGTGCTACACGAGCATAACGCCTCGTGTCTTTGAGTACCTGATTATGAGCGCATCTATTCGTTATTGTCAAGTCAAGTCACTACGCTCAAATTGTTGAACCGTTCTATTATTCCGTTTGCAGTTAGCTGTCTGCCTTCCTTGAGAAAGCCATCTGGTTGATGTCTGCAAGCTTGGAAACTTTGATCTATATTCTACGCCAAGTAATTTCGGATCATTAGTATAGTTATACTACACTGCTGGCCAAACAAAATGCAACACCAAGAAGAACACGAGATAGCAAAGCCAGATTTACTGGACACATAACAACAGATACAAAGATGAAACGATTGAGCTTACACGCCCGTGCGACTTGCGGAACACGCAGACATCAATAGTTCGTGTGGCCCCCCATGGCTGGCGATAACGGCCGCTACACGCCGCGGCATCGAACGAAAGAGGCTTTGGATGTGGGCTTGGGGTATGTTGGTCCAGGCTGCTTCCACACGTTGCCACAGTTCATCACGGGTGGTGCTTGCCGGGCCACTCGGTTGCCGATCAGCGACCAGACGTGTTCGATGGGCGACATATCGGGAGAACAGGCGGGCCACGGCAGCAGTGACACTTGGTGGGCCGTGAAGAATTGTTGCACGATGCATGCTACGTGCGGGCGCGCATTGTCCTGTTGAAACGTGGCCGCTGGCAGGTCCTGCAGGTAAGAGAGGACTACAGGCTCCAAAACGTCGGAGATGGTGCGGTGGCTGTCGAGTGTACCGACGATGCGTACCAGAGGGGAGCGGGTGTCATATCCAATTGCGCCCCAAAATAGAACACCAGGCGACGAACCGGTATGGCGATGCATAACGCAGGCGTCATACAGTCTCTCGCCGCGGTGCTCCCACACGCGGATCCGACCGTCGTGGTGTTGCAGGCAGAAGCGGGATTCGTCGGAGAAGACAATGTCGTGCCATCCCGTAGTCCAGGTGCGGCGTTCAACGGCACAATGCCGCCGCACTCGCCGGTGGTGTAACGTCAATGGTAATCGGAGCAATGGGTGCCGTGCGACAAGTCCCCGCTCCTGCAGACGACGTCGAACGGTACGTGCTGACACAGGTTGTTGCGCAACACACCCTAATTCCTGGGCTAACGTTCGTGATGTGGCGGTGCGAGCCGTCAATGCCCGCCGCACAACATGCCGGTCATATAGTTCGGTTGCGTGCCGCGGCTGCGGCAATCGCTCACGTCGGTCCGTCCGTCCCTCCTGCACCCACCGAATCCATACTCGCCTCAGTGTGGCGGGATGTCATCCCACACGGGCGCCGATGTCTCGGTAATATAAACCGCCGTCGCGATAAGCCACTATTCGTCCTCTGTCGAACTCCGAAACGTGCTGGAATGACTGCCGTGTTCTGCGACGAGGCATCAGGAAGCTTCCCACGCTGAGGTCCGGCAGCACAAGACACTTCCACTACTTACACCCCGCCTTCTGTGCATCTTTCTTATAGTGCTTCTCGGTGGCGTGCCGGGCGCACAGGATTTGCATATGCCCTGCAATGCTAATCGTTTGCATGTCCTCTTGCGGGCGACGCATGCTGCGAATTTCAGGCCAATCAGATGCTTCCTTCTTGTTGCTGCATTTTGCGGGGGGGGGGGGGGGGGACAGCAATGTAATTAAGTACAGTTGGTGTATTGTTCCTTGTTATTAATATGGCAAGATTTTTTTGTAAAAACAAGAACCTTTGTGGCGCAGTGGACTAAGCGATGGCTTCTGATCATTCGTCCGAAAGGGGTCCGGGTTCGAATCCCGATGAGGCATGGATGTTGTGTTTGTCTTACGGCACTGTCTCTCTCCCTTCCCTGGAACCAGTGACCCTAAATTAGGGACGGATGACTGCTTATAGCCCATTGAGTTTTTTTTTTTTTTTTTGATTGGAGGTTTAACGACCACCGTGAGCAACTCAATGGGCTATAAGCAGTCGCCAGTCCCTAATTTAGGGTCACTGGTTCCAGGGAAGGGAGAGAGCCAGTGCCGTAAGACCAACACAACACCCATGCCTGACCGGGATACGAACCCGGACCCCTTACGGACGAATGCTCAGAGGCCAGCGCCTTAGACCACTGCGCCACCGGGGCGGCTGATTGGAGGTCTAACGACCACCGTGAGCAAATCAATGGGCTATAAGCAGTCCCCCGTCCCTAATTTAGGGTCACTGGTTCCAGGGAAGGGAAAGAGCCAGTGCCGTAAGACAAACACAACATCCATGCCTCACCGGGATTCTGACCCGGACCCTTTCGGACGAATGATCAGAGGCCATCGCTTAGACCACTGCGCCACCGGTGGGCGGCTTTGCGTGTTTTTCGAAGCACCTCTGCAATAAGTCATCGTTAGAGAAATCTTTATAAATAGGCAAAATATGCTTCTGGACATCAGTATGAAGAGCCTTGGCTAGAACACTTCTGACGCTCATCCACAATCACATCGGAACTACTTGAAATTTCGTTCTGAGAATTTAATATCACATTCTTACTATATTTAGCTATCATTTTATGGAAAAAAACCCTTTTTTCTCGACTTTTTGAAACTGGTAAATGGTGTTCCCCCTTAAATGCACTAAAACAGGACCTTCAGGTTCTAAACAAAGCAATTGAAACCAAAAAGTGGTGGATACCTTTGCGTATTGCGACCTGCATTAAATGTCACGCCTCTGAGTGTGGTGTTCACACCAATATGCCCAACCGCTGTACATCTTTCATTTCGTCATCACCCTGAAAGGAATTTACAAGACACCTTAAATGCACTAAAACAGGACCTTGAAGTTCTATACAAAGCAATTGAAACCAAAAAGTGGTGGATACCTTTGCGTATTGCGACCTGCATTAAATGTCACGCCTCTGAGTGTGGTGTTCACACCAATATGCCCAACCGCTGTACATCTTTCATTTCGTCATCACCCTGAAAGGAATTTACAAGACACCTTAAATGCCCTAAAACAGGAACTTTGAGGTTCTAAACGAAGCAATTGAAACCAAAAAGTGGTGGATACCTTTGCGTATTGCGACCTGCATTAAATGTCACACCTCTGAGTGTGGTGTTCACACCAATATGCCGAACCCCTGTACATCTTTCATTTCGTCATCACCCTGAAAGGAATTTACAAGACACCTTAAATGCACTAAAACAGGAACTTTGAGGTTCTAAACGAAGCAATTGAAACCAAAAAGTGGTGGATACCTTTGCGTATTGCGACCTGCATTAAATGTCACACCTCTGAGTGTGGTGTTCACACCAATATGCCCAACCCCTGTACATCTTTCATTTCGTCATCACCATGAAAGGAATTTACAAGACACCTTAAATGCACTAAAACAGGACCTTGAGGTTCTAAACAAAGCAATTGAAACCAAAAAGTGGTGGATACCTTTGCGTATTGCGACCTGCATTAAATGTCACACCTCTGAGTGTGGTGTTCATACCAATATGCCCAACCCCTGTACATCTTTCATTTCGTCATCACCCTGAAAGGAATTTACAAGACACCTTAAATGCACTAAAACAGGAACTTTGAGGTTCTAAACGAAGCAATTGAAACCAAAAAGTGGTGGATACCTTTGCGTATTGCGACCTGCATTAAATGTCACGCCTCTGAGTGCGGTGTTCACACCAATATGTGCAACCCCTGTACATCTCTCATTTCGTCATCACGCTGAAAGGAATTTACGAGACACCTTAAATGCACTAAAACAGGACCTTGAGGTTCTAAACAAAGCAATTGAAACCAAAAAGTGGTGGATACCTTTGCGTATTGCGACCTGCATTAAATGTCACGCCTCTGAGTGTGGTGCTCACACCAATATTCCCAACCGCTGTACATCTTTCATTTCGTCATCACCCTGAAAGGAATTTACAAGACACCTTAAATGCACTAAAACAGGACCTTGAGGTTCTAAACAAAGCAATTGAAACCAAAAAGTGGTGGATACCTTTGCGTATTGCGACCTGCATTAAATGTCACACCTCTGAGTGTGGTGTTCACACCAATATGCCCAACCCCTGTACATCTTTCATTTCGTCATCACCATGAAAGGAATTTACAAGACACCTTAAATGCACTAAAACAGGACCTTGAGGTTCTAAACAAAGCAATTGAAACCAAAAAGTGGTGGATACCTTTGCGTATTGCGACCTGCATTAAATGTCACGCCTCTGAGTGCGGTGTTCACACCAATATGTGCAACCCCTGTACATCTCTCATTTCGTCATCACGCTGAAAGGAATTTACAAGACACCTTAAATGCACTAAAACAGGACCTTGTGATTCTAAACAAAGCAATTGAAACCAAAAAGTGGTGGATACCTTTGCGTATTGCGACCTGCATTAAATGTCACGCCTCTGAGTGCGGTGTTCACACCAATATGTGCAACTACTGTACATCTCTCATTTCGTCATCACGCTGAAAGGAATTTACAAGACTCCTCAAATGCACTAAAACAGGACCTTGAGGTTCTATACAAAGCAATTGAAACCAAAAAGTGGTGGATACCTTTGCGTATTGCGACCTGCATTAAATGTCACGCCTCTGAGTGCGGTGTTCACACCAATATGTGCAACCCCTGTACATCTCTCATTTCGTCATCACGCTGAAAGGAATTTACAAGACACCTTAAATGCACTAAAACAGGACCTTGAGGTTCTAAACAAAGCAATTGAAACCAAAAAGTGGTGGATACCTTTGCGTATTGCGACCTGCATTAAATGTCACGCCTCTGAGTGCGGTGTTCACACCAATATGTCCAACCCCTGTACATCTCTCATTTCGTCATCACGCTGAAAGGAATTTACAAGACACCTTAAATGCACTAAAACAGGACCTTGTGATTCTAAACAAAGCAATTGAAACCAAAAAGTGGTGGATACCTTTGCGTATTGCGACCTGCATTAAATGTCACGCCTCTGAGTGCGGTGTTCACACCAATATGTGCAACCACTGTACATCTCTCATTTCGTCATCACGCTGAAAGGAATTTACAAGACTCCTCAAATGCAATAAAACAGGACCTTGAGGTTCTATACAAAGCAATTGAAACCAAAAAGTGGTGGATACCTTTGCGTAATGCGACCTGCATTAAATGTCACGCCTCTGAGTGCGGTGTTCACACCAATATGTGCAACCCCTGTACATCTTTCATTTCGTCATCACCATGAAAGGAATTTACAAGACACCTTAAATGCACTAAAACAGGACCTTGAGGTTCTAAACAAAGCAATTGAAACCAAAAAGTGGTGGATACCTTTGCGTATTGCGACCTGCATTAAATGTCACGCTTCTGAGTGCGGTGTTCACACCAATATGTGCAACCCCTGTACATCTCTCATTTCGTCATCACGCTGAAAGGAATTTACAAGACACCTTAAATGCACTAAAACAGGACCTTGAAGTTCTAAACAAAGCAATTGAAACCAAAAAGTGGTGGATACCTTTGCGTATTGCGACCTGCATTAAATGTCACGCCTCTGAGTGCGGTGTTCACACCAATATGTGCAACCACTGTACATCTCTCATTTCGTCATCACGCTGAAAGGAATTTACAAGACTCCTCAAATGCACTAAAACAGGACCTTGAGGTTCTATACAAAGCAATTGAAACCAAAAAGTGGTGGATACCTTTGCGTATTGCGACCTGCATTAAATGTCACGCCTCTGAGTGCGGTGTTCACACCAATATGTGCAACCCCTGTACATCTCTCATTTCGTCATCACGCTGAAAGGAATTTACAAGACACCTTAAATGCACTAAAACAGGACCTTGAAGTTCTAAACAAAGCAATTGAAACCAAAAAGTGGTGGATACCTTTGCGTATTGCGACCTGCATTAAATGTCACGCCTCTGAGTGCGGTGTTCACACCAATATGTGCAACCACTGTACATCTCTCATTTCGTCATCACGCTGAAAGGAATTTACAAGACACCTTAAATGCACTAAAACAGGACCTTGAGGTTCTATACAAAGCAATTGAAACCAAAAAGTGGTGGATACCTTTGCGTATTGCGACCTGCATTAAATGTCACGCCTCTGAGTGTGGTGTTCACACCAATATGCTCAACCGCTGTACATCTTTCATTTCGTCATCACCATGAAAGGAATTTACAAGACACCTTAAATGCACTAAAACAGGACCTTGTGATTCTAAACAAAGCAATTGAAACCAAAAAGTGGTGGATACCTTTGCGTATTGCGACCTGCATTAAATGTCACGCCTCTGAGTGCGGTGTTCACACCAATATGTGCAACCCCTGTACATCTCTCATTTCGTCATCACGCTGAAAGGAATTTACAAGACACCTCAAATGCACTAAAACAGGACCTTGAGGTTCTATACAAAGCAATTGAAACCAAAAAGTGGTGGATACCTTTGCGTATTGCGACCTGCATTAAATGTCACGCCTCTGAGTGCGGTGTTCACACCAATATGTCCAACCCCTGTACATCTTTCATTTCATGCAGTATCCCTAAATTTGTTGTGACCAGAGTATTTTTTTGCTCCAGAGTATTTTTTTGCTTCAATTTACGCCGGAAATCTCAGGAACCTAACCTCGGCGTAAAAACGAGCCTGTGATTGGAGATAAAATGAAAGAAAGACATTTGCAACCACTTAGACCAAAGCATCATGGGATATTTAATGATTTAACGTAACACATACAAGCCGACAAGACACGCTGCTACATAGAATAAAGAACATGCTGCAACAGTATGGTGTTAACAGTTATTTAGGCGGATCCTATGGAAATCAAATGTTCTTGGGGACCCTCCAAGGCTGGTAAGGGAGCTTCCACGGTGAGTACACCGTCTGTTGACAGCGAAGACTTGATCATTTCCGGATTGGTTCCCTTGGGTAGGAGGAATTCCCTGTTGTATTCTCTGTACACCGATTTGTTCTCCGACTTCTCCTCGTGTTTTGCGTGAACCTGGGAAATAAAAGGAAAGAAAACAAATACGTTTTAAAATTCGTTTGCAGAATCTTAATTTCAAAATCTACAAAGTAACAATCATTTCTTTTATAAGTTACACATCACCTGCAAAAACCGTGAATTTTTAAAGTAACTCTTTTTTTTTTTTTACCTATTAACTCATTTTCATAGTTATTTCATTATTCATATGTCATTAGGGACGAAATTTAATAAACACTTCAAAAAATGTTTTAGTTCTTCCTATAGTTACTTCTGTTTTTTTAAAACATATGACATAAAATATGGGGTTTGACAAATACATTGAAATTCACGTTAGCTGCGTATCAGTTGTTACAGCCAATCATAGACATTATTTTACCTGATTGGCTACTTCGTAATAATATCCTAATCCTACTCCAGCCTTTTTAAGGGTGGACGCAGAGCTATTAGAGCAGTTGGCCCGGGAACTGATCTCCGGTAGTAAATAAGGGCGTCTTCTACCTCGCTTCCGTGTCACTTTCCTATCGGGCACTCTATCCCAAATCTCCTAGCTTCCTATTTCTAAGGGTTGTTTAAGACCTGGGGTCAGACACTCCCTTCCTAAAATCCCCTACATATGATCTGATCTGATCTATTAGAGCAGTTGAGCAACGGATGGCCTAGTGGTCAACATTCGTGACTGCCACGGAGGAATCTCAGGTTCGATCCCAGGCAGGTACGAACGCTCAAACCACTAAATATCCTCCGTGCGTCGGATGAGCACGTTAAGCCGTCGGGCCCCTGGTACTATCCCCCGATAATAAATAAAGACACACACACACACACCCTTTCCTACCTTGCTTCCGTGTCCCTTTCCTATCGGGCACTCTAGCCCAAATCTCCTAGCTTCCTATTTCTAAGGGTTGTTTAAGACCTGGGGTCAGACACTCCCTTCCTAAAATCCCCTACATATGATCTGATCTGATCTATTAGAGCAGTTGGGCAACGGATGGCCTAGTGGTCAACATTCGTGACTGCCACGGAGGAATCTCAGGTTCGATCCCAGGCAGGTACAAACGCTCAAACCACTAAATATCCTCCGTGCGTCGGATGGGCACGTTAAGCCGTCGGGCCCCTGGTACTAGCCCCCGATAATAAATAAAGGCACACACACACACACACCCTTTCCTACCTTGCTTCCGTGTCCCTTTCCTATCGGGCACTCTAGCCCAAATCTCCTAGCTTCCTATTTCTAAGGGTTGTTTAAGACCTGGGGTCAGACACACCCTTCCTAAAATCCTCTACTTACACTGAAGAGCAATTGAATTAGAGACAGCTGGCGTTATGCAAATGTGGCGCTGTGGGCGGCCCTGTAAACGGAAACGACATGACGTTTGCAGCGATCCGACAATATAAGGAGTGATGCGACGGGAATCAGCAAGAGTCGGACGCAGTACGGCTAAGACGAAGAATCTATGCGCACTAGGTCGTGGGCAAATTGTCGGGGCCCAACGAATGGGTCACTCCATCTCTGAAGTCGTGCAGGCACTGGGATTCACGAGCCACTGTGTCACGGGTACACCGTGAGTACATCGAATTCGGTAAAACCATCTCTGCAAGGGCCAACCGCCGTGGACAACAGCGTGTGGATGAGCGAGGGTCATCGTCGGCTAGCTCGCATTGTAACAGCGGATAGACGGGCCACAGTGCAAGAAATCACTCGGCAATTTAACGCTGGTGCACAAAAACGTGTAAGCAGCCACACCATCCAGAACCATCTCCTCGCTATGGGGTACAGAAGCCATCGTCCCACGAGGGTACCGCTGCTGACCACACATCACAGGCTGTAGAGATTAGCATGGGCGTGGGAACATCGCCACTGGATCCTAGACATGTGGAGAAATTTTGCCTGGACTGATGAGTCGAGATTCACGATGGTACATGCGGATGGCAGGATACGAGTACGGTGCAAATCACATGAAGCGATGGATCCTTCTTGCCAGCAGGGTACTCTTCAAGCTCGTGGGGGTGGCATTCTCGTCTGGGGAATGCTTACGCGGACTTAAATGGGACCCCTAGTACGTGTGACATCGTCCCTCACAGGTCAGCGTTACCGGGATATCCTGGACGACCGTTTGCACCCTTTTGTGCGTCTTCAACATCCCACTGGGGACCTCATTTTGCAACAAGACAATGCAGCTCCCGAATTGTATCCGAATGGTTGGATGAACACTCCACCGACGTGACATCGCTTCCTTGGCCAGCTAGGTCACCTGACCTGTGATGCCATCGAGAGAGATGACCCCCCTCCATCAAATCTTCGTGAACTGTGGGAGCTTGTTGAGGGGTCGTGGATCCGTATGGCTTCCCAACGCTTCTGGTGTCTTGTCGAGTCCATGCCGAGACGAATTGCTGTCGTCATCAGAGCGAAAGGTGGTCCTACACGTTACTAGACAAGTATCTCTAATTCAATTGCTCTTCAGTTAAACTGACAGTGAACTCCATCAAATCTTCGTGAACTGTGGGAGCTTGTTGAGGGGTCGTGGATCCGTATGGCTTCCCAACGCTTCCGGTGTCTTGTCGAGTCCATGCCGAAACGAATCGCCGCCGTCATCAGGGCGAAAGGTGGTGCTACACGTTACTAGACAGGTATATCTAATTCAATTGCTCTTCAGTTAAACTGACAGTGAACTCCATCAAATCTTCGTGAACTGTGGGAGCTTGTTCAGGGGTCGTGGATCCGTATGGCTTCCCAACGCTTCCGGTGTCTTGTCGAGTCCATGCCGAAACGAATCGCCGCCGTCATCAGGGCGAAAGGTGGTGCTACACGTTACTAGACAAGTATCTCTAATTCAATTGCTCTTCAGTTAAACTGACAGTGAACTCCATCAAATCTTCGTGAACTGTGGGAGCTTGTTCAGGGGTCGTGGATCCGTATGGCTTCCCAACGCTTCCGGTGTCTTGTCGAGTCCATGCCGAGACGAATCGCCGCCGTCATCAGGGCGAAAGGTGGTGCTACACGTTACTAGACAAGTATCTCTAATTCAATTGCTCTTCAGTTAAACTGACAGTGAACTCCATCAAATCTTCGTGAACTGTGGGAGCTTGTTCAGGGGTCGTGGATCCGTATGGCTTCCCAACGCTTCCGGTGTCTTGTCGAGTCCATGCCGAAACGAATCGCCGCCGTCATCAGGGCGAAAGGTGGTGCTACACGTTACTAGACAAGTATATCTAATTCAATTGCTCTTCAGTTAAACTGACAGTGAACTCCATCAAATCTTCGTGAACTGTGGGAGCTTGTTCAGGGGTCGTGGATCCGTATGGCTTCCCAACGCTTCCGGTGTCTTGTCGAGTCCATGCCGAGACGAATCGCCGCCGTCATCAGGGCGAAAGGTGGTGCTACACGTTACTAGACAGGTATCTCTAATTCAATTGCTCTTCAGTTAAACTGACAGTGAACTCCATCAAATCTTCGTGAACTGTGGGAGCTTGTTCAGGGGTCGTGGATCCGTATGGCTTCCCAACGCTTCCGGTGTCTTGTCGAGTCCATGCCGAGACGAATCGCCGCCGTCATCAGGGCGAAAGGTGGTGCTACACGTTACTAGACAAGTATCTCTAATTCAATTGCTCTTCAGTTAAACTGACAGTGAACTCCATCAAATCTTCGTGAACTGTGGGAGCTTGTTCAGGGGTCGTGGATCCGTATGGCTTCCCAACGCTTCCGGTGTCTTGTCGAGTCCATGCCGAGACGAATCGCCGCCGTCATCAGGGCGAAAGGTGGTGCTACACGTTACTAGACAAGTATCTCTAATTCAATTGCTCTTCAGTTAAACTGACAGTGAACTCCATCAAATCTTCGTGAACTGTGGGAGCTTGTTCAGGGGTCGTGGATCCGTATGGCTTCCCAACGCTTCCGGTGTCTTGTCGAGTCCATGCCGAGACGAATCGCCGCCGTCATCAGGGCGAAAGGTGGTGCTACACGTTACTAGACAGGTATCTCTAATTCAATTGCTCTTCAGTTAAACTGACAGTGAACTCCATCAAATCTTCGTGAACTGTGGGAGCTTGTTCAGGGGTCGTGGATCCGTATGGCTTCCCAACGCTTCCGGTGTCTTGTCGAGTCCATGCCGAGACGAATCGCCGCCGTCATCAGGGCGAAAGGCGGTGCTACACGTTACTAGACAGGTATCTCTAATTCAATTGCTCTTCAGTTAAACTGACAGTGAACTCCATCAAATCTTCGTGAACTGTGGGAGCCTGTTCAGGGGTCGTGGATCCATATGGCTTCCCAACGCTTCCGATGTCTTGTCGAGTCCATGCCGAGACGAATCGCCGCCGTCATCAGGGCGAAAGATGGTGCTACACGTTACTAGACAGGTATCTCTAATTCAATTGCTCTTCAGTGTATGATCTACTAGAGCATTCGCTTCTTGTTGTTATTAGGGTATAATTTGTGTACATTCTCTATAACGGTTAATACTGCGGAATTGTCCACAACGGACAGAGTAAAAATAGTTGTTCTGCATGACCAGGGATATTCTTCAACGCAAGTCTCTGAAGGAGTGATCTATAATCAATCTACAGTTATTAGGGTACTGAAGAAAGTAAAAGACACTGGTGATATAAAAAATATGCGTCGCAGTGAAAGAGCAAGATCCACTACAACCGGGCAGGACAGAGTGCTCAAAAAGTTAAGCTTGGCAGACAGGAGACTCAGTTCACATGTATTGCTTCAAAGATAGTATGAAGTGACTGATGTTAGTGTTAGTGCATCTACTGTGAGGAGGAGGATGCTCCTTCACTATGACTTACGTTTCTCCAAAGGCATGCGTAAACCACTCTTACCTGCAAATCAAAGACAGCGTAGACTTCAGTTGGCAAGACATCATGTTTCATGGACCACCAATCAATGGGTAAATGTTCTTTTCAATGGTGAATCAGAATTTTGGATGAGAATCAGAGTAGTGCCTATATAAAGAGTTTCAAGCATGAAGAGTACCATCCAGCCGCGGATGGCTTAGTGGTTAGCGAGTCAGACTATCGATGCAAGGTCCTCGCGTTCGAACCTGGGCTGATCTTTCAGAGATGGTTGTGACGTACCTGCCAGCAGGACGCACACGACATAAAGGCAGATAGGAATCAGAATAAAACGTCTGCGTAGCTCAGTTGGTAGAGCGACTTGTTCCGGAATAAGCGGCCACGGGTTCGAATCCCGACGTAGACCAAAAATGACGGAGAAATTTACTTCGTTATAATGGCGCCCGAACTATCCGGATGACCCGGTCGTTCAAAATCTCGCATTGGTGTGATGTTATTTCCACACCGCGAGATAGGAAAAATAAGAGAATTCCTTCTCCAGCGCTTCGAAAAATAAAAATGTGTGATGTTACATTCCACACAGCAGATTGACTGGGAGTTCTCAAGTGCACGTTCTACAGTGGATGGCTGCCTGCAACGATTCATGGTCACGACTGACCCGTGTGCCATGCCCCCGGCCCTCTTTCGGGGGGAGATGTGACGTACCTGCCAGCAGGACGCACACGACATAAACGCATATAGGAATCAGAATAAAACGTCTGCGTAGCTCAGTTGGTAGAGCGACTTGTTTCGGAATAAGCGGCCTCGGGTTCGAATCCCGGCGTAGACCAAAAATGACGGAGAAATTTACTTCGTTATATGATGTGATTTACTAACAATCGCTGAATATCCGCCGTGCATCGGACTAGCACGTTAAGTGACCAACCCCAGGTTAGACTCACTGGTTAAATGGGTATCCTTTCCAATGCCCCCCCTGAAATTCTCTCACCTCTCTATGTGCAACATCGTACTTGCACGGTGGCGCCATCTACTGTACTCTAATCTCATTACAAACTGTTCTGTCAAAAGTCGCTAGACTTGCTCTCATTCCTTCCGTTTCTGTGTCCTGCCCAAAAGGCGATCTCGCTGTAGGTGGCTGGGACCTAAACTCAACTCACTGTGGACGGAAGTCTTTCAAGAAGACGGTGGCGCCATCTACTGTACTCTAATCTCACTACAAACTGTTCTGTCAAAGCCGCTAGACTTGCTCTCATTCCTTCCGTTTCTGTGTCCTGCCCAAAAGGCGATCTCGTTGTAGGTGGCTGGGACCTAAACTCTACTCACTGTGGACGGAAGTCCTACAAGAAGACGGTGGCGCCATCTACTGTACTCTAATCTCACTACAAACTGTTCTGTCAAAGTCGCTAGACTTGCTCTCATTCCTTCCGTTTCTGGGTCCTGCCCAAAAGGCGATCTCGCTGTAGGTGGCTGGGACCTAAACTGTACTCACTGTGGACGGAAGTCCTACAAGAAGACGGTGGCGCCATCTACTGTACTCTAATCTCACTACAAACTGTTCTGTCAAAGTCGCTAGACTTGCTCTCATTCCTTCCGTTTCTGTGTCCTGCCCAAAAGGCGATCTCGCTGTAGGTGGCTGGGACCTAAACTCTACTCACTGTGGACGGAAGTCCTACAAGAAGACGGTGGCGCCATCTACTGTTCTCTAATCTCACTACAAACTGTTCTGTCAAAGTCGCTAGACTTGCTCTCCTTCCTTCCGTTTCTGAGTCCTGCCCAAAAGGCGATCTCGCTGTAGGTGGCTGGGACCTAAACTCAACTCACTGTGGACGGAAGTCCTACAAGAAGACGGTGGCGCCATCTACTGTACTCTAATCTCACAACAAACTGTTCTGTCAAAGTCGCTAGACTTGCGCTCATTCCTTCCGTTTCTGTGTGCAACATTGTACTTGTACGGTGGCGCCATCTACTGTGCTCTAATCTCACTACAAACTGTTCTGTCAAAGTCGCTAGACTTGCTCTCATTCCTTCCGTTTCTGAGTCCTGCCCAAAAGGCGATCTCGCTGTAGGTGGCTGGGACCTAAACTCAACTCACTGTGGACGGAAGTCCTACAAGAAGACGGTGGCCCCATCTACTGTACTCTAATCTCACTACAAACTGTTCTGTCAAAGTCGCTAGACTTGCGCTCATTCCTTTTGTTTCTGTGTGCAACATCGTACTTGTACGGTGGCGCCATCTACTGTGCTCTAATCTCACTACAAACTGTTCTGTCAAAGTCGCTAGACTTGCTCTCATTCCTTCCGTTTCTGTGTCCTGCCCAAAAGGCGATCTCGCTGTAGGTGGCTGGGACCTAAACTCTACTCACTGTGGACGGAAGTCCTACAAGAAGACGGTGGCGCCATCTACTGTTCTCTAATCTCACTACAAACTGTTCTGTCAAAGTCGCTAGACTTGCTCTCATTCCGTCCGTTTCTGTGTCCTGCCCAAAAGGCGATCTCGCTGTAGGTGGCTCGGACCTAAACTCTACTCACTGTGGCCGGAAGTCCCACAAGAAAAATGACAAATACTGTACAAGAGTTTCATCCAAATTGCTTAGTGACTACTGTTAGGCATCCGGTCAAGGTCATGGTTTAGCTGCATGTGTGCCCATGACGTCGCGAACCTCCATATTATCTATGGTGCGGTACGCCAGATATATATCGGGCTGTCAGCAAACAAGATGCTACCATCATCTAGAATATTTTTTGATGGCAATTTTATTTATCAAGATGACAATACTCTCTTCCACCGTGCTAAAATAATGAACAAGTTAGTGAAATCATGCAATGCATTGATTATGATACGCTTTCCAACATACCAGAAATCATTACTCAAGTTATGAGGATAATGGCTGTGGAATAAATCTCGCTGTTGTGCCCTGACCTTTGACCCCATTTCGATGATATTAAACAGAATTGGTTCAGTATACCTCCGGAACAACCTACTAAAGTTTTGTCGCAATAGAAGCATTTTTAGTCAAGTTATAAGGATAATGGCTGTGGAATAAATCTCGTTCTTGTGCCCTTACCTTTGACCCCATTTCGAAGATATTAAATAGAATTGGTTCAGTATACCTCCGGAACAACATACTAAAGTTTTGTCGCAATAGAATCATGCTTAGTCAAGTTATAAGGATAATGGCTGTGGAATATATCTCGCTTCCCTGCCCTGACCTTTGACCCCATTTCGATTATATTCAACAGAACCGGTTCAGTGTACCTCCGAAACAGCCTACTAAAGTTTTGTCGCAATAGAAGCATTTTTAGTCAAGTTATGAGGATAATGGCTGTGGAATAAATCTCGCTCCTGTGCCCTGACCTTTGACCACATTTCGATTATATTTAACAGAACCGGTTCAGTATTCTTCCGAAACAACCTACTAAAGTTTTGTCGCAATAGAAGCGACTTTTAGTCAAGGTATGAGGATAATGGCTGTGGAATAAATCTCGTTCCTGTGCCCTGACCTTTGACCCCATTTCGACGATATTAAATAGAATTGGTTCAGTGTACCTCCGGAACAACATACTAAAGTTTTGTCGCAATAGAAGCATTTTTAGTCAAGTTATGAAGATAATGGCTGTGGAATAAATATCGCTCCTGTGCCCTGACCTTTGACCCCATTTCGATGATATTAAACACAATTGGTTCAGTATACCTCCGGAACAACATAATAAAGTTTTGTCGCAATAGAAGCATTTTTAGTCCAGTTATGAGGATAATGACTGTGGAATAAATCTCGTTCCTGTGCCCTTACCTTTGACCCCAGTTCGACGATATTAAATAGAATTTGTTCAATATACCTAAGAAACAACATACTAAAGTTTTGTCGTAATAGAAGCATTTTTACTCAAGTTATGAGGATAATGGCTGTGGAATAAATCTCGCTCCTGTGCCCTGACCTTTGACCCCATTTCGATGATATTAAACAGAATTGGTTCAGTATACCTCCGCAACAACATAATAAAGTTTTGTCGCAATAGAAGCATTTTTAGTCCAGTTATGAGGATAATGGCTGTGGAATAAATATCGCTCCTGTGCCCTGACCTTTGACCCCATTTCGATTGTATTTAACAGAACCGGTTCAGTATTCTTCCGAAACAACCTACTAAAGTTTTGTCGCAATAGAATCATGCTTAGTCAAGTTAAAAGGATAATGGCTGTGGAATATATCTCGCTTCCCTTCCCTGACCTTTGACCCCATTTCGATTATATTCAACAGAACCGGTTCAGTTTACCTCCGAAACAACATACTAAAGTTTTGCCGCAATAGGAGCATTTTTAGTCAAGTTATGACGCATAAGGGCGATGTAGTGGATCCCGTTCCTGTATCCTGACCTTTGACCCAATTTCGTCCATTTTCAATAGGGTTCCAGCCTGGGTTGTCCCCTACCACATACTAAAATTTCATCGAAATCGAACCATTTTTACGCCAGTTATCTTGCGGAATGACTGTCTGTCCGTGCGTCTGTCCGCTTCTTTAACCTACGTTGGAAAGCGTAAAAAAAGTGGTCTCAGGAAAAAAAAAATGTTATCATCTTGATTGGCCACCACAGTCACCGGACTTAAACCCGATCGAAAATTTGTGGTTCAACGTATCGTACGAACTGTAAAAGAAGAAGCCCAAAACCAAAATTCAAATCATTGAAGATGTAATTCCAATTCGGGATCGCATTGTTCCACAAAATCATTTACAAAAATTTGTTCACAATATGCCACTAGGATGCAAAGCTGCGGTTAAGGTGGACGTCAAGTAATTTTGCTTCCTGTACTTCCAACGGAGAAACGTTTGTACACATTTCATTCGCAATTAATGTGTTACCAAGGATGAAAATTTGAACATCGATTAAAATAGCTTCATTTTATAACTTGGAATACTTAATATTTTCTAAAACATAACCATAATTATGCAATCCAACATTTGTTTGTCCACTGACGTCATCGAAGTACAGGTCGCGCCATCTTTTTTCTGGACAATTAATGCGTTCCCAAGGATGAAAATTTGAACATCGATTTAAATAGCTTCATTTTATAACTTGGAATACTTAATATTTTCTAAAACATAACCATAATTATGCAATCCAACATTTGTTTGTCCACTGACGTCATCGAAGTACAGGTCGCGCCATCTTTTTTCTGGACAATTAATGCGTTCCCAAGGATGAAAATTTGAACATCGATTAAAATAGCTTCATTTTATAACTTGGAATACTTAATATTTTCTGAAACATAACCATAATTATGCAATCCAACATTTGTTTGTCTACTGACGTCATCGAAGTACAGGTCGCGCCATCTTTTTTCTGGACAATTAATGCGTTCCCAAGGATGAAAATTTGAACATCGATTAAAATAGCTTCATATTATAACTTGGAATACTTAATATTTTCTAAAACATAACCATAATTATGCAATCCAACATTGGTTTGTATACTGACGTCATCGAAGTACAGGTCGCGCCATCTTTTTTCTGGACAATTAATGCGTTCCCAAGAATGAAAATTTGAACATCGATTTAAATAGCTTCATTTTATAACTCGGAATACTTAATATTTTCTAAAACATAACCATAATTATGCAATCCAACATTTGTTTGTCCACTGACGTCATCGAAGTACAGGTCGCGCCATCTCTTTTCTGGACAATTAATGCGTTCCCAAGGATGAAAATTTGAACATCGATTAAAATAGCTTCATTTTATAACTTGGAATACTTAATATTTTCTAAAACATAACCATAATTATGCAATCCAACATTTGTTTGTCCACTGACGTCATCGAAGTACAGGTCGCGCCATCTTTTTTCTGGACAATTAATGCGTTCCCAAGGATGAAAATTTGAACATCGATTTAAATAGCTTCATTTTATAACTTGGGATACTTAATATTTTCTAAAACATAACCATAATTATGCAATCCAACATTTGTTTGTCCACTGACGTCATCGAAGTACAGGTCGCGCCATCTTTTTTCTGGACAATTAATGCGTTCCCAAGGATGAAAATTTGAACATCGATTAAAATAGCTTCATTTTATAACTTGGAATACTTAATATTTTCTGAAACATAACCATAATTATGCAATCCAACATTTGTTTGTCTACTGACGTCATCGAAGTACAGGTCGCGCCATCTTTTTTCTGGACAATTAATGCGTTCCCAAGGATGAAAATTTGAACATCGATTAAAATAGCTTCATATTATAACTTGGAATACTTAATATTTTCTAAAACATAACCATAATTATGCAATCCAACATTGGTTTGTATACTGACGTCATCGAAGTACAGGTCGCGCCATCTTTTTTCTGGACAATTAATGCGTTCCCAAGAATGAAAATTTGAACATCGATTTAAATAGCTTCATTTTATAACTCGGAATACTTAATATTTTCTAAAACATAACCATAATTATGCAATCCAACATTTGTTTGTCCACTGACGTCATCGAAGTACAGGTCGCGCCATCTCTTTTCTGGACAATTAATGCGTTCCCAAGGATGAAAATTTGAACATCGATTAAAATAGCTTCATTTTATAACTTGGAATACTTAATATTTTCTAAAACATAACCATAATTATGCAATCCAACATTTGTTTGTCTACTGACGTCATCGAAGTACAGGTCGCGCCATCTTTTTGCTGGACAATTAATGCGTTCCCAAGAATGAAAATTTGAACATCGATTTAAATAGCTTCATTTTATAACTTGGAATACTTAATATTTTCTAAAACATAACCATAATTATGCAATCCAACATTTGTTTGTCCACTGACGTCATCGAAGTACAGGTCGCGCCATCTCTTTTCTGGACAATTAATGCGTTCCCAAGGATGAAAATTTGAATATCGATTAAAATAGCTTCATTTTATAACTTGGAATACTTAATATTTTCTAAAACATAACCATAATTATGCAATCCAACATTTGTTTGTCCACTGACGTCATCGAAGTACAGGTCGCGCCATCTTTTTTCTGGACAATTAATGCGTTCCCAAGGATGAAAATTTGAACATCGATTAAAATAGCTTCATTTTATAACTTGGAATACTTATTATTTTCTAAAACATAACCATAATTATGCAATCCAACATTTGTTTGTCCACTGACGTCATCGAAGTACAGGTCGCGCCATCTTTTTTCTGGACAATTAATGTGTTCCCAAGGATGAGAATTTGAACATCGATTAAAATAACTTCATATTATAACTTGGAATACTTAATATTTTCTAAAACATAACCATATTTATGCAATCCAACATTGGTTTGTCTACTGACGTCATCGAAGTACAGGTCGCCATCTTTTTTCTGGACAATTAATGCGTTTCCAAGGATGAAAATTTGAACATCGATTTAAATAGCTTCATTTTATAACTTGGAATACTTAATATTTTCTAAAACATAACCAGAATTATGCAATCCAACATTTGTTTGTCCACTGACGTCATCGAAGTACAGGTCGCGCCATCTTTTTCTGGACAATTAATGCGTTCCCAAGGATGAAAATTTGAACATCGATTAAAATAACTTCATATTACAACTTGGAATACTTAATATTTTCTAAAACATAACCATATTTATGCAATCCAACATTGCTTTGTCTACTGACGTCATCGAAGTACAGGTCGCGCCATCTTTTTTCTGGATAGATGCATAAAAAACAACAAGAGATGCATTGCCAGATCGAAAACAGTAGATTGCTCGCGGGAGCTGTTCTAGCGTTCTGCTGTCTTAGCTGTGAGGAATGCGCTCGTTTGTGGAAGAATAGTGGTCTAAGCGTTGGCCTCTGATCATTCGTCCGCACGGGGTCCGGGTTCGAATCCCGGTGAGGCATGGATGTTGTGTTTGTCTTACGGCACTGGCTCTTTCCCTTCCCTGGAACCAGTGACCCTAAATTAGGGACAGGCGACTGCTTATAGCCCATTGAGTTGCTCACGGTGGTCGTTAAACCTCCAATAAAAAAAAAAAAATAGAAAATTCCGCGGTGACAATTAACATTACAATAAGTTTGAAAATTTATAACATTGAAGCTTCCAAAAGTTTTTCATGAAGGGACCCTTCCCTCTTATTTGACTGATGGCATGACGTATCGCCAGTAAGCAGTTTTCTGTGATTGTTTTGCTGTTAGATCGTTGCCATCAAACAGTACTGAGTAATAATTCTTCTAATATATTTTTTTAACTCTTCAGAATATTATTTATATCTGAGAAATATTATTTCTACAGTAAACGAAAGTGGTTTTTAAGCATATCTCTAAGGAATAAAATTTTCTGTTTGTATGAGTCGCAACGCTGCTGTGTGTTTCTCAGAGATGGAAATGCCGTGAATCGTTGCTGCCTGACCCGCTCATAATTTTTTTTTTTTTTTTTTTTGGTTGGAGGTTTAACGACTACCGTGAGCAACTCAATGGGCTATAAGCAGTCGCCCGTCCCTAATTTAGGGTCACTGGTTCCAGGGAAGGGAGAGAGCCAGTGCCGTAAGACAAACGCGACATCCATGCCTCACCGGGATTCGAAACCGGACCCCGTTCGGGCGAATGATCAGAGGCCATTGCCTTAGACCACTGCGCCACCGGGGCGGCCCGCTGATAATGGCGCCATGCTTTACATGCGTTAGCAGCTCCTCGGCCAACCTAGTCTCTTTTTTTTTTTTTTTTTTTTTGATTGGAGGTTTAACGACCACCGTGAGCAACTCAATGGGCTATAAGCAGTCGCCCGTCCCTAATTTAGGGTCACTGGCTCCAGGGAAGGGAGAGAGCCAGCACCGTAAGACAAACACAACATCCATGCCTCACCGGGATTTGAACCCGGACCCCTTTGGACGAATGATCATAGGTCATCGCTTAGTCCACTGCGATACCTGGGCGGCGGAGGTTTAACGACCACCGTGAGGAACTCAATATGCTATAAGCAGTCGCCCGTCCCTAATTTAGGGTCACTGGTTCCAGGGAAGGGAGAGAGCCAGTGCCGTAAGACAAACACAACATCCATGTCTCACCGGGATTCGAACCCGGACCCCGTTCGGACGAATGATCAGAGGCCAGCGCCTTAGACCACTGCGCCACCGGAGCGGCATCTAGTCTCTTATATGATCTAGTCTCTTATATGGTCACGACTTCGACGACGTATACGAACATTAGCGTCTGTAAACAACAAGTGCCGTTTCAGTGCCGGTCGCCAATTGGAGGGTGCCGGTTTCATTGCTGCCAATGAGATAACTCGATACATGTGGATATCGCTGTCGCGAGAAGCTAGTGTTGTTGACTTCTTTGCTTGCGTGAGAAAGTTGGTCTGTGACGTTCCGTCTATGTTCTGTAAAATAGAACTACTCCTTTTTAATTGGAACGAGAACTATTTTGCAAGATGTTTAATATCTGTAAATTATAGAACGCTTTATGCTGTTTCTACATAGATTCTGTCTACTTACAAAGAATTTTGTGCGTGATGAACTGAAGTGTTTTTATGGCCAGAAAACATGGCGTATGTTCGATTGATCTTCAGTTCCACTAATAGTGTATCAACTTGCAGATGTACTTTCATCAAATGAATAATCTTCTTGTCATCATTTCATATTATCATTAAATATAATATATTACTGCCATAACTCAGGTCTGAATAAAAGTTTATTATTGCTTGCATGAAGTCATCTTTATGGCGCAGTGGTCTAAGCGATGGCCTCTGATCATTCGTCCGAAAGGGTATAATGAATAAAATTCTCCGGCTGGACGTCTAAGTGCAGGAAAGCTTACGTTAAGTCACGTTAGGGTTATTGAAAGGTTACTTGACGTAGCTAAAGTGTGCTTAAACTTCAAAGTGCTAGAGTTTGTTTAGGTAAGACACGCACGTGCAATAAATTCCAAGAATATGGAATTTATTATTTTACTCAGCGTTCCTCATTATCTTGAATATCAGTAATATAACTTCGGTTTTAGTACATTAGTACCTTGAAGGCTCCTTATTAGAGCGGTAAACACAATATTCCCTGAACTTAACGTAAACACTCAATGAAATAGACTTAACGGCCAGACAGAGGTCTGACAATAAAATGAACTAAGAAAACGTACTCACTTTTAACCTTTTATTGGGGAGCTCCTGGTATTACTCAAATACACACTCCAAAATAACACAACTACTGATAGCCCGAACTTTCGTACTATCGTAGAAAAGTAGGTAAATCGCATGTCAATAATCAGGAAGAACCTATCACATATAAAACGAAGCTCTCTGATCCCTGTTAGGGCGCCAATTATATTGAATAGAATTCTCCGGCTGGACGTGTAGTGCAGGAAAGCTTACGTTAAGTCACGTTAGGGTTATTGAAAGGTTACTTGACGTAGCTAAAGTGTGCTTAAACTTCAAAGTGCTAGAGTTTGTTTAGGTAAGACACGCACGTGCAATAAATTCCAAGAATATGGAATTTATTTTTTACTCAGCGTTCCTCATTATCTTGAATATCAGTAATATAACTTCGGCTTTAGTACATTAATACCTTGAAGGCTCCTTATTAGAGCGGTAAACACAATATTCCCTGAACTTAACGCAAACACTCAATGAAATAGACTTAACGGCCAGACAGAGGTCTAATGAACTAAGTAAACGTACTCACTTTTAACCTTTTATTGGGGAGCTCCTGGTATTACTCAAATACACACTCCAAAATAACACAACTACTGATAGCCCGAACTTTCGTACTATAGTAGAAAAGTAGGTAAATCGCATGTCAATAATCAGGAAGAACCTATCACATATAAAACGAAGCTCTCTGATCCCTGTTAGGGCGCCAATTATATTGAATAGAATTCTCCGGCTGGACGTGTAGTGCAGGAAAGCTTACGTTAAGTCACGTTAGGGTTATTGAAAGGTTACTTGACGTAGCTAAAGTGTGCTTAAACTTCAAAGTGCTAGAGTTTGTTTAGGTAAGACACGCACGTGCAATAAATTCCAAGAATATGGAATTTATTTTTACTCAGCGTTCCTCATTATCTTGAATATCAGTAATATAACTTCGGTTTTAGTACATTAGTACCTTGAAGGCTCCTTATTAGAGCGGTAAACACAATATTCCCTGAACTTAACGTAAACACTCAATGAAATAGGCTTAACGGCCAGACAGAGGTCTAATGAACTAAGTAAACGTACTCACTTTTAACCTTTTATTGGGGAGCTCCTGGTATTACCCAAGTACACACTCCAAAATAACACAACTACTGATAGCCCGAACTTTCGTACTATCGTAGAAAAGTAGGTAAATCGCATGTCAATAATCAGGAAGAACCTATCACATATAAAACGAAGCTCTCTGATCCCTGTTCGGGCGCCAATTATAATGAATAGAATTCTCCGGCTGGACGTGTAGTGCAGGAAAGCTTACGTTAAGTCACGTTAGGGTTATTGAAAGGTTACTTGACGTAGCTAAAGTGTGCTTAAACTTCAAAGTGCTAGAGTTTGTTTAGGTAAGACAGGCACGTGCAATAAATTCCAAGAATATGGAATTTATTTTTACTCAGCGTTCCTCATTATCTTGAATATCAGTAATATAACTTCGGTTTTAGTACATTAGTACCTTGAAGGCTCCTTATTAGAGCGG